>CAXKVY010000050.1:0-555000 GCA_964058915.1 Tetropium fuscum
ATCAGTATCGGACTGTGTGTCGTCTCGTTCACCCAAACTCTCCAAAAATTTAAAAAAGCTGGTATTTTTGAAGCCTTCATTAAAATAGTCATTTTTACTGTAATCTGTTTGTACAGCATTTGTTTTTGAGCTGCTTTCCAATATTTCCTTCAACAAGGTTATTACTTCTTCTAGATTACTATCTGGGATTCTTTTAGAGTTTTGTTTATTCTCCGTTTGATCTCTGAAACTCTCTAGATATTTATAAAAACTACTGTTCTTGAACTCAGTATTGAAATAATTGTACATTAACGTTTCCGTAAAATTCAAATTTGACTTGGTCTTACTGTCGGTTATCAATTGTGCAGTACCGCTCTGGCTTAACATTTCTGATTGATTATTGATAGCGATATTTAGACTTTCTAAGTATTTAAAGAAGTTGCTGCCTTTAAAATCTTGATTAAAGTATTTGTACATTGCAGAATTTTTCAAATCTTCATTAGAAAAACTGGAATTCACATAATGTACTGAACCAGTTTTATCGAGATTTCCGAAACATTCAATGCCATATACATTACTCTGGTTCCAAAGGTTTCCTTTGGAAATCGAAATGTTCTTTTCCATTAAGGCATGTACAATACGAATCAGCGTCGTACAAGGCCACGTATTTCCGTCCAATTTAATTCCAGTTATGTTTGGCATATGAAGAATGAGATCTTCTACGTTAATGTCACTTATTTCATTATGACGAAATGACAGCTCTTTCAAGTTTTCCATTGAATGAAAGGTGTACTGGTTAAGGGATTGTAGATTATTATCAGAAATATCCAGTGTTCTTAACTCAACCAATTGATCAAATGTACCGAAAGAAAAATATGTTATTTTATTTCCAGATAGATTTAAATGATTTAATGAAGTCAAATCATTGAAACAGCCATTTGGTATGGAAGACAAATTATTGTTATTCAAAAATAGAGAACGCAGATTAAATAGTCTGAAAAAGGCACTCGTTTCTATCGATGATATAAGATTGTGACTGGCATCGAATATTTGTAGCTTATGACCTAGCAGGTCGCCATCTATAGTCTCCATTCGGTTGTAGCTTACGTTTAAATTGAGTACGTTCTCATTTTTTTGCAAATAGACTATCGAATTATTACTTAGGTTTATTTGAGCTGCTGAAGATTCGTTAAAGTTTAGTATTTCACTTACATTGTTAGAAGAAAAATCAATGCTATCCGAAATTGCAAGTAAACGTATAAAGTCAATTTTGTGTATGTTATTGTAACTTGCATCCAGGGTACGTAGATGAGAGTTGAGATATGAGTTAGTCTCGCTTAAATTATTATGTGACACATTCAAATGTAATAAATGAGTAAAAGAGTCCAGTAAAACTTGGCTCAGATGTAATATACTGTTATTACTTAAATCTATATATTTCAGAGCACCACCTACAAGCGCATGATCTGTAATATTAGTTATACTATTGCTTGACACGAATTATATAAACAACACCTGATCATGACCTGAGATGCCGCTTCCTGGAATACCGCAACGAGTGTCATGTTATCCCATATATGTATGAATTATATCTCTTAACAGTCAGTCACGTATGTACTAGCTCCCTAGCCGTAGGCTATTGCATATTTGTCCTTAACTTGTGAAATCATAAAGTAATTAAAATCTTTTTAAAAACGGATTCTCCAAGTCATTATATTTAACTGGCGCTGCGAACAGGATTGTGCTACGTTGAAGAGAAAATTGTGTAAATTCATCCCTCAACGGTGGATTTTTATCCTTCAAGTGCAATTCCAAAGAACACGGCTGTCCGATCCCTGGACACTTGAGTGAAGAATCTACCCCAAGATCAACTTCTACACAAGACGTCTCAATCTAGAGAACGAAAAAGAAGATTTCAAGCAGAAGGTTCCCGGAACATGAACAATTCCATCTACTTCCTGTAAGTTATCCTATTTTTCATACTTAAGTATCATTTTTAACCAATAAGACGAATATTTTTCAAGCTATTCTTATTATTTACAACGCTATATGTCTACTAAGAAAGTCCTTGTAGAACTAGTAGAAAGCAACAAAGCAAATAATAGACCGAGACCATACCCTCAGCCTATTATAAATCAAACCATTATTGAAGAAAATTCTTCACACCCCTCAACTTCTTTAAATTCAGATTTAAATATGACAATGCCTACAATCCATACCAGTGATATTTCCGAACTATTAAAAACTCTACCCCATTTTGGACAAGACGACAACTTGCCGTTATTTATTCAAAAGGTCGAAAGTACAATCAATATATTATCCACCTTTGCTTTAACCCAATTTCAGGAAATATTAGTAACACAGTCAATACTTAGCAAACTTAAGGCACAAGCCGCCACGAATATATTTCACGAAAATGTTGCCGATTGGTCAGGTATTAAGAAAGCCTTAGTTAAATATTACGGCGACAATCGAAACGAAAATTTATTAACCTCTAATTTAAGACAACTAAAACAATTGCAACATGATTCCATAATTAATTTTTATCATAAAATTTTAGAATCACAAAGCTCACTTATTCAACACGCTCAATTAAATATAGTACAGCAACCTATACTAGATCACGAATTAACAAAAATTAAAAACATGGCTTTAGAACAATTTAAAATAGGCGTTCGAGAACCTTATCGAACTATGTTATCATATGTACCCCCATCTTCGTTAGAAAACGCCCTACTTAGATGCCAAGAGCACGACAATACCCAGCAATCTATCAGACAATTACATAATATCCAACATCAAAAACCACAAAATTTACCACATAAAGTTATTCAGCATCAAAAACAATTTTCTAACCATTATCAGAATAATTTCCAGCAACAAAAACAATCAGCACCCCCACGTCAGTTTCCGTATGACATAAACAAACCAACGCCGCCTCGAACTTACCCTACTAACGCCCAAACATTTGGTAACCCAAAACCAATTTCCCATCAATTTAAACAAAATCCGAATCAACCCTATAAACCAACGCCGATGTCCATTCAATCATCAATGCCTTCTAGACAATCCCAGACAAATAAAAATCTTATCAGTAGAGAACTCCACAATATTGAGACCAATGATACCCAAGAAGAAACATATATCCCCGAATATTCAGATTACCAAGACTATGACGAAATAGTTGAGACCCCCGAAATTGCCGAAAATTATTATGACCCTGATCGAGAACAAAATTTTCCAGACATAGCCTCTCCCCCACTTCCGTTAACTTAAATAACGTAAATTATGGCTCAAAACTTCCATTCTTTTACTTACCAGAAAAAGACCTTAAAATATTAATAGACACAGGAGCCACTGACTCCATCATAAATCCAAACAAAATCGCCCAATTTAAGAAAAATATATTTTTAGAAGAATTTCAAGTTACCGGTATGCACAGAACATTTAAGTCGAACAAAAACATTAGAATACAACTTTTTGAAGAATTAGGACTCAACAATATTTTAAATATTAGAGTAGTACCTTGGCATAATCGATTTGACGTACTAATAGGTTCAAAAGATTTATTACAATTAAAAGCTAACATTAATTACAAAAATAAAATTCTACAACTTAAAGATATTGTAATTCCCTTTTACTTAGAATATAATAACAAAGAAATTACTGTACATAATAAGGAAACAAATATTTTATCTATACCCACTCTTATAGAGGAAGGAGATGTGTACATCCCCGAACAACAAATTAACGACACGATAATTCCAGAATGCTTTGCTACCACCTTCAACGGTATTGCAAAGATCCCATTCTTTAACCCAACTCAACTTGAAATTAATTTTCACGAACGAATAAATGTCATTCCATGCGAATATTTCGATACTCAATGTCCCGAAAATTCTCAAGAAAAAATTAAAATTTCAGAGGAAATCAGAACTTCCCATTTGAACGTAGAAGAAAAACAAAAAATTATTAATCTTTGCCACAAATTTAAAGACGTATTTTATTCTGAAGATTGTGACCTTACATTTACAAATCAAATTAAACATCATATTCGCACCCAAGATAATAACCCTATCTTCACAAAATCTTTCCGTCACCCTTACAATATGCAACAAGAAATTGAACGACAAATCTCAAAATTACTTAAGGACAACATTATTAGACCAAGTATATCTCCATATAGCTCTCCTGTATGGATAGTACCAAAAAAATCTGATGCCTCAGGTAAAAAGAAATTTAGAATGGTTATAGACTATCGTAAATTAAATGAAAACACTATAGAAGATAAATATCCGCTACCCAAAATCGAAGAAATTCTTGACAACTTAGGCAAATGCACTTACTTCACTACCTTAGATCTCGCGCAGGGATTTCATCAAATCGAGATGCACCCTGACTCGATAGAAAAGACTGCTTTTACCGTAAACAATGGCCACTACGAGTACCTCCGTATGCCATTTGGACTTAAAAACGCCCCAGCCACATTCCAAAGAATGATGGACAACATTCTAAGAGAATACCAATATAAAACATGTTTCGTTTACATGGACGATATTGTAATATTTTCAAAATCACTTCAAGAACACCTTATCCACCTCAAACAAATATTTTCAAAATTAAAAGAAACAAATTTAAAAATCCAACTAGACAAAAGTGAATTTTTACGTAAGGAAGTTTCATTTCTCGGTCATGTAATAACCCAAAATGGAATAATTCCAAACCCCATTAAAATAGATGCAATAAAAAAATTTCCAATCCCAAAAACGACAAAGGAAATAAAATCATTTTTAGGACTCATAGGCTACTATAGAAAATTTATACCTAGCTTTGCGAAACTCACGCAACCATTAAGTAAATGTCTGCGTAAGACAGAAAAAATTAATATTCATGACAGTGACTATATCGACGCCTTCGAAATATCAAAAGACGCTATCTGTAATGCCCCCATACTAACGTACCCTGATTTTACAAAACCTTTCACCCTAACAACTGATGCAAGCAATGTAGCTTTAGGTTCCGTTTTGTCTCAAGATAATAAACCTATCGCGTACTATAGCAGAACCCTTAACTCAGCCGAACGAAATTTTTCCACCATAGAAAAAGAACTACTAAGCATTTTGGCCTCAATCAAGCACTTCCGCCCGTATCTTTTTGGAAAGCACTTCACAGTTGAGACAGACCACAATCCCTTAGTGTGGCTCTCCAAAATTAAAGAACCAAACTCTAGATTAATTCGGTGGAGACTTAAACTCGAAGAATTCGACTTTACTGTAGTATATAAAAAAGGTAAAGAAAATGTCGTTGCCGACGCCTTATCTAGAATTGAAATCAATTATAATGAAACTGACTCAATAGCCCCCCAATGTAATGAAACCCCAGATCTCGCCGATCTAAATGATATTATAGATAATTTATTAGATGATCCTAGTAACCCCGAAATATCTGAAGATCAACTAAACGACTTACTTGAAACTTGTCACTCCGTCTCCAATGATGACAACGGGTTAGTAATCCCTATAACGGAATTACCCACCAATCATTATAAACACCAAGTTGCTATATTAATAAATAATAATTTAAAGGAACCCAAAATATCAGGCACTCATATGTTTAACAGGTCAAAAATTAGAATTACAGTCATATTTCCTCAAGAAAAACTTGAAGATACCCTTGTAGACTTACTCACACATCATATTAACCCTAACCAGATTACTTGTCTTTATGTACCAGAATCAGATGTCAAAAATGAAATCCTCTCTTTCCTAAAAAATAATCTAAATAATTCAGTAAAACTCGTAACATCCTCGATCCTCTTAAAAGACATAGAACATTTAGATGAGCAAAAAGAAATAATTAACAACTACCATAAAGAAACTCATAATGGTATACAAGAGACATGTAACCATTTAAAACAAACATATTATATTCCTAACTTAACAAATCTTGTCACATTGATTATCAATAACTGCCATTTATGTCAACAATCCAAATATGAAAGAAATCCCTATAAACCCCCTCTTTTAGGCCCAATGGTATTCAACAAACCATTCGAAAATCTATGTATAGACATTTTCACATATAAAAGTTCGAAATTTCTCACATTTATTGACTCTTTCTCCAAGTATGCTCAAGCATACCATGTTAAGACAGTCAATGCCATAGAAATCCTTAATAAATTTAGACATTTTATCTCACATCACGACCGCCCCAAACGCATTACCTGTGATAATCAAGGTAAAGAGTTCAAGAACAACACCTTCCAAGAATATCTAAAATTATTAAATATTGAGATACATTACACAACTCCTCATAACCCCAATTCAAATGCTTTTATCGAAAGATTTCACTCGACGTTAATCGAGAAACTACGTATTATAAATATCAAAGAACCTAAGGAAAATCCATGGAACCAGATGATTACTGCCATATGGATATATAATCAATCTATTCACAGTTCCACAGGTTACTCCCCGTTCTCTATTTTATACGGACCATACAAAAATGAACTAGACTTTGCCCTCTCTCCTAAAGTATACGAAAATTACAACCAAAAACGACAGAATGAACTTAGCCCATTCTTTAGTCAAATAAAAACTAGAATGCTCGACAAAGAGACACGGGCCCTAGCTAAGAAAAACCAAAATAAAGAACATAATATTAATTTAGAAAATGAAGACGATATTTACGTTTCTACCCACATACGAAATAAACATTCACCAAAATTCAAAAAATTGAAAGTCATCAATCAAGAAAATAATACAGTAAATTTAATCACCCCAAATAATCAAATAACCTCTAGTAACTTGCGAAAAATTAAGAGAATAAGAAAGAAACCCCTGTTTCAGGTTACTGACTCTCACGACGACGGCGACGCCGACGCAAGCACTTCAAATTCGACACATTAATTCATCAGGATATTATCCAGAATCTTTAGGCCTCGCAAAAACCCTTAATTTCTATCACAAAATATACTTCTCCTATAACCTTCAAACTATTCAAAATTACGTAGATGAACTATCGCAAAACACTGCATATATTCTTAAAAAAACTCCTGCTACTAATAGCACCTATAATGACCTTATTCGAGAGCAAATAAATACCAAATTTAATATTATTCAACAAAAGGTAGACAAAATCATTAATAAAAATCGCATAAAAAGAAGTTTAGTTGACGGATTAGGTAACGTCATCAGATTCATTACTGGGAATCTCGATCAAACTGACTTGCAGAACATTAATAATAATATTGACTTATTATCAGCTAATCAGAATAAATTAAACAAAAGAATTTCCCAAAGTATTACCTTGTTCTCCAATATCACTGATAAATTCTATTCAGAATTAAATTTGATCAATGAAAACCAAAAATACTTAGCCTCAATAATGGAAAATTATAAAAACTTATTCAAACAAATGTTCTTTCTATTACAATATAAGGACCTTTTACAGTCATTTGAAAACCAAGTAGATATATTAACCAGAACAATTTCACTAACAAATCAAGAAATACCAAACTTAGAGATCATTACCTATTCAGAATTAATCCAAATCCACGATGAGTTATTGAGTGATTACGATAAATCCACTTTAATAACATTTGATTCAATTCACCCTTTTGAAATTTTGCAAAACTCCAAATTAGGAATTATTGCAATAAACAAATTATTGGTTATGGTTCTTAAGATTCCCATTCTTAACCCCCTAACCTATAATATCTCCAAAATATACCCACTACCTAATAACGACTCTATCTCCTTGATTCCACCTGCAACCTTCTATCTGAAAAACCAGCTAGAATATAGATGGACCGACACCTGCCAGCCCACCATAGGATTGCACATATGCACCAATCTCCTCACAGACCCTTGTGAGCTAGGAACTCTACAACACTGCATCACCGCCCACGTTACTCAAGCTGAAGTCTACAAGCCCATCAAACATGGCATCTTGACCTCATTTTCTACAACAAAAGAAGTCATCGAGCAATGTCAGAGTGTTATATCCCGACATCTCCTACTTCATAATAACGTCATTAATTCACACTGCCCTATAATCATAGATAACAACGTTATCTCAACTAATAATCAATCCATAGACATTCCAATAACTTTTGTCAACTCTCCTAAGATACCTGCACATTCTTATGAAATAAATCTTCAAACCCCCCACCTGGAAGAATTAAGAAAATTGAAGGAAGATCTACAACCCCTACAGAAGGATGAACTCCTAGACGGACCCATCCACAACTACACCCACATAGCCACCTCCACAGTGCTACTCCTTACTGTTATTGCCATTGCATTGTTTATCTATATTTTTAGACAAAGACTCTTTCAACTGTTATGCAGAAGACGGTTACTCATCCAAGTAGAACCCCAGCAGATGAAAGAACTTAAGAAGACCATCGACGAGGACGTCTAAGAACTACGAAGGGAGGAATTATATAAACAACACCTGATCATGACCTGAGATGCCGCTTCCTGGAATACCGCAACGAGTGTCATGTTATCCCATATATGTATGAATTATATCTCTTAACAGTCAGTCACGTATGTACTAGCTCCCTAGCCGTAGGCTATTGCATATTTGTCCTTAACTTGTGAAATCATAAAGTAATTAAAATCTTTTTAAAAACGGATTCTCCAAGTCATTATATTTAACTCACGTCAAGGGTCTCTAGTTTTGTCAAGGAATTAAATATGCCATCTGAAAGTTCTGACAATTTATTTCCTTTCAAAGACAATTTTCTTAAACCATCTAAGAAGTTAAAGGCTCCTGGCAGCAATTTTTCCAGTTTTATGTGTTCCAGGTCCAACGCTGACACTGCCCTCAGTGTTTTAAATGCAGACGTCGGTAATATTGGAATCTCCGAGTCGTACACTTGCAATTTAAACGGGTATGGTAGCGAAGTTTCGCCAGAGTCTGGATACGATGTTATGTCGCTTATGGAACTATTTTCACAATTAATAGTTTTATTATCAATTATATTTTCGTTGTAACACCGCCGCCGACGTTCACATATTAGCTCTGTGTGTTCGTTTACTTGTAGGTCACAATGATTTTCAATGAAGTCGATACAGAAGACTATAAGGTAGAACACAATATGATTCCATTCCATTTTCCTAAAAATATATAATATTAAAATAAATATGTGTTAAAGAAGTTTTACTTAATTGCTATTTATTTACGGTTAACACGGTTCACCCCGTATTACGCACATGTACAGGGTGATCTTGTTCAACCTACCCTCTAAGCGTATCTCCGGACTGAAATAGAATATCACTTTGAGATTAGGATTGGGTAGGTTTCCGGTAAAGATCTAGCATTCCAAAATATTTTCGAATTTCTATAACTTGAGGTTATACCGGGAGTTGACATCAACTTTGTTATTTTAAATAGTCCACTCTGTTTTTTTTTATATACAACCCTATCTTGATTCTCAACTGTTTTGCCAACGACGGCAATGAACTTTTTATAGGAATTCGTAACATAAAGTCGAAATTCGTTACTTAATCGGGGGTTTTTGAGTCGCTGAACACGAATAACCTGGTGTCCAGGGTGGACAGTATGAACGTCGTATGGGAATTAGTAACATAAAGTCGAAACTCGTTAGTTAATCGGGTATTTTGGTCGCTGAATACGAATATCACGACGTCAACGGTCTCCGAGGTACCTGGTGTCCTGGGTGGACAGTATGGACGTCGTCTCCTGCAGTTATTTTGAGTATTGCATCATTTTTACCTCAATTTAATAGTTATTTATGTAAGTACTATTTTGTGTAACGAGCAGATTTCTGCGGAACGAGCGCTAGCGAGTTCCGTAAAAGGATACGAGTTACACCAAATACTGTTTTCCAACTAGTTCCATGCAATATTTTTTCTAATTTTCACCAATTTTATATTTTATGAGAAGAAAACTCTGAATTTTATACGTTTTAAAACAATCCAGTAGGTTGTAACGGTGTGACAGCTCGGCATTTTCATATCTTGTCAGGTCTAAATAACCTACTATGAAATAGTTATTTACATTCGAAGCTGCGAAAGCTTACTTTTAGGTGCGAGGTGTATTTAAATTGAATTGACCATTTGAATACCTCCAATACAATTTAAACTAATCATGTTTTACTTTCTAACATAGCATGTTTTACTTTAGCTTTCGCTATGACTATTTAAAACGGAAAAGTATACTTTCGTACGGGGAAGAATGAAATGAACTTTACAAAACCAGTTGCGCAATATTTTACTTTTAGTAACTGGTTGTGAAAAGTAAGACCTTTGAGGTTTCCTAATGTCAAAGGGCTTTAAAAGTGTCCCTTTACATGTCAAGAAAATTGGAGAAATATATTATTCTTAATTATTTATTTCAATATTATAAGAAAGGTGTGTGTATATTCAAACAACATATTCAAACAATGTTATGAAAAATAATTTCTGAAAACTCCAAATATATTCGTAATTATGTTTATATATTGTTTAAAAAAATATCAAAAGCTTGTACTAAGAGTATCAAGAATAAAAATAGGTATTAAGAATATTTTCAATTTGTAGTTATTGATATATTCCTCTTTGCATTCAGATTCAGCCGACAATGGCTCCTTTTCTAAAGAATTTTCCACATTAGAACTATTGCAGCTTGCACACACAAAATAATGTGTAGTTGAAATAACTATAAAATAATCATATTGAACCTATGTTAGATTCATATATGCGCCAACTATAACTAATATTCAACAGGACCCTAATTTATTTTTAACAAATGAGTTAAAATATAGTTGGTCCTTATAACTATAGTTGGATTTAATTAGATACTAACGCTGTGGTCATGCTTAACAAAACACTATACACAAATGAAATACAATAAGTAGTTTTAAAATTACCATAACTTATAGTTAATTTAAAATTATATTAGAATGTGTTTAATGAATTTTTATAGTCACTTCTATTATAGTTTTGGTTAGAGGTAACAAGATGTTAGTATTTTATTAAATATAATTATTGATTCTTGACAAACCCAATTAATAGTTATTAATACTATTGTATGAGATTGTATCAAACCATTATTAGACTTAAAACAATGCAATATTAATATTAAATGAAGACAGATCTTATGTCAGATACAGAAATAAAATGTAGTCAATTAAACTTTTTATGGTATTATAGGCCTATTGTTCAAAACAACAGAAATACGTACAAAATGAAACAGATGTTTCATTCATTGTCGAAAACGAATAGGTCAGTTATACTTGCATAGGATATGGGGAATGTCGATATACAAACAAATTTGACACATTTGCAAATTTTATTTAAAGAATACATTCGTATATAATGATAATATAGAATTTGGATATAATTATTCAAAATCCAACCCAATCTGAAACAAGAAATACAAAATAAGTTAAAAAAATTATTTTAACAACTATAAAATAAAAAAGATAATAAATACAATGAGAAATATGGAATAAGTAATAACATTTCATGATGTACTTATTAAAAAGATATTCGTATCGTAAGCAAAACTATCAAATATTAAAAGAAAAGTAACTATACCAATGTGTCACTTCGTAGATCTCTTAGTATGGGCTCTATATACCTCTTAGTATATTCTCTATAAATTGATCGACTGTTGCAGCATTATTATTCTTCCTGTATATAAATGTCTCAGTCCACTTTTTTGGAATCCTTGGCCTTGAATCCTTGAAGCGGACTCGTATCGTAGGTACGTTATTGTATTATCCCCTAATAATATTTGCTATATTTCCCATGAATTTATTATTAAGTCGTTATGTCTGGAGGAATAGTACCTCACTATACAAATAATATATACCTATGTTACTGAATATCGGGCACTAAGAAGGCCATTATTTTTGTAAACTCTGTAAAAGTCATAGGTACGTAATATCCATTAGGTTAATGTTTTTTTGTAAATTCCGAGTTTAGTTATATTATCAGCTCACATGTGACAATCCCGAGAAAGTTTTTTTCAAATTACAGATATACCTACCTAATAATAGTAGGGCGAGAATTTATATTTACCGGTATGTTTTTATTTTGTTATAGGTACATTTGAAATTGGATGTAGGGCATTGTTAGATTCACTCAATCACTCATAATATACTTATTAGGTATCTGTCTCATTTTTAAAATAAAAAATATGTAAATACTAATTAATAAATCAAAATCCTGCAATATTAAAGTATAATAGACTAAACTAAAAACGAAAACATGAATATAAATCTAGACGACAAACAATACATACCATACAGGTTTATACTTACCGATAAATTTTTGTACAATCTCAGTTGATAATCCCTATTCCCTAAGGAGTACTTCAATTTTCATTTTTCCTATTATTATTATTCTCACACAAATACTTTTTAACTAGGCCCAAATAACCGTTCCACGCGTTTCCATAATTTGCCAACTAAAGTGCACATATAAAATGTCCTATCCTTAGGCATCTCACGCCACTATTTTCTGTCCCTGTAGAGTGGGAGAATTCTTAAGTTTATATTAAACTAACAAAATAATGCTATAGTCGCTCTGACTCTATTTTGTATTCAAAACAAAACGAGTGCTAATACTTTAATTGACTATAATTTAGGTTTCATTGGAATCTAATTGATATTCTTAATAATTCTATGTTTGTATTAAAATAATCATACTATAAATATATAATTTAGTTTCAAATTGCACATACACTTATTTTTGTTATAAATCTAATTAAGCTCAATTTAACAATAAACTCTAACAATATATTATCTTTTCGTTAACTATAATTAATTTGAGAAGCAACACTATATGTAGTCGATACGAACATAATATTGTGAAACTACTCTTAGGGTTCAATTTGACCATATATTTCTCTGTGTGCACAATTTTTGCACGCACGATTTCTGATTAATCCATGCTTTCTGCAACCACATGAATTACCGAAATCTTTTTTGCAACTGCAGAAATTTAATTCATATCACTGGGTGAACCAGGAGGCTGCGTCATCTTTATAGGAATTAAAGAATTTTCCCATCCCCAATTTGTTGGAGTTAAAACGTCTTCTCCATGTAACCAATTCTCCACTTGTAAATACACTCTTTGTAAATCATCATCTACCGTAGGCAGAATTTCACCGATGGTGACTTTTGTACTTTTGGCAATAGCCGTTAAATACAACCTGTACCAACTGTACAACAAGTTTCAACTAACTGATTATTACTCGGCTTGAACTCATCAGGTATAGTCGGCTTCTTGAAGGTCAGTGGAAAATTATACATTGCTAGTAGTAGTTGATAGCCGTGTTCAACTATGTCTTCAATAGACAAACCAAGGTCTATGAATTTTTGTGCACGCATGGCAAGATCCGGATTTAAAAAAAAATGATTTTTCTTTGATAGCAGGCGGCTGATACTGTATCGCAACCTGTAAAAGCATGCAGAAATAAAATATTTCCGAAACAGATGGAAGGTGACATAAACTCTTTCGAAGGTTATAATTCTTATGCTTTGTTGGGTCGAGCGGGTTTCAGAACAAAAACTTCAGAATTAGTTGGTGTGAGGGAAGCGACTAGAACCATAAAACTAGGAGGCGACGTTCATACTGTCCACCCTGGACACCAGGCACCTCGGAGTCTGTTGCCGTCATGATATTCGAGTAGCAAAACTGTATTCATTTCGGTCAATAGTTACAGATATAATAGTTGCAATTTTTCATTTATTGTCTCTTCGAGATGCACTTAAAATGCATATTTTTTTATGCAAAAATGCATTTTTTAAAAAGTAATTGATCAATTTAGTTCACAAGTTTATAGACGCTCTCACGAATCGAACACACAAAACTTTCAGTGCTTTATTTCCTCGACTACTGCCCTTGAACCAGCTGCCGTCATGTTAGATTGACCGACCAATTAGATGGTGCTCCCCTAATGGTACCCAGGCGGTAACAACAGTGTTAAACAACATATTTGACGGGCGCTGGTACGGCGCTTAGGACCATGGTATTGGCCTGCTCGATCACCTGATCCAACGCCCTAATTTTTTGTTTGGGAACTTTAAAATAGCGGAGGTATTTATAAAACACCAGTGCAGAATATTTACAGCAATAGGAGATATTCGTCCTGAACAGATCCAGAAATTGTATGTATTGTCCGAGAAAATAGTATTTAAATGTCTCTTTTCGGCCATGCATTGACTAGAGACTAGACTATCTAGGTGCTTTGTGAAAATGCTTAATACGATGTTTACAATTTTGACATCAATGACATCGCACATCTTATTGCATAAATATTGCATAGATTATCTAATTTTTATCCAAAGCTGTGACTATAGACAGCTATTAATGGAATCAGACGGTACAAATCAGATAATACAATATCCGATTTGTACCGTTATATTTTCCTGATTCGGGCGTGGCTCATGTAGGAAGGGGACTAGATATTCATAGACATAGATAGGCTAGATATGCATAATCTATTTTAGACTGTGTAGTTATTCGAAAAGCATTTCCTGACTTAATTAAGAACCCGAGTATTGGGATTGGGGAATCATTTGATACTACATTGTTTATCTGAGTGATAATCACTACCTACCAAACCCAATATCCGTATCACGGAATGTAGCTGGTCATTTCAGAACAGAGTTGTTGAAACTTTGGATATCTAATCAAAATTAAAGGCTGAGATTTTGTTTTATATGGCATATAAAAATGGCAAAATTATTATTTAATTTTTCGGAATATTTCGAATTTCATAAATTTTTATGATAACCGATTATTCAATTGCAAATTTCAATACGCCAATGATGTCTAAAAAATGTGTCAGGCTTAGTAAAATTAGTAAGACAAGTGAAATTTAAATCTAGTTTCAAGTTATCGAGTTATAAATCCATAAGATAAGATGACAGCAAAATAGCATACAACAGAAACAGAAGCCACATAAGGGCAGTTTACTTCAGGAAACTATAACAAAAAATATGTAACATACCTCTTGTGCCTCTTGTATAAAACGACGGAGTAACTTAATTTCTATCAAGCTTATGTGTAGTAAACACTAGCATAGCTGAATAACTGAGACACGAATTTATGACCGAATATTATCTTAAGTCGCTTATCAATATATACTTACAATATCGGTACGAGTACCGATAATAATTGTTTTGCTCGCCCAACCCAATAACAGGACAAAGTTAATATTAGCTATGTTCGCGGTAAGAATCCTGACCACATCCGTTCCCTGTTGTACCTGTTGTTGTCTCTGTTGTACAAAATATTGGCAATAATTTCTTATTAATACATTACAATGCAAGGCCGCATTTTGCTCGTACAGTTCAGGAATATCTACAGGAGGTGGGCATTGGAACGCTGGACTGGCCTCCGCGTAGTCCAGATCTCAATTATATAGGGTATTTGGGGGACAGTTTGGGTCCGCAACTTAGAAATAATCATCCGCTCGCCGCCGCCTCACTTGACGACGTTGAAAAAAATCTGAGAGCAATATGGAACATTATTGACCAAGACCAGATTTCGCATCTGATGTCAAGTATGAGCAGTCAAGCCATTATTAAAAGTATAGATGTGGAAATACACGGTATTGATTATCTTCGTCCGTTTTGTTGATTTTTGTTCTTGCTATTGAATTGCTACAATTATACTGCAATTTCATTTTAGTTGTATATCTCCTTTAATAATAGATATAATAATAATTAATAATAATTATTATTACATCTTCCACGAACGAGTCTTACTATCCGCTGTGATATTATCACTATTTGTTTTACCAATACCATTAATCGGAGGCGTACCTTTACGTACGTAACTAGACGCCACCATAAATTGCGATTGCTGTAGTTAGTTGATATGCATGGCCATCCTAAGATATTCTGCACCCGTGGGCTACTAAAAATACGCGTCTTCATACGAAAATATATGGGAAAATACGATGTAATAAAAAATAAACTATCGGACATAAAAAGTGGCGCACCTAGATTTTGTCCCAAATTTGATGTTCAATAACTTTTAAACCAGCCTATCGATTTTGATATTTTTTTTTTGTTTGAAAGGGCGATTCTTGCGGATGACTATTTTGTAATTATTGGCTTTCCATAAACAATGTATTTTTTAATATGTACAGCCTTTAAAACTGATTATGATTTTGACAAGAAATTTGAATGTCGCTGTGGAGTGAAATTTTATTTGTATTGAATTCTTAGGTTGGTCACGGTGTTTACCATTCTTTTTTCAATATTCTCTTTTTTGAATCACCTCTAGCCCCTTCAGCAACGAAGATGCGATATTTTAGATGAAACGGTGTTATTAAGTTTGATATTTAACAAGGAGGCTATGGTAACGGTTAACACTGAAACGTCAAAAGATTCAGTTGAAATTCTGGTGAAAAAAAAATAATTCAGTTAACGTTCTAAAAGAAAATGCCAGGGCAAATTAGTCCAATTGAAGTAGCTAGAGTTGTGGCTTTGGTAGAAGATGGAAGGAGTCAAAGATATGCAGCTCGTATTGTTGGTCTACCAGAAACAGCTGTCCGAAGAGCGATCCAGCGCTACCGAGAAACGGGCCAATACAGCAGACGTCCAGGTTCGGGTAGTTCCAGGATTAAGCAAAATATTGACGATCGATTTATTGGTCTGCAAATATCGAGGAATCCCTATCAAACAGCTGTGATCACAAACCGAAATTTAAGAAACGCATGTGCAACAGTGTGTCAGATCGAATAATTTGTCGGAGATTCAGGAGTCTCGGTTTTATCAGGAGTCTCGGATTCAGTAGTGATGATAACACAATTTTTAAACGATGTCGGAATTAATCGTATGCCGTGGCCCGCTAAAAGCCCTGATATGAATCCCATTGAGTACTTATGGGATGAATTGGGACAACGTGTTAGTAGACGCAACCCAGAGAATCTGAATGAATTGAGGATTGCTCTTACAGAAGAATGGGACAATATTTCTCAAATCACTATCACAAATTTGATTGAAAGCATGCCTAGGCGTATGGAAGCTGTTATAGCAGCCAGAGGAGGAAATACTCGTTATTAGTTAGTTTGTTATTCAGTTATTTTTAAGTTTATTGATTTAATCAATAGTTACAGTCGTTTTACTAAAATGTCGAATAATTCTTTGTTTGTTATTTCTTTTTGATGTTGTTTGTACTTGTAAGTAACAATTATTTCAGCGTCCGTAATCGAAAACGCTAAACATTTCAGCTCCACGGCCTCCTTGTTGAATATCAAACATAATAACACCGTTTCATCTAAAATGTCGCATCTTCGTTGCTGAAGGGGCTAGAGAGGTGATTCAAAAAAGGAATATTGAAAAAAGAATGGTAAACACCATGACCTAAGAATTCAATGCAAATAAAATTTCACTCCACAGCGACAATCAAATTTCGTGTCAAAATCATAATCGGTTTTTAAAGGCTGTACATATTAAAAAATACATTTTTTATGGAAAGCCAATTACAAAATAGTCATCCGCAAGAATCGCCCTTTCAAACAAAAAAAAATATCAAAATCATTATCCTGGTTTAAAAGTTATTGAACATCAAATTTGGGACAAAATTTGGTGCGCCACTTGTTATGTCCGTCAGTGTATATAACACAAAACAAAATTGCCGCCCCAAAAAATTTGTACCCCGGGTCTATAGCCTATTTAGTCCAGTGGTTAGTGTGGCCCTGTTTATATGTTTACTTTCTTAGGGGGTTATAGTTATAGGAAAAGCCATTTTTATTTCGAAAATCATAAATATGAGCCAAATGTGTACGTAGTAGCTACCCACCTAATTCTAATGATTTACTTTCAGAACATCAAAACAATTTTCATTACCTGAAACAAGGAGATAGTCCTGACGTAACCGGTGTGGACGATTTGGTGAGTTTTGAGGAAACGGTGAATGCTCTCAATTTGTTGGGATTCTCGGACAGAGAGCAGTCCGACATGTTCAAGATTTTGGCCTCCGTACTACATCTCGGCAACATCGAATTTCTGGAATGTGTCATTGAAAGAGAAAATGAGCAGGATCAAGAGGGGTGTGGGATAAAACCCGATGATAAGCATATGCGAATGCTCTCCGAATTACTTGAGATTGACAAAGAGGACATGCAGACGTGGTTGTGTACAAAAAAATTAGTTTCTATGAGGGAAATCTTCCTGAAGCCGATGACGGTGGAAGAGGCTGCATTCTCGAGGGACGCTCTAGCGAAGCATATTTACGCAGAATTATTCAACTGGATAGTTCTAGTCATTAACAAAGCATTAGATACAGGTACCCCAAGACATAAATTTATAGGAGTACTGGACATTTACGGATTCGAAACCTTTGAAACCAATTCGTTCGAACAGTTCTGCATCAATTATGCCAACGAAAAATTGCAACAACAATTTAACTTGCACGTCTTCAAGCTAGAGCAAGAGGAGTATATTAAAGAAGGTATTGAGTGGAAAATGATAGAGTTTTACGACAACCAGCCATGCATAGACCTAATTGAAACAAAACTAGGGATTCTGGATCTACTTGACGAGGAATGTAAGGTAAATATATGATAAAATCATTATACATGGTGAGTAAGAAGTATGCAACTAATTCGATAAAAAAATCCCCGTTAGTTTGTGTATAAACGCTTGGATAGGGAAATTTTGTTTTTTAACGACGCACATTTTTAACGCCATATTTGTAAGATCTGTGACGTCATACCAACTTTTTTTTAAATGGCAACCTATTTTTTTAAGAGAACTTGCCTATAATAAAGCAAGTAGTGATCGGTACGTGCTATTCTGTATTTTTTTTACAATATAGATAACACGAATATATTAAAATGTGTATAAAGAATAGTATTAAATCAGAAAAATGGCGTTTGTTGTTTCAGACTTATGTAACGAACATACAAAAAAAATTTTAAAAAATATTTTTTTTTATAAAAAATTATTTATAAAATTAGTGCATACAAAATATCCATTATGACAACAATGTCACTCTGGAAGTAATAGTCCTGGAGTACAGAATATATATTATATTCACAGAAGAATATATATTATATTAATATATATTATATATATATATATATATATATATATATATATATATATATATATATATATATATATATATATATATATATATATATATATATATATATATATATATATATATATATATATATATATATATATATATATATATATATTATATTCACAGAAGAATATATATTATATTGATATCAAAATTAAATACTGATAAATTTATTATAGCTCTTGTATGTCTGCAAGAAATTTAAATATATTTTTTTATCAAATCACGACATGCGTGGGTGGCAAAGTTCAGTGCAGATATACACTATCTATTATTTCCGGAAAAATAAAACTACCTACTCTATGATAATATGTTGCAAAATTATTAGGTTATATATATATATATATATATATATATATATATATATATATATATATATATATATATATATATATATATATATATATATATATATATATATATATATATATATATATATATATATATATATATATATATATATATATATATATATATATATATATATATATAAACCATCGGACGAACCATGTGGCGCACCTAGATTTTGTCCCAAATTTGATGTTCAATAACTTTTAAACCAGCCTATCGATTGTGTTAATTTCTTTTTGTTTGAAAGGGCGATTCTTGCGGGTGACTATTTTGTAATAATCTTTCCATAAAAAATGTATTTTTTAATATGCACAGCCTTTAAAAACCGATTATGAGTTTGACACGAAATTTGATTATCGCTGTGGAGTGAAATTTCATTTGTATTGAATTCTTAAGTTGGTCACGGTGTTTACCATTCTTTTTTCAATATTCTCTTTTTTGAATAACCTCTCTAGCCCCTTCAGCAACCAAGATGCGACATTTTAGATGAAACGGTGTTATTAAGTTTGATATTTAACAAGGAGGCTATATGGTAACGGTTAACACTGAAACGTCAAAAGATTCAATTGAAATTCTCGTGAAAAAAAAATCAGTTAACGTTCTAAAAGAAAATGCCAGTGCAAATTAGTCCAATTCAAGTAGCTAGAGTTGTGGCTTTGGTAGAAGATGGAAGGAGTCAAAGATATGCAGCTCGTATTGTTGGTCTACCAGAAACAGCTGCCCGAAGAGCGATCCAGCGCTACCGAGAAACGGGCCAATACAGCAGATGTCCAGGTTCGGGTAGTTCCAGGATTATGCAAAATATTGACGATCGATTTATTGGTCTGCAAATATCGAGGAATACCTATCAAACAGCTGTGATCACAAACCGAAATTTAAGAAATGCACGAGGAACAGTTGTGTCAGATCGAACAATTTGTCGGAGATTCAGGAGTCTCGGTTTTATCGCAAGAAGACCTGCTATTGGAATGCGATTACTTCGACGACATCGAGTAGCTCGTTTGGATTTTGCTCGAATTCATCTTGTTTGGAATGAGTTGCAATGGTCTCAAGTTTTATTCACTGATGAATCAAGATTCATGTTGAGATCAGTAGACGGACGTCGGAGGGTTTGGAGAAGGCATGGGGAAAGATACGAGGATGGTATGTTCAGTGAAAGGGAGAGTTTTGGCGGTGGTTCACTAATGGTATGGGGTGGAATTACCAGCGATGCCCGTACAAAATTATTTGTGTTTCCACCACGGCAATCTCTAAATGCAGTTAGATACATAGAGATCTTGAATGAACATGTTGTCCCATTTGCACCTTACATTGGAGAAGAATTCCTCTTAATGCAAGATAATGCACGACCGCATACAGCAGTTATGATAACACAATTTTTAAACGATGTCGGAATTAATCGTATGCCGTGTCCCGCTAAAAGCCCTGATATGAATCCCATTGACCATTTATGGGATGAATTGGGACAACGTGTTAGTAGACGCAACCCAGAGAATCTGAATGAATTGAGGCAGAAGAATGGGACAATATCCCTCAAATCACTATCACAAATTTGATTGAAAGCATGCCTAGGCGTATAGAAGCTGTTATAGCAGCCAGAGGAGGAAATACTCATTATTAGTTAGTTTGTTGTTCAGTTATTTTTTAAGTTTATTGTTTTAATCATTAATAATTACAGTCGGTTTCCTAAAATGTCGAATAATTCTTTGTTTGTTATTTCTTTTTGATGTTGTTTGTACTTGTAAGTAACAATTATTTCAGCGTCCGTAATCGAAAACGCTAAACATTTCTTAAACGATGAACTTTTTAGACATATTCAGCTCCACGGCCTCCTTGTTGAATATCAAACTTAATAACACCTTTTCATCAAAAATGTCGCATCTTCGTTGCTCAAGGGGCTAGAGAGGTGATTCGAAAAAGAGAATATTGAAAAAAAAATGGTAAACACCGTGACCAACCTAAGAATTCAATACAAATAAAATTTCACTCCACAGCGACAATCAAATTTCGTGTCAAAATCATAATCGGTTTTTAAAGGCTGTATATATTAAAAAATACATTTTTTATGGAAAGCCAATTACAAAATAGTCATTCGCCAGAATCGCCCTTTCACACAAAAAAAATTATCAAAATCGCTAGGCTGGTTTAAAAGTTATTGAACATCAAATTTGGGACAAAATCTAGGTGCGCCACTTTTTATGTCCGTCAGTGTATATATTGTATATATACACACTTCGGACGTAAGTATTGCAAGAAATTGAAAAATCAAAAAATTTGTGTGATGTTTAGCAGATACATGATAGCCTGTTGTAAACAACACAACAATGTTGTTTTTCGAGTTGGCTGTGATCATGATATCTGACATAATGAAACACTATTCCATGAATAATTACGATTTTATAATTTGACGTTTAATAGTTTAGTAGTTTTAAAGCATAAAAAGTATTACAACATACATATTTTATGGCATTTGTGTAGTGGTTTTAGGAGTAAATCCTAACTTGCAACTTAGAATTTGTTAACCCCAGTTCAGAGAAGTATTTCTGGAAATGGAAAAAGGAATTGCGGTATCCAAAAATTTAATATCACGTGTTCCAAGAGCTGTTGAAGATGGAGAAAAACAAGCCAATAATGCTTAATTTTTTGTTAATTCCCAGTAGAGTTTCACGGATAATCTCAATTTAATGAAAAACATAATTTAATACTATTCCTAAGTTAGGTAGGCCAAGAAAAACAAATGTACGCCCAGATAGATTGATGAAACGCACTTCTGAACAATCCATGGAAATCAGGTCCTCAGATTAAAGCCGAAAGAACCGATATAAACTGATCAGCTGGAGACCAGCAAAAAAACCTTAATTTCTGCTAAAAATAAAGCTGATATGCTTACATTTGCACGAAGGCGTATCGACTGGACTGCTGGTGACTGGAAAAAGGTTCTTTCTAGTAATGAGACACGTTATTGTATCTTTAATTCAGATGCCATGATGCCGGTTAAAAGACCTGTAAACTAGAGTTTCAATCTCAAGTATGTAACGCTTTATCGAGGGTATAATTGACAGGATTATGTACAGAAACATTATGGAAAGCGTGATGCTTCTTTTCGCATAATGGGAAATGCCCCTGCGGTTCATTTCTCAGCACGATAATGACCCGAAACACATCTAATCATGTTCAAGAATGATTCAGGCAGAACAATAATAGTTTTAGACTCGCCTGCGGAATCCTCCGACTTGAACGCGATAGAAAACCTTTGGGAATAAGTAGATCGACGAATATGAACCGAATTATTTCCCCATTAACAAGCACTGATGAAAAAAATTTCAGAAGTTTGGAGAAACCTGCCACTTCATGGCTTAGAAAATTCAATCGACTCCTCCAAAGATGTCACAAAGTCATAGCCAATAATGGTTATGCTATTGGTTATTAAGCTTGTGAATATTTCATTCTTTGTTTATGTAATCAGTTGACCTTAATAAAAAAATGTTGCAATACTTTTAGCGCCACCATTTTGTAATAATTTACTCTTAGAATTATTTACTGGGCATGTTGCTTTAAACCCTGCTTAAAAAAATAGTCTAATCTATCAAGAACATGACACTAAAAGTATAAAGCAAAATGATTTTTTTTTATTTGCAATGTAATTCAGTGGCAATACTTATGTCTGACAGTATATTTATATAATAATATACACTTATTATTTGTAGTACAGTTGTAAAGCTAAAACAGTTGTTTTGCAAATAGATCATTTTTCACAGCCTCCGACGGAACTCTTAAGAATGTATATTACTTTAAAGAAAATCAATGATTTTATCCTATTTACTTTTTGCAATACTAATGCCCTAGCATGAGTATTGCAAAAAGTAAATAGGTCTCATCAGTCTCCATCTCGGAGGACAACCATAATCTATACAAGGACAACCATAACCAATCTATATACCGCAAATAACTATTCATTCGATTATGTGCCTCACTTAAATTTTTTAGTATTTTGGCAGCCATATAAGTATTGTTTCTAGATGCCACGAGGTTCGGACGGTTCTTGGACGGAGAAACTGTATTCAAAATGCATGAAATACTCGCATTTTGCCAAGGGACGTTTCGGGTCCTCATCCTTCGTCATCAACCACTTCGCTGACAAGGTACAATACGAGAGTACCGGATTTCTGGAGAAAAATCGAGACACCGTGATTGAGGAGCAGATCAACGTGATCAAGGCCAGTAAGAATAATTTGGTGAAAAGGCTGTTTGCGTCCGAATCGCAGAAACTAGCACCGCCTGGAACGAAACTCAAAATTGTTGCGGCCAAGCCGGCACCAGTTTCCCATAAATCGCACAAAAAATCTGTAGGATCTCAATTCAGAGACTCGCTAAACATGTTAATGTCGACTCTCAACGCTACCACACCACATTACGTACGATGCATCAAACCAAACGACACCAAATCGGCCTTCGAGTACAATCCGAAGCGAGCAGTCCAACAACTGAGAGCTTGCGGAGTTTTGGAAACCATCAGAATATCCTCAGCCGGATTTCCAAGTCGATGGACGTACATCGACTTCTTCTATCGGTACAGAGTATTATGCAAATTTAAAGATATAAACAGGAACAACATGCAGAAAACTTGCGAAAATATTATCATCCAATATATAAAGAACTCGGAGGTCTATCAGTTTGGAAAAACAAAGATCTTCTTCCGCGCTGGACAAGTCGCCTATCTGGAAAAATTGAGGGCTGAAAAATTGAAGCGATGTTGTATAATGATGCAGAAAACTATAAGAGCATTTATATGCAGAAAGAAATATTTGAAAACCAAAAAATCAGCGCTGCTTATTCAACGATATGCCAGAGGTCTTTTGGCAAGAAGGTGCTCCATTTTTTCAATACAAGCGTCTAATCTGTAATCCTAATATTTACTTTTTCAGAGTGGCGAATGAGTTGAGAAGAGAAAGGGCAGCGAAAACCATACAACGACACGTTAAAGGATGGATTAAGAGGATACAATATGAGAGGTTGAGACGATGCATCACAGGCATACAGAGATATGCCAGAGGTTATTTAGCAAGAATTCATTTCCTATCCCTTAAATACAACGCAAAGGTAAGTAAAATCATGTTTAATGTCTAAATTTAAAAAATATTACTGCTTTTTCATCCCGTGTCCATAGTCCATCCGGTTCTGTAAGCTGATTAAGATCGGTTAATAAACAAAAGAGTTATTGGCCAAAGAAAAAAGTGCAATTTAAGTGGTGCTTGAGAATGACAAAAAGACGGTTTGTTTGATTACGTATAATAGCTCCGCTACCGTGGACCGATTTTTCTCATCGAGGTCTTAATATGTAGGAAAAGGTCCATTTTATTGCTTTTTTGTATTGGATGAGTCATTTCGACATTTTTGCTTCAAAAAGACGTTGTTTCAGTTGTTTTCATACCCTTTCTTTCAGGCTCTCGTAATTCAAAAGTATGTACGTGGGTGGTTGGCACGTAGAGAATATAAGAGAAGACAAAAGAAAATTGTTATCTGCCAGGCCGCGGTCCGTAGATTCTTGGCCAGAAGGCAATACAAAAAACTCCGAATCGAAGCAAGATCAATTGAGCATGTTAAGAAGCTTAACCATGGCCTGGAAAATAAAATAATAAGCCTTCAGCAAAAGATTGATGAAGTAAACAAGACCAATCATGAGCTTAGGAATTATCAGAATGAAGTTCATGAGCTGAAGTGAGTTTTTGCAATTATATTGTTACTGTAACTATTTTCTAAATGTGGTTTTCTTATAGGAATAAGGTACAATCGTTTAAAGCAATGGAAATTGAAATAAAAAATTTGAACAATCTCTTAATCGATAAAAATAAAGCAATAGCAAAATTGGAAGAAGGCATTAAAGCGGAGAGGGATGAAAAAATGGATCTGATTCATGAGCAAGAAAAATATAGGGATGAAACGGAGAAACATAGACAATTATGGGCACTGGAGACAGAAAAACTGAGGAAAGAGCTGGAGAATATCAATGAAATTGTGAAAATGAACGAGAAAGGAGCCGAAGAAAACTTGAAAGTAAGACTAGAGGAAGAAAAACTAATGTTATTAAATGACGCCGACAGTGATAGAGAGGCGTACCAAAAATTGTTACAAGAATACCATTGCCTTGAACAGCATTGCGATGAGCTAAAACAGGAGCTACATCATCAAAATATTCAAAGTCACCATAGGAGGAACGTCAGTGATATTAGCAGTATTTCGACTGTTGACGAAAATCTCCTCAACAGCGATTTGCCGGAAGACCATGGATATGGATCTGTCAGGTCGACCACCAGCAACAGTTCACATACTCGGGAGAAGCTGGAAAATATTGACTGGAAAATAACCGACGGTGGTAATTATTTAATAAGCATAATATCCAAATTTGTTAGTCTTTAACAATGTGCCGCGCCGGCTCCATGGTTGCCGACATTCCGACGTCGTTATCAACGTTTGTTGCGCATGTTTGTTGTTATGGTCATTAATCTTAGATACTTAGTATTGTAGTAACTAAGACGAAAGTAATGTTATCGTAAAATATTATCTTATCAACTTTGACTGCCTATCTTATCATACATATTGAACATTATAATATAACGTTATTTGACTCGTATTATTTTTAAGGCACCAACGATAGTCAGACGCCGAGCACGAACAGCAGCAGCGAAGCAAATACAAAACATGAGAGTGAAATTAAAGTGGACGTGGGCCTCGTTCTTAAATTGCAGCATAAACTTGCTGAAGTGGAAAGAGAAAAAATGCGAATGCAGAAACGTCTAGACGAGATAGACATGTCCCCCAGAACTGAAAAAGTCAAGAACGAAGTGGAGAGCCAAGTCAAAATTTCAGAATTGGACCTTTGCAACTCCCAGTTGAAATCTCAGTTGTTTGAATTGCAAAATAGTATTAATGAAGGGACAGGATTATCTAAATTGCACGAACAGCTGCAGGCATTGCAGCTTGAACTTGACAGAAAAACAGAGGAAATAGTTCAACTGAAGAGCGTTTTAGCTAGCCAGACAAATAACATGAAGTCGATACTCAATTCCAAAACTAGGACAGGTAATATACGAGATATTTGCTAATTTATATTATAAATGGGTAACAAGAATTCAGATTCATTCCATATAGTCCTGTAATTATAAAAATTTCCATCGCAAAAAATGGTGTCTGAGATATTTCTTCAATAACTTTTAGTTGAGGGGTTGTACATCATAAAACTGCGAAAAACAGGTCTGGAGGTGGTGTGCATAATTCTCAGAGATTTTTCAGAAAAACTTTGTTAAACTAATTTTTAGCGCGCTTATATCGGAAACTATAGCAGATCGAAAAAAAATAGGGTAAAGCTGACAGATTTTGCCAGCTTTAATCTTGTAGGTATAGAAAGGCCTTATTGCTATGACGAGATAAAAGCGAAAAAAACGAAAAAAATTACCTCCTACGTGCCACCTTGCTCCCCCCGTTCTAAATTTGAAGGATAGGGCCGATGAGTTAGAGCTGAGAGATGAGAGCAAAAAAAAGCCAAGCCATTTTTTTCAAAATTTTCGAATTTAGAAATTAGCGAATTATGAGAGATTGCGAAACAATTATTTTGATGGCACATTTTGGCAACTTTAATTTTGTGAGGCTTTATCGCTAACGCATACTTTCCGAGGCATATATGTCAAAAATTTCGTTCCTTCCATTTCCCTCTACAATATTGATGACTGGACTAATCGAGGTGCCTACATTATTGGGCGAGGCAAATCAACACAAAAAGGGCCAAACCTACGAAATGAGTTTTTTTACTTCCATTCAGAAAGATATTTTAAAAAAATGTAAATTTTTACTTTAAGGGACAAACTCTTTTGTGCATTTTTCCATAGAAAAATGCATTTTTTTGGGTGCCTATTGTTTAAATATGAAAAAAATATTTTTTATGTTGTAAATAATTAACGAAATGATCCCAATTTTCGTTAATTATTTACGAAGTCATTTTTTTATATTTAAAAAAATACATTTTTCTACGGAAAAATTCACAAAAGCATTTTTGCCTAAACATAAGGATTTACATTCTTTTAAAATGTCTTCCTGAATCGAAGTAAAAAAGAACCGCATATCAATTCATCAATTAGGAATGATTTCAGATGCAAAATTTTAATTTGCCTCGCCTATATAGTCAGACCGAATTTACCGCATATTCCATTATAAAAAGATATATAAAGGCCGATAGTTAAAAGGCTAATAATAAAAGGCTGAGATTTTTTAGGGCATTTGTAACACCTCTCCTCTTTAATTACATTACCTTAATTAAAGGGCCTCTCATCCAGGAGATGTGACGTAATGATTTTTTTCTTTGTTACCTATCGGCTGCTCAGTTAAATACGGAGGTCGTGGATAAGTGGATTTGCTAGAGGCTTGCACTTAGATAGCTTTAGATATATCACCAGAAAAATCACAGCTTGACAATGACCGGCTTGATCTACTTCTACTTAAAATTTTGTATAAAAATACTTGGACGCCAGGTCAAGAGTACTTTAATAGTACAGAAGACCGCAGAAATGATCAGCCAATAATTATCAGCTGTGACCTCTTGTGACTCAGACTTTTCCCAGAGAAATAAAAGATAAAGATTTTTTAAATAAAACGAACTAAAATGAATTTAAATTAAATAACTATATTAATAGTTCAAAAATATGAGTTTTAATTATAATAAAATTATTGTAAAGTTAAATGTTGCAAGGTAGGTAGTCCAAAATCGAACGATTCAAATTTAAATTAAATATATATTTAATTCAATAAAAAAATAAAGTGGTAATCGTACTAAAATAGAGAAAAATATCATAATAAAATATAGACGTGGCTTTTGTGCCCACAGCTCAGTCCAAGTAGTTGATATTGTTTAAACCGTAAAATTTAATATGACATTAACCTATTTTAAGGTTCTCACAAAGCCTTAATTACTTGGCCCAGCTGTAGAACATTTACACATATCTCTTAATAATAATAAAATATTGTTAACTATACCTGGTAACTTTGAATCACTGCACTACAACGCGAAAGATATATCTTCGAGAGCGTAAGGTCGACAGGCTAAAAACAAGCCGGCAGAAAAGGAAAAGGAATGATTTTTGCGGATCCCGCGTATAAATGTGCTCCTGAAACCACGCGATATTTGACGGGACGGAAAGGTAGGGGTAACGGTAGATGGTGAGTCGTTGTAATTTTCTACAAGGTCGCGCGGTTTTATTTCAAATATTTGAAATAGGAATTCAAACATTAGCCATAAAACGGAACGGAATTTATTTACGTTACACATTAAAATATAACGAACTATGCAGGATTTTAAAGAATAATACATAGATGAAAATGTATTGTATCTACATTAAACAGCCATTTGTTGTTTCATAACAAAATCATTCTTTTTAGTTTCGACTAATAACTATTTACAAGTACAATCCTTTTGACTACAACAACAATTGATCCTTCTGACAACAATCCTTTTGACAACAAAAATTGTAGAGAATAGAAAAATCTACAAAATGAGCTATACCGGTACTTTCTATCCTGTATTTTCAGCTGATCGTAATTTTTACAACGGTTTTGGAAACTTGAGAACCTTATTTAAAATTTGTACATTCATAATTGTACGTTAAAATGACGTGGAAATGGTTTAAAACGAGTCCGAACATTGAAATAAAACGCAAAAACTCGTGCCGGACTTCAGTGGTGGTCCGGTCGTATGAATGGAACTCTCTCTCTCTCTCTCTCTCTCTCTCTCTCTCTCAATCCTTGCTCTCCAAACCTTGCATTCGCACATATTTTGTATCTTCTCTTTTTTTGCTTGCATTGATTAAAGTTCAAGGTGAAGATACCTGTTCGCTTAATGACGCAGCATTTGTTCGTTTCCAAGGCCTCACCACATAGCAAACAAATATCTATCACATCATCTCATTCTTCTTCATCATTGATACTTCTGCATCATGTTATAGTTCTTGAGGTTCGGTCCCTGCACTTTGGGAAGTAACTTCTTGTTTTAAAATAGAAAAAGCGAATTTCAAAATTTTGCGATACTTCCGCAGCTATTATTTAAAATGATATTATTTACCTATTTTTTCGTTAATCGTTATCTATATTTTGCTCAACAGAGCGACTATAAGTGCAATTTTTCCAATGACTACAAATGAGGAAGAATGTTGTTCTTTTTGTAATTTATTTATCTACCAAGAAATGTTTTACCTAACATGCAACTTTGACTTGACTAAAAACTCGAAAAACTTTTTGGCAAAATGGTGAATGCGCCTTGAAGAAAATTGTCGCATTCTGAAATGACCTCGAGCATAAAAAACATAGAGGAATAATGTCCCATTCGAATGTATCTAAATGCTTGCTCCAAGCATCTGAAAAAGGATATTAGAGGGGGAAAAAGACGCGGAACGCAAATTCGTAAATAAAGTATACCTCGATTTCGCCGAAATGAACGCTGAGAACCATTTTCAAACGGCTTTTTGCAAGGCTTTCACTTTTTCACCACTATTATCAAGGGATATTTAACCACTAAAAAACTAAATCAAACACTTGACAATAAATTTAGACTTGTGGTAGCGGTAGTTTTGTAAATATTGGTTACTCGAGAAAAAAGATTTAACGGAGGCCCAAGAGACCGTGTATTTTTAGAGCGTATGACAAAGATAAACATTTTTCGCAGTTTATTATATTATTATACTGCAGACAAACATTAATTTGCATAACGAAAGAGGAATGTATTTACAATTAATGTTAATTTGATTTCATTATTTTTTTATTTCGATGCTTTGCTGAATGGATACCTTGTAATGAACTTGAAGTCTTGATTCCAAATGTTTTCCTCTTAATTTTGCACGAGTTATATTTTTATTTTCATTTAATTGTCGAACGTTGATTCTACTTTCATAGGTGAATACATAAATGAAGATGGGGAACTCGCTCAAGCTTACGAGACGCAAAAGACCATCAACAAACAACTAGAATTGGAATTGCAGGATGAGAAATCGAAATTCAAAGCACACGAAAGGGAGTACAAACTCGAGATAGAGAAACTCCGAGAGGACAACGAAAGGCAACAACGGATACTCTCTGCGAACTTAACGAATACCCCACAAACGCAAGGGGAAGCGTTCATGCAGCATGAAATAACTAGGCTAACGATGGAAAATCTTGATTTACTAGATAAAAATGACACCCTCAACGAATCGGTAAGAAAACTGAAGAAACACGTGAAGCTGCTTACCAGAAAACTGAAGGAAGCTGGGTTGGATCTAGATGAAACTACCTTAATAGAAAATGATACAAATACCAACGCAATTGCACCGCTTCCGCCTAGTAGGGCTGTGCCTACAATTAGAAAGAAAGAAAGGGAATATTTGGGAATGTTTAGCTTCCGTTCAGGAGACGAAGGCCATATTATGAAACAACTAGTCATAGGTAATATTATGTATTCACAAATTATATATTACTACCTCGACTGTCATATTAAAATATTTAATCTGCACATAATGACCCTTAATCACTCAAGTAGTAGCGATTTGTATATTTAAGCAGTAAAGAATTCTAAATTTCCGGTATACAATTTAAATTCTAGAGCTCAAACCGAGGACTGCAGTCGCCTTGCTACCCGGATTGCCTTCCTACATAATATTTATGTGCATCAGACATACAGATTACATAAACGATGAGGATAAGGTAAAAACTCTTCTATCCGCATTCACAAACTCAGTAAAGAAGGTTATCAGAAAGAGACACGAAGATTTTGAAACGACAACGCTTTGGCTTTCAAATACGTTAAGGTGAGTTATTTAATACTACATTGTTAAAAACAATTTCAGAGGCATAAAAGCACTTTTTAATTTTGCATGATGATTTCGTCAGCTACACAACATAGTGGAGTACTTTTTTTACAGACATAATACCGTACGTACATTATATCGCATATTTTAACAGAAAAAATTTTTTTTAAAAAGACAATTTTTGAGAAAAACGCTAAAACACCCTTTCTGAGTTTTTAGGCAACTCAGTTTAGAGTTTCATCTTTTGAGGTTGTCATTTTATCCTAATTTTTTTTTCCATAATGCGCAATTTTAGGGAGCGTTAAATTTTAATGATAGACCAGCTAAAAAGTCAGCGCGACACCTACCTGGCTCCCAATCAAACAGTATTGTCAAAAAAAACAATTCTGAAGTTAAGTACAAGGAGAAGTGGTCTATCCAACCACGAAAGGAACTTCTAATATTTTGCTTTGGACAGCAGTTATAGCATATGCGGCTAAGGGGTAAATTTTAGTACAATTTTTCAATATATACGATATTGCGGCCCTCATAATTTCATTAATTTTGACGTTGGGACTTCGAACAAAACACCGTTGGATATCTCAATTACTCAAAATTTGATGCTTTTCAAGGAATCGCAATCAGAGCAATGGTTCAGCCAAGACGCTTGGAATATTCGGACGCCTCCAACACTGGGTCCGCGTAACCTTGAGCGAAAAGGGGCGTCTCTTCTCGGGCATGCCATTCTAAAACTATAAATCCTAGATATATGCTTTCACGGAGTTTTCGGTAGAAAAACATAAAATCTACTTTTATTATTAACAACTTTACTAACGACTAACGGTTTATGCTACGTTTCCACGATAGTGAAATTTCACCCCTTTGAACGCCTGGTACTCCACTCGGAGAGGGTTATAAATTTCACATATTTCCGAAGTTTTTTTGCCGGTCAGAAGTTTTGTGGGAAAAATTACATAATGACGGCACTACTACGTTTTTAGTGAAAAGCACACCAATTAAGAGTAGGTACTCGTCAAAATATATATATTTAAGCCCTGTACGTCGTTTTCTATTGGTAGGTACACTGGCGGCCATTTGAAAGTGCACGACTCTTATGTCAGATTTCCTTATATTTGATCTTTGTAAAACTGACTTTGAAATTTTAGGTTTCTTGTGATGTGTCATTATGACATTCACAATTGTCTAATTATTACTTATCAAAATTAAAAAGTGTATTATTATTTTATCAAAAAAATTCCAAATTAACAAAAGACGTCCCAAAAATGTTCAAAATAAACTAAATTATAAAAATTAGGTAACTTAAAACTACAAAACTCCAACGCGACTAGGTCTGTATAAAATTAATATTTCGTCCAGGCGCCATTTGAATCTATTACACCTTGCAATCGACGTCGCATTATTATTATTAATATTGTCCAATATGCGTATGTCACTCTGTCCGGTAAGGCGCTCTCCTATCCTCAAGCAAACACCGGGACCTAGGGAACTTATCCATGCCCAAACATTGATGGAAAAACGTCCACTCCGGTCGGTAGGTTTAATATACCTCTCTTCATACCTCGAATTCTGAGGTCGGTAGACGCGGATGGAACCATCATGACGTGACTGAAAGACCTTTTTGTCGGAAAATATGACATTATTCCAAAAGTCGTCCGGCCTACCGACAAACTGGTTCGCAAAATTAAGACGTTGTTGTTCTTTATGCCTTGACTCCAAAAATACCTTCTTTGCTGCCGCATAATTTCGTAACTCTGAACCCTTCACCCGCCACCTTGCAGACCTCACAGATCCAGGAAACTCCGTTTCGAAACAGGCCGTCACTGTTGTTTCAAAGGGATTCGTTCTAAGATGGTCTAGGAAGAGGTTGACTTGCTCCACAGTGCTTATTTTACGACGCCCTCCGCCGTGGACGTAGCGAACGTTTCCTACTGCATTCCATTTTTGGTTGAGTTTGAATATACAACTCTTAACTCACATTTAGCTCATCTGCAACTGCCTGTAATGACCAATCATTTTCAAGCAGTGTAACAGCTCGCATTTTTTCAGGTTCAGTTAACCACGGCATTTTAAAACATGAAAACTAATAAAGTGGTTTGTAAATTACGGAGTTAATTACTGACATTTGTTTGAAGTTTCAAATAAGTGTCAAAATGAAATATAAAAAGATCACATTACAATATCAAAAAAAATCGTGCACTTTCAAATGGCCGCCAGCGTACTACGATTTCCTTGGTTGCACAAAATTTTCTCGTGTTAGATAAATGAAATATAAATAGAATTAAATAAATACATCTTTAATTAAGCTTTAATTTTCATTTTGAAAGGCTATGTATGGTATTTCTTTCTTAAGAAAAACTTGTTTCCAATGTTCAAAATACACAGTGCCTTAAATTTCAAGTAGACTGAGGGCATGAGAAAAAAAATAATTAAGAATATTACAATAATGTAAAAACCTGGTAAAAAAAAAGTCAAAAAAAATAGAATAATAGTACCCCATTATATTTTTTTCATCCAATTTTTATGTTCTTGATTCGACCTATAATAGCTATTTATGTAACCAGTTGGGAAAGTACTGAGTAACAGATTTATGTAGAACGAGCGCTAGCGAGTTCGGCAAAAGGATGCGAGTTACACAAAATAGTGTTTTCCAATTTCCAATTTTCACCAATTTTATATTATAAGGAAAAGAAAGATCCGAATCTTATACGTTTAAAAACAATCCAGTAGGTGATAACGGTGTGACTTCTCGTCACTTTCATAGCTTGTCAGGTGTAAATAACCTCCTATGTAAGTAGGGTGTAAATAACCTCCTTGGGAAATAGTATTTTGTATAACTCGCATCCTTTTGCTCAGAAATCTGCTCGTTACACAAAATATTACTTTTCCCAACTGGTTACATAAATAGATAGCTATTACAAAACCAGTGGCGTAATATTTTACTTTTCGTAACTGGTTGTGGAAAGTAAGACGTTTCCTAACGTCAAAATTTGAAAAACGTTTTTTAGAAAGGCGGCAGCCATGTAAAATAATATAAAACTTTGGACGACCATAAATCCGAAAGTAATTCTAGAAGGTGGATTTTGCTAATGGGCAATTTAATTAGTAGGATTAGGTATACAATTCAATTATAACAAAATCTTTAGGGAATTTCACCGAAACCTTTTACGTGTATTTGGGTCCTTTGTAAGAGATCCTCAGGTTTATTTCACTGAGTTTCATTGTTTGTTAAAACTTTCCATCATTTTATTGAAAGTTACAAGAAATTTAAATTTGAAGCTGTTCAGAAATTTCATAAATTGCAGAAACAAAACTTTTAAATTTTAAATACCTAAATGTCCGTGCCTCAGTTTTATACCCACGACTATACGACAACGTTTTTATGAGAAATCTCAAAAAGTCGTACCGATTTTAGCTCTTTAGAAGAATTTTAACTCTAGAACTGGCTGATGACAAATATCCAATGCCAAGAAATGGAGAACTCTGTAGAAACCTAATATTTTCTCCCGCCGTTAGGCGCCAAAGTTCAGACTAAAAATAAGTAATCTGCCCTTGTAACACAGTGTAATAAAAGGTTCAAGAAAAAAATTGTTGAGCCCATTTTTCGTTTTTCGGAAAAAATAACAATCTTACAAGTAAAGTAAAAAGAAAGTTTCCTTATACGAAATTTGATCAAATAAACAGATTTCTTGTAAATCTGTTTTTGGTGTTTGCAATAAAAATCATCCGGGAGTATGGATATCGGAGCGAGATAAACGTAATGACAATAACGGATAAACATTGTTATGTGGCTCGAAATAAAGCCGACGTATGTCGTGAACTAGAATATGAATTTAGAGAGGCATGTACATGCATGTTCATGCGACTTCCAAAGGCTCTAGTGCTCGAACATTGAAGAATAAAATTATCATTTCCTAATGCCTTTGAAATATACCTACTATTACACTTTTTATCAAATTAATGAGAAATATTCAATTTGCAGGTTACTACATAACATGAAACAATACAGTGGCGATAAAGCTTTTCAAAGTAAAAACACACCAAAACAAAATGAGCAATGCCTGCGTAATTTTGATTTATCTGAATATAGGCAAGTGTTATCAGATATCGCAGTGTGGATATACCAAGGTACGTTTTGTTTCCAGGTGGAATCTAATGTATAATGTACTATCCAATGATTATAAAACCTCTTTTAACAGGATTGATAAAAAATTTTGAGGAGAAAGTTCAACCACTGATAGTGCCAGCGATATTGGAACATGAAGAAATTCCCGGTATCAGTGGTAATAAACCGAGCGGTTTTAGAGGAAGGACAAGCAGTGTAGCCAGGGAACTGGATAGTCCTATTACCAACCAAAAGCCAACATCTGCTTTGCTGCAAGAACTGACCAACCATCACAAGGTATGAATGCTTACGTCAAATGTGAATATCTAGTATTATTAGTCCAATGAAGATATAATTTTTCAAAAAAAAATTGTCCCGGCAAGCTGGTTTTTTCAGGGTCTCCCGAGTATCCAACCTAAAAGTCACACTCCACACCCCTTCTTTGTAGGATGTTGCAATAATAAGGGTGGTTTACTTTTTTTTTTAAATTATCTTTCCCCAACTTATATACATGCATAATAATATTGTCTACAACTTTGCGTAGTAAAATTTTTTGCTAACTTTGATTTTTGACGGTCCAGCGCCCATTATATGAGAAAGCATACTCCATATTTATTTATTATGGTTCAGGAAACATGCAAACAAAAGGCTGAGTAGCTGGTCTTATCTATCTCCTAAGTTTCCAAAAAACACCGCAGTCCAAGACCTTTAATTTTATATTTTTACATTTTATTTTCGTTCCCAACGGTTCTTTATTTTTTTCATTTTTCTGATTTATGAAAGCCTTAATTAATACACTTATATATTTATCTAAAAATAATTGATATCAATATTACATACATTTTCCATATTTTTAATAATATTATAATTTACGATCAATTTGGCTTTGACGTTCTATACACTTTCTATGTACGTCTTTAAGAAAATGTTATCAATATTATTTTTTAAATTATCATTTATAACATCAATCATCAATTGCTTTTTTTGCCATTTCATTGGGGGAATACATACTTGACGATTCTGTATATTTTTTCAATCCGATTTGAGTATTAACAATATTTAAATTATTATCTAAGCTATATACAGAGGGCATCTCTACATTGTTTATGCGTACAAACAATGCATCTCTTCATTGTTTATACATTGTTTCGATTCGGGTCGAGCGAAACAAATTTTTAAAAAGGACAAACATTTTATTTCCAGAGACTTACAAACTAACAGTAACAGGTTAGAGCAAAAAGCGAATGACAAAGGCATGAAAGCTTATTTATAATGTCGGTGTTATCTATTCCTGACTTTGCAGTATGCACTATGCTTACATAGTTATATTATTTTAAATGTAGCTTAATGTGGGATCGTAAGTTGCGGCAATTAACTGCATACCCAGCTAATACGTAACACTCGATTTTTTTTCAGCTAAATTATTATCATAACAAAGATGCAAATAAATAACAAGTGCCTACCATTATCTATATAAAAGCACACAAGCTTTTAATTAATTTCGTCTGACCGGCGACTCCGGCATTTATTAGCATGGCATCCGTTTTTTATATATGCGAGCCCCTTAAATATTTATTTTATTCAGTTTTTAGTATTTGTTCTTATAGCGGTAACAGAAATACATCATTTGTGAAAATTTCAACTGTCTAACTATCACGGTTCATGAGATACAGCCTGGTGACAAACGGACAGACCGACAGACGGACAGCGGAGTCTTAGTAATAGGGTCCCGTTTTACACTTTAGTACGGAACCCTAAAAACGAATAAAAATACAAACTGAGGTACTCACATGTGAACGTTCTTTGACATTCTAGAAAATGATTTTACTTCTTTTTGTTGCTTGTAATTATGTTTACATTTTTCATTTATATCTGTATAAATGATAATATTTTACATCTACTGGTTCATATCAGCATTAAAAAAAAGTAATTATAAAGAAATAACGCTATTTTTTGGTTGGAAACTCAGGAGAAAGTTCACGATCAACCCTGGAAAACCAGCTATTTATCCTTTTGTTTGTATATTTCTTGAATCACAATAAATATATATGGTAAATCTTTTCCCACATAATGGGCGCTGAAGCGTCAAAAATCAAAGTAACCAAAAAAATTTATTAGACAAAGTTGCAGAGGAATATTATTATGTACAAGAAAATAAAAAAAATAAGAAACCACCCCTATTGCAACACCCTACAAGGGGTATGGAATGTGACACTTTTTTTGGATACTCGGGAGACACCCCAAAATCCATCGATCCAAAAAAAATAACTTGCCGGGACAAATTTGTGAGCACCACCTATAATTGAGAAGGTCCACTTTTACTGTGCTATATATTTTTAATAGGTACCTAATTATTTGCTGAAATAGTCTTTACCATTCGGATAGACTTCAAAATAATAATCTAACATCTTGATATAATTAACAAATTATTAACACATATGTTCGATGATTATTACTATTATATACCTACCAAGATGGCGCTTTTATGATGAACAAAATATCGTACCTACACGTCAAGTTAAAGATGATTTCAAATACTTATAAAATATGGTACACATGAGCATTGCATTTTTCAGATACTGACGTTCTATGGGGTAGATCCAGAAGTAATATCTCAAGTTTTCAAACAAGTATTTTACTTCCTGTGTGCCTCAAGTTTGAACAATCTGCTTCTGAGAAAAGAACTATGTCACTGGTCTAAAGGCTTCCAAATTAGGCACAACCTATCTCATTTTGAAATGTGGACAAGAGAGAAAAGTTTGGACGTGAGTAAACAACAGAATTAGCTTTGCTTACTACTTCCTATTTAGCGGAGATGTATGGGTAAAGTGACCACCCTAACGTTTAAAAGCCACTTGACTTAGAACGAAAAGCAATACACTGAATATATAGTGAGTAAAGTAAAGTATTTATTGATGCCAATAACCAGTTGGTATTCAGTTTAATTAAAAACTTAATTCTCCAGAGATAAATATAAATCAACTTACTCGGAATATCTTCATAATAGCTCGGATGATTTTAGTCAAGTGGACGCTGTTTCTCGAAATTATTATACATATTATAAACAATATGCCTGTAGCCAGAGCACATAAAATACGCGATAAATTAGAGAAATTCATGAACCCAATCCAATGAAGGTGTTTACGCTTACAGTAACACTTTTCGGTGATTTTTAAACAGTGATTTTGTTTTGCTAAATTCGTTCAGTCAAATCACATGATTTTTTATTAATCATATTCATTTCTTGAACTGCAGGAAGCGGCAATTCAGTCAACCCTTCAACCAATTATACAAGCTGCTCATCTACTGCAGGCAAGAAAATCTGAGGAAGATGTTACAAGCGTTTGTGAGATGTGCAGTGCTCTCACACCTCTACAGATATGTAAAATACTTAACTTATATACGCCCGTTGACGAATTTGAACAACGAGTGCCCGTTACGTTTATTAGGAAGGTGCAAGCCAAGTTGCAAGAGCGATCAGATAGTCAGGAACAGCAGGTAAGTGAAAAAAAATGTCGATGTCGCCATTTAGTCCATTCTCATATTGAGATTCGCTTGGTTGCTATGCCAATTTTAAAAAACCTCCAGAGCATGAAAGTACTGTCCTAACCATTTTCGAAGTTGGCATTCTGGAAAATTGTTGTAAATATATATGGCAGACTTAATACTTAAAATGAATCAAAATTGCAGCGAAAATCACCTGATTCGTCATCAATGTCGTCATCGACCATCGTCAACTTGTCTATGCTTGTTGTAACTTCATCCGTCCTCCGAAAAATATGGTTATATAAACAGAAAATTAACTTGCTCAAAATTATATTGCACCAGGAGCAATAAATGCCCAATGCGTAGTAGATGATTTTTTTTAATTAACCGCCGTAACAGAAGCTTCTGAGCAAAATGAACCGCAAAATATTGCTCTCAACGAATTTGAATTACAGTCGCTCCAGTATATCCAGGCAGAGGCAACGGGGACCTCGGATAATTTCCCGAAGAGCAGCCCTATTTTTCCTATTATCAAGAAATGAGATCATCAAACATGAGGATCATGAAGATGAGAAAATTAGGGAATTTCAACCGTTTTTACGTGTATTTGCTGCGCGGGGTACTCTGTAAATTTGTATACTACAATGCATATGTTTTTTGGGGGTTTAACCCCCAAAATTTGAAAAACAATAGCAATAATTATGTGATTATTAATCTTTATTAACTATTGCTTTCTAACTGTTACAATGTTTTTCAGGCTTTGCTTATGGACGTCAAATACAATTTCCCTGTGAGATTCCCATTCAACCCATCAGTAATTTGCCTGGAAGATATAGAAGTTCCAGAATCCTTAAGTTTGCCTATGCTCGAAAAGCTTTAAATAAATTAAATTATATTAAATTATTTTTGCTAGGGAGATTTTCATTTTTTTTCTAGGTAGTATTAAAAATAGTAGATAATGTAAATAGATGTATATTTAAATATAAGTAATCTAGCTGCTTCAATTTCTAACATAGGTATACTTACTTCCAAAGCTTCTATGCAATACCATTTGGAAGAGTCGTATTCGTTGCAATTTTCAGATTTATAGGGCGCAATACTGTAGACTTTAATGGTTTTAATGTGCTCGTATAAATAAAATCTCTTAATAAGTATATTAAAACTATCGCAGTAATACAATTCCAACACAGCTAAAATATTGTATTGCTTCATTAGTCAGAAGTGTATTTACCTGAGGTTTTTGGACATTAATAAAAGATTGCTGTCTGTCTGCAATAAATGTGGAAATATTATATATATTATATAAATTTAAATACTCTAAAATATTTGTTGAAACTCTTAATTTCCTCCAGCAATATTAAACCGGCTCAAATTGATGTTGAACCATGAAAATTATTTTAGAAAATAAAATTCAACCCTCATGAGCCATTACTATATTGAGTTAAGTCCTTAAAATATTTTTGGACCAATGAGATACTCTGAAGCATGATATATTTTTCCTGTGAAATATATCGTTGAACACTGCAGGAAGCACTAGCCCATGGTATATATATTTTATGTATAAAGTTATATTAATTATATTTAGTAAAAAATAGCATCATAACATTCCTATACATTACATTTTACAATGTCATAGTGACACTTTCCTTTATGTATCTATTATTTAGGATATTTATTTATAAATGTATTAATTTATTTATTTTTTATTTAATTGTGTAACTTTACTTTGTATATTTTGAAATATTATTACGATGTTTTTACCTAAATATTTGTGCCATGAACTTGAAATTTAGTAATTAATACTAGTTATTTAAAATCAATTTAATATATACTACCACTAAATTGTTAAATTATGTATATATCTATAAATTTACGGATATTTTGTTATCGATTAATAATTTATGAACTGTTGTAACTAAATTATTTATCTTCGTTAAAATTTATCCAATCTAATTGGATTATCTCAATATTAGCTGTGAATCTAACATATTATTAAGCAATGGTGTTTAGAAAACTCGATAGAAAACTATACAGTTGCTTACCAACTCTGTTGTTTTACTGTATATGTATACAGCAAGTTCCTAGTGATGGATATATATATATATATATATATATATATATATATATATATATATATATATATATATATATATATATATATATATATATATATATATATAGGTATATACAGGGTGTCCATTACTACCAAGTAAGTAAAAATGAGATAACTTAAATTTTGCAGTGTGGTACTCGTTAAAATGAAGCCGTTAAGACCATTTTTACCACTGTTGTAATAACTTTCAAAAAAGTATACTGGGGACTATTTAATTACAAATTTAAATCAAATTACATGATAGTGAAAACGAGAGGCTTTATAGAGGAAAAATCTTTAAAATGAAATAATTAAAAAATTAAATTTAAATAATAAAATATGATTATTACAAATAAGATTTTAAATTATTTAATAAAATTAATAAAGCAACTACTGTTATTCAACATCCACACACTTTCAGCTCTTCTTATATAAACCTTACACTCGCCTTACGGCCTATTAATTTCTCTGATTACGTCCCTTGTTCTTGGTTTCTAATCATCTAAAGTATAAATTCCGTGGCCTTCCACGTACTTCGACGTAAACTATATGTGTCAAAATGCCCCATAGAACGAAGTTCGTAGGTGATGGGTCAGGTGACCTAGCAGTCCAAAGAATAAGAAACGTAATCGGAGAAATTAATAGGCCTAGTCTATACCGCAAAATATACGGCGACACTATCAGATGAGCTAAAAAATGTGTGGAAATGTTACATGAGTTACCTAATTAATTTTATTAAATAATTTATAATTTTATTTGTAATATTTTTTTAATTTAATTAGTTGTCTAACTAGTAATTCGATTTTTATTAAAAAAAATATAATATCTCTCGTTTTCTTAGATGATTAGTAATTTGAATCAAATAACCACCTTTGTATATTACATTTATGACGATGAACATTTTTGCATTATTGTATGTAGGTATATTTATGACGATGATAAATGAATACAACGTGTTTTACTAAATTTTGCAGTAAAAATATATCTGATTTTTACTTAGTTGGCAGTAACGGACATCCTGTATATGTAAACTCAAATTAAAGTACATGTTTATGGGTTTAAACACAAACAGAATTTTTTGTGAAGAATACTTTTTTTCCGTAAAATGACAAATAAAAAAGGTTTCTCTCTTTTCAACCATATCCATGGACACACTGTATATATGTATATTATAAGTGCTTTAAAGATGTGCTTTTATTAAAAACTAAGTATATTTATACACATTAGTAGCTTCTAGAGGTTTTTCTATGTTAGGTACTGTATTTTGTGAAAATGTATTAGGTACAAATTCAGCAAGAGGAAGGAACAACTAGGGCCAGTAAGCCATTTTGGGGATAAATACATCAATTAAAATATATTATAACGATAATGTAGGTACCTGTATTCTGTATTACATTTTACATATTGGTACATCGTTATAATGTATGACAAGATAAAAATAGTGTTTGGTACCTAATGAATTATTTATAAATACGTGTGTAAAAAAATTCCAATCTACATAAATTAATATTAGATTTGATGTATTTTGTTCTCAATATATGAGATTTCATGCGATTGTGGACCTCTATGTACCTCTATGTTCCTCTACATTCACAAATAGTCACATCTGAAGGATTCTAAATTTCTAAAATATACATAAATACATGCGGACAATATATGCCAGTGAATAGGGAATAGTGTATTATATAACGCGGGACTGAAGTCGTACTTTTAATCCCGAAGGTAAAGTTTATGGTCCGATCGTAGAGCGGGATTTAAACCTACCTACCTACCTGACCTACCTGACGGATTAAAAGTAGTTCAGTCTCATGCTATATACGATATTTTTCGTACTTCCGAAATTTAAACGTACCTATACATAATATAAAAAAGCACATAGAAACCTTTATAGACACAGATCATTATTAAGCATAAAGCGAGGCAAGTACCTAATGGAAATCACTGATTGAGAAGTTCATAATTATAGTAATGTTGCTTTGTGACCAGATTAATTTGGTGACATTGTCATTGTTAGTGCCATGAGCTCGATTATCAGTGAAGAAATTATATCTGATATTGATCAAAGGGCAGCCGAAGTATCTTCTGCTGCATTCACCCAGGAAAGATTGGTCAATATGACGAACTGTACAACATTCATTTAGGTAAATATTAAATGAATAAAGCACCTGTTATATTCTTTTGTTTGAAATTTTAAGCTTCCTGGACTTCCGTCAATATTTAATCCCGGAAGGATAGAAAATGTCGTCCCTGCCATACGGGAGTGAAGTTATTACACCTGGAAGAATGAAAAAAAATTAAATTAATTCTAAAATTGTTGAAACTTTTTCGTCTGTTCAAATACCAACCAAAACAAAACTAAAATATTGCAACTCGATTCTAGATCGGCAACATTGTTAATATCGCGAAAAGTTATTAGTCTAAATAAATAATCAGCTCAGTTGTAAATTTGAAAAAATGCACCGCGCCTTCGTCCGATAGGGTTGCAAACTTACATAGTAAATGTAAGGCGATTTTAGCAGGAGTATTGTAGTTTTGCAAGCATGTTAATAATATGTTTGCAATATTTGATGCCAATATTTGATGCCACTCATGGAAAAGCTAATAGTCCAGGAAGTTTAGTATTTCACTTCGGAAAAATTTATATCGAGCTAAAATTTGTGTACACGTACCTTTCAGCTCCCCAAACAATCTGTAAAGAGTCCCAAAGATTCCGGTGTGCAAATTCTATAATTTTTATAGATTTGCTCTGGGTGCAACTCTCTCAAACTATCATGCCCAATTCGACGTAACAAAATATCGCATACCTATGCGCTAAACTATTTTCCGCACTAGTGCTTACAAAAATCGAAAAGCGCACGGTTGTTTGACATATGCGCAATTTCCGCTTTCTCCGCAGGCACGGGAAAGCGCCAATTTTGTGCGAGTTGGACAAGAAAATAATTACAATAATAATTGTTAACCATATATTGTTAACCGATTGATATTTTATTGCTGTTTAAACCTGATTCATAATACAATAAATATACAAGTAAAAGATAAGTTATTATACACTATGGAATGTGTCTTCTATTTCTTTTCCTGCTACGGACAACATTACAGTTTAATTGCTACAAAACATCTACTACAAAAAATATTTATTTTTCTTAGTGGTGACGGTCAAAAAAAATAAAATAGAGGAGAACGCTCTCGCAGTTGCTTAGTGGAAGCAACTGCGAGAGCCGTCATTGTGAATGTTCAATATTTTATTCTGATTGGTTATATGAGGAAGACAAAAAGTCATCAATCACAATTTTTTTAATGTTCCATTATTCTAACCATAACTACCATAACTACCCTAACGTCTTTCTTATTCCTATCACCAAGAGTAGTTTGTGCCACAAAACACTTAAGTTTGTTTTTATCACATCAGCAATCACGTCATTTTTATATTGCACTCGCAATGTGCTGGCAGTGACAGACACTCTGTGGTAACACCGTCGCTGAAGCACGGTGCCAAAAAATCGTACTGAATGCAGGAACTCTTGAACACAGCACATCAGTCGGTGCGCACTGAGTGCCCAGTTCCGCACACACAAAAACCGCTATCAGGTCAGTGCTTTAAGTAGTAAGATACTGTATATTGTAATAATAGGGGCTTAAAGCAGTGCCTTAAAATTAATACGTATCGTATCGGTATCCGTATCGTATCGGCTTACGATACTGCGAAAAAATAAGTTAAAGCTGTTCTCCAAGGATTATAGATTAACAGGATTGCTTATCGGCCACGTGTTGTTAGACAAGATCTGACGTCACCGGTTAAGTTCGGCCGGCATCCTTTTGCGCCAACGGTCGATTGCAAATTGATGCTTGGTTAGAAAACACTTCTCTAGGCACGATGTTAATGTACAAATGACACACTACAGAAACGCAGGGAAATACACCGGTGGGGCAATGGACCTACGCCGTACGTATCCGCTGACCTCAAAAGCGTGGTGGGGGCCTACGAGATTTGTCTAACGTTGCGCTTATGGGGATAAGCAATCCTGTTTAGTCTATAATCGTTGACTACGTATCCTCACAGTAATCCTACTCCTACTCAACTGTGGTCTGTGGTATCTGCAACCGCGAAATTCGTTGTGCTGTTGATTTCGAATATTTATTGTAATATGGAGGGTATTATCAATAATCCCCACAAAAAATTGTTAGATTATGTTTACTTAAATGGTTGTTAGTTTACTCGATACGATCACAGCACAGAAATAAATATTTTCTCTGGATACGATACGAATATTGTTAAGATACGGAAGCCGTAACGATACGAAGCTCGATACGGCTGGACCGCCGTATCGCTTCTGCACACGCGCAGTTCGATACGGATACGAATGAAATTTGTGGCATGCTTTAAGTCCATGATGTGTATATATAATCTCTGTGATACTTATTGTGCTCTGAGTACTCAAAACAAAGGTAACTGTACTTGAAATCATGGGTGTTTTTTAGAACATGGTATGTTAGAGGTTCAACTGGATCTTTTATGAACATTTTGTGGACAAGCCACTCACAAACCACGGATTTTCTGTTCTGATTTTACCACAGGTAAAATAATACTTCTCATCTCTGTGGGTTTTACTCTGCTGAGTGGTCTGTGGGTGTACTAACCTCTAGCGTAAGTGTTTTGTGCTTCTATTCATCTAACTTCTAACCTAACTTTTTTAACGTGTTCTTTCCGTGGACGCGTTCGTTGAGTAGTGTTGTACAAAGCCGCGTTGTAATAAAATAACAGGTAAATTACTTTATAATCCCATAAGATATATTATACTATGTTTTAAAAGTGCATTAATCTATTTGAAACCGAGCGAGGCCTATAATATTTTTATATTTTACTTTTAGAAGGATGTTTGATCTTCAAACAAAGACTCCCACTAAGAGGAAGAACAGTATTTCAAATAAGCAGGGTAAAAAAGATAGCCCTAAAAAGGCGAAATTGGAGAATGCAAAGACACCCCAGAAAAATACATTATTGGATAAAATCACACCCAAACAGCAAAATGCAAATAAAAAACAGAATTTGCAAGTGAGTAATCAAACACCTAATAAGAGAAATAAGAGAAAATCCGATAATGAGCCTGAAAATGGTTCGCAAAAGAAACTGAAACCATTTTCTGGTACCGCAGAAATTATACCTCTCGCTAAAAACAAGCAACAACCAGCTAAAAAAGAGAAAAAAGCCAAAGAGGGGGAGCAGAGTGCGGATAAAAAAAAGAGAAGGGATCAATTTTTGGGCATAATCACCAAAGTCAAGTCTGGGGAAAAAGAAGATGCTTTAAAAGATATAGATAACAAAATAAAAGCCATTGAAAGTCGAGATACTGAACTTACAAAAACTGCGAAAAGAAAGTTGAAACGTTTAATTAGATTGAAAAATGTTTGCGAGGGCAAAGATCCTGTGCAGGTTCAACAGAAAAAGAACCCCAACGCGCCTTCTGAATCCACTAAACGTCGCATGAGAAAACAGAAAGCTTTGAAGCTGACTTCAGAAGGTAATGCTGGAAAGAGAGTATCAGTAATAGCACAAAAGCAAACCGCAGGAGTAAAAGCAAATGGAAAATCTGATAAAATCACTAAAGTTAACAAACAGGTTAAATTGGAAGAGTTAGACGATGATGAGTCCGACGATGAATTGGAGGGAGAGTCTGAAGATGAATCGGAAGGAGAGTCAGGGGAGGAGGAGGAAGTAGAAGGCGGGCAAGGTTCAGATGAGTCTGATGAAGAAAATGAGGAAGAAGAGGTTGATGAAGAGGAGACAGATGATGATTCAGAAGAAGAAAGTCCGCCAAAGGTTAGTAGCAATAAACAAAAGAAGAAGAAATGAGCCCTAGGGGAACCTATAATATACTATAATACATTATAAAATACAGTTATTTAAGTATTTTGCTTGTGGTTGTAATGTAACCGCTTAAGACAAATAAACTTCTTTTTTTTAAATGTTGAACATTTCTACATGTTTTTGTACACTGCTAAGTATTTCATCGGTTATAAAGTACCTATAAATGGAATTTTATAAATTATGATATTTTAAAGGTGCATCGGCAGTGAGACACAAATATTAATACATATAAATAAAACTACAGAAAACCAGCTGCTAGGTAATAGTTTTTTTAATAAAGATTTCTAAATAGGTAACACCTGAGGTAGAATATGCTTGTACAATATTTCCTATATTCTTTTTACCTACATAATTTAGGTAGTATTATAATAATAATTTTTTTTTTTTTAATAATAATTTTTTTTTTCCGAGACAATTTTTTTGTTTCATTATTGTTTTCTGATGGTTTTGTCAACGTATTTCTAAGAATCTTTCTTATCTCAATTAGGCATAAAAGCACAAATGTTCCAGTTAGCATTTACAAAATGGCGGTCCCCATGCCTACCTTTCTTATCTGTAACCATATCTATATAACCTAGATAAAACCTGTTTTACAATGTAGGTAACTAATGATTAGGGAGGTATAAAAAAATATACTAATACAAACATGTCAATGTACCATAACTCTGGCCAAAAGTATAATTCAGCATCGACGTATTTTTTAAAATTTTTAAGCAACTACTTATCTTTCTAGCAACCGGTAATGATAGTATATTTGTGTGTCAGAAGAAGGTGCATTACAAGAAGAGACTGTCAATGTCAATAATGACATCCAGGGGCGCCAACTTACCAAAATTTGTGTGGGTGCTAACCAAAGCGTTTTAAATCATTAATTTATTTGGGTAATGAAAATACATATTTCTACAAATTTGTATTTTTGGTAAAAATTGAGCATTTTTAATTACTTATCAACTAAAATTACTATGCATACCATATAAACCACTAGAGTCTATTTGTAAATGAAAGATAGTAATAAAACAGACTGAATCCCTATCTGCCGTTATAACTGAATAGTTATCAGGGAAAAAAATTGCTTTGCAAACTGGTGAAAAAAAAACATTTGTCGATGTTAATAAAAGCCCCAAAAAACAAGTTATAGATGGAACGACAGAGAATCGTCAAATAACTATTAGGTAGGTATTGGGCATAGGTAAAAGGTGAAGTAGCAGGAATTATACTACCTTTATATTAAAGGACATCAAGGTTTTCTGAACCAATTCATTGGAACCAATGAATTGAACCAATTCATTGGAATTCATTGGATTCAAGATGACTGCAGATAAATTGTATAAATCTCGTACTAAAAGAGGATGCTAAAACTCAAAAAATCAACATCGACTGCTATAGCCGACTTAACCACAAGCATATACTAAATGATACAAATTATTCCATTGCTATATATTTTGACCTGAGTCGAGCTTTTGATACTGTAGACCACAGCCTACTCATAGAAAAATTAAATCGAATAGGTGTAAGAGGGACAGCCCATGATTGGGCTGTCTCATATTTGCATGACAGGTCTCAGGCAGTGGTAATAGATGGACATAAATCATATCTAAATGACTGACAATGAATGTTGAAATTGGGGTACCCCAAGGTTCTATCCCTGGTCCATTATTCTTCTTGATATTCATGTACAATTCCGAATAAGATTCTTTGTTGCATTGAATTATGTATGCTGATGATACCAACTTTTTATTAGCTGAGAATGAGCCTTCAAATACAGTATAGAACACAAACATTGCTGCGACTATTAGGAACTGTCTTATTTTTAATATTTACCAATGATCTTCCATATATTGACAATTGTTGTATTCTGTTCAAGTGGCTCCCACTTGTACAGGGGTTTAACATCGATACTCACTTTACCTGAAACCTGCACGTTGATTAATAGGGAACCTGACTAAATTTAGGATGTGGCGTCACGATTTTAAACCTGTTTGAAACGGATCGCTCGCGCGTGAGACTAACAATATATAACAACTTTATTATTGGGAATTAAGGCGTCATTATTGCATATCGTATTATTCAGTATGACAGAACATTTTTATGCAATAAAAAAATGGGAATATTCCCTATTGTGTAATAGACTTTCTACCCAATTGTGTTGCGCCAGTTAAAGAATTGTCTATGTGCTGTTCTTGGAATGTTCTTAAGATGGTCTATTTTCGATAACCATATCAACTATATATGGAGTTTTATTTTGGGTAACTGCTGATAGAGTATTTAGTCTACGGAAAATGGCTGTACAATTTTACATTACAATTAGCAACAATCCGTGGAAAGTCAAGTCTAAAAATACTCCACTACCATCTAGGACTTGAACAACAAAAAAGAACAAATTAGACGTAAGACTCTATAGCGCATTTAATGATTAATCAATTTGTGCATCATAATGATTTGCAGCCATGAATATTTTTAAATTTAAGAAATTTGTGAAACAGATGATTGTTTATATAATATTCCTGATTACTTTACTGAATGTTCTCTTGTGACTTAACTTGTATGGCTGTACATAGATGGTCAATAAACAGTATGAGCATAATGATGAGTACAATTTGATTTTAGCCTGATGACAAAAGCAAAATGTCTCCCAAAAAGAAAGAGAAACTTAATAAGGCAGGGGAAAATAAGTCAGTAAATGTAAAGGATGTTAATTTAGAGGAATTGAAGAAAAGCAGTTTAGTCAACAAGAATCAAAAGAGGTTTGTTTTGTTTGTTGGAAATATTCCATATGACACAAATAAGAATGATTTGAGCGATCATTTTAAAAAATGTGGAGAAATTAAACATATTAGAATACCGACAGAGAAAAAGTCCACAAAGCCCAGAGGATTTGCTTACGTAGAAGTAGGAGATGAAGAATCATATCAGGTATATTAACTTTTTAATAAGCTGTAAGAATAAAGTAGGCAATGAAAGTAAAATGAAACATTTCAGCGTATATAACGTAACTTTATCTATTTCTAGAAATGTTTATCGGTGCATCACTCTTTTCTGAAGGGTCGTAGAATTAATGTGTTATATACTCAAGGTGGCAAAAAGAAAGGAGATGAGAAGAAAAAGGAAATCAAAGCAAAAAATTTTAAGCTGCATGCTATGAGAAAGCAAGGCATGCTAGCGGGAAGTAAAAAAGAGACCCAGAAAAGATCTTTCCGCAGGGCAAAACAAAGAGCAGGCAACAAGGAAAGTGAGGTACAAGAGTAGATTAAACTGAAAATTCAATGCTCGTATTCACGAATGAGAAGTGATGAATTGTATTTGTTGGTCGTTTGTTTCTATTATCTTTATTTAATTTTAAATACCTACTGTTAATACATTTTTTTTTAAATTTAAATTGACCTATAAAATATTTTTTATAGAATATTGCTGTGTAATAAATATAGTACATTTAGAGTAAAAAAAATTACTATTAAGTACAAATAATACACTGGGTAGTTTATTTGTCCCGTATTTTTTCCGTCATCATCTTGATCGTCTAAATATACAACACCAAAAATATGGCTGCCGTTGCTAGGTATGCTATCATCACTGTCATACTCATCAGATGATTCTGTATTTACAGTAAATGAAAGACTATCAAATAAGGAGTAGTCAAAAATATGCTCTTTTTAATAATAATTTTTTGAATATCTATTACTTTGACACAAATATTGCGCCACACTTCTGAAGATAGTTCCTCAATATTTTTTCTTGTGAATGAATGCTTCTATATCATCCAATTTTAAAGTGTCATTATGATTATACCCCATCAATAGAGTTGAATTCAGGACTATAAGGAGGCGATAGCAATATTTCATGTCCACGTTGTCTTAGTAGCTTGAAGAAGATTTAAAATGTCAAAGAACTGAAGAAAGTTGGGTTTCGAAAGAATATATCAGTATGGAATTTGTTTAAACTTTTTTTTTATTTATCCTGGTTTGTTTATTTTATATTTCCCAAATATTAATTACCTACTTTAAAGAAAAAAATAATTTTATTATTCTGGAAAAAATAAGATTTACCGCCTGTTTGGTAGATAAATCTTGTAGGCCTTTTTGGGTAAGTAAGTTCAGCTGGTTTCAATATAAATTATTATTATGTGAATATAATTATAATATTCGTGGAGAATTGTTTCTTACCTTTTAATCACTTCCATTTCTGCAGCCACTTCCATTGTAAATATACTAACATCATAGAAAATTATTGATTAACTTTTACTCATTTTTTTTTATTCTTCTGCTTCTTGCGAATTCCGGTTGTTACTGATTTATTACAAAATAACATAATGAAACCAATTTTGAGCCATAACATAAATATCTCAGTATAATTACTGTTTGGGTACTGAGTGGGTAAAATGAAATAAAATGATTTTCATACTTTTATTAAACAGATCATTAAAAATGTAAAATTGTGAAAATGGTGTTATTGCGTAAAGAAGTTACAATATATATGTGGATTTACAATTTGTAAATCTAGTTTGTGATAGTATAATTTACAGTAAGGCTACAGACTATTTCTCTAATAAAAATAATATCATATATAATTATCAACAATATCAGTTATATAAGGTACTAGTGATATATTATAATATAAATTTAAACATTTCCACTTTCATACAAAAGAATATAAAATGGACATAGTAAAATATATAAATATAATGTGTAAAAATAATATCACTTAATGAACAGTAAACTTTTTTTTAAATTTGCAGATAAATATTTAATCACGTTTAATCAACAAATATACTTATACATTATTATTTATTGTATTAGGAATGCTTCATGTAAAACATAAATTGTTACCTTGAGGGAAAAAAATCAGGTATGGTTTTGAAAAGATAGCTGTGAACAGAAAAAATACTTTTATACATTTATTTAAAAAATAAAACAATTTTTAATAATTAACCATTTCTGGCCCCAAACTCTATATTATAACTTTATTAGTCCATTGGTCAGGGAATTACATGGAATTAACTCGGGAAGTTTTAAAACTTTGCAAAATTGTAGATCTAGGTATCTAGTATTAAAATCTACATTTTGCCAAGATCGCCGCCAAAAATAGTTTTTTTCAAGTATCCCAAAATTCTCATTTGTATAAAAAGTATGGAAAGAGCAAGCCTGGGAGAGGAAAATTAGTTGGACATATTTAATTGTCGCAAAGTATTCAAGTGTTACTCCAATAATAACCACATTAAAGGATCCTGCTCGGAACACATTTCCTACATTTTTATCAGAAAGTATAAAATAAATTGTGGAAAAGCCTGCAGTTGCAGAAAAGCAGGTTTGAAATGTTCTACCCTTTGCGGTTTCTGTAATGAAAATCTTGTAAAAATATCATCCAAGCAACGCTCGAGGAATTGGACCAAGACGATGACTTGGACTCCCCTCTGGACATAATTTTATCAAATTATGAAGTTGGGTAATTTAATGAATTGGAGGAAAGCGGCGTAGACTCCAAAATAGAAAAAACTACAATTGCCGTTGAAAGCACTGTTAGTATTAATGCGCCAGGTCCCCTATATTTGGGCTTATATTTGCCCCTATATTTGGGCTTCTTATAACCTAAAATAGCTACTTATAGAAAATATGTGCAATGTGCTATAAAATCGTCGATATATCATATAGTTACCGTATTACAAAGCTCTGGAAGGGACACCTAAAATAAAATAATTTCGCTTTCTAAAATAGCGAGTTACAATGGAATTTTAGGAAGCGAAATTATTTTATTTTAGGTGTCCCTTCCAGAGCTTCGTACAATATATTATCAAAGTAAAAATAATTGAAAGATATTGGTTATACAGTACTTCTTAAAATGTTATTCATATTAAAGATAAAGATAGGTACGTGTAACAGTTAGGTTATATTATAAGTTCATAAAAAATTTGCTTTAAACTAATAAGAAGCAGTATTGGTTATATCCCGCTGGTTTTATGAATAGGCAAATTTACTATTGTTAACAGGCAGAGGTAACCATAGACATATAATCAAGGGAGACCAAACAATTCATTCATAAGTAGCTGTTTGCTGCTTACTGCTAAATAACTGCTAACAATATTTATAATACCTTAATTCAAAAAATAAAATTTTGACCTGGTTTTATTAAATCAGATCACTTTTAAATATGGAAAGTTCATTAGAATTATAATTTTTTAAAATTGTTAATGCCGTTTCCTTTCCCTTTTCAAAAAATGGTGACGTTGGATCGCAACCACTCATAATATGAAGAAATAGTATCTTTTGAAGAAATGGTTTATCTGATATATTTTGTTAATACCAGTGAATCTGATATATTTGGTGAATTTTGTTTTTATTTTTTGGATTATTTTTATTTTTGTTATTTATTACTTGGAGATTTGTATGCAAACCGGTAGGATATTCTCCAGTTTAAAATTATTTGTAAAGATAAATATAGCTAATAATATTGTTAAAAAATTATTGCAAATTACATAAATGCCGCAGATATGATATAAATACAATAAAGCCAAGTAGGGTTATTGTAGTTTTAAAATACTGGTCACAACTGCAAAATCGAAAATAGTTTTGCAGAATTAAAATTTTATTTATTTTCAAAAGGCTATAGAGGGTTTCCAAATGCTTGAATTTATACTAAAATATTTACCATTGGATAGAGAATTTTATGCTCTATGAATAATGTATCTTGAAGTTTTGTCGAAAAGTTGAAGGTCTTTGACAAAATCGCAAAACAACAAAAAATTTATCTTTGAGGTAGTATGGCTCGGGCGATCACTGGGGACTTTTAGACACATAAAAAGTACCCCTTCACATTCATGCTAAAATCAGCTTATCCCAAATTAGTTTTAAGTTGGGCCTAAAATTCATTAATTTTATTGGACTATATATGCTACGATTTGTGGGAGTACCTCTGCCACTGCGCTTTAGCTTTGGTCACAATAGAATTAAAAAAGAAGTATTTACCGTTTATTATTTATTTCTAATTGCACACATTGACCTGCAATTATTTATTATTTTCTGCTTGTTGCTAAACATTTCCATAACAGCTGAAAAAGCTTTTCAGCTGATGCTTGTTGCATAACAGCTGAAACAATGTAAATAATCATAGACATTTAATATATCTATGTAAATAACCAATATGGCAACAGTTGTTCTCTGGAAACCTATACAGTGGGCCATGCACAGTCGACTAGATTAGTAGTAAGTACATCTTGCATTATCTGATTCTTTTAAAATGTAAACAGCTCCATCTATCTTGATTATATGTCTATGGAGGTAACTAACAAGTAAAATGTCATATATTCTTATATAATGGCTTATATTAATTGTTAGCTGTATCCACAGCTTACAATTTTAAGAAAAGTACCCTCTATCACAGTGTTTTTCAGTTTTCGGTTCACTTTAGGAAATTTATATAATAGAAATATAGGCACTATTATTAATTATAATTGGTTTATACAGTCTTCTAAATTTTTTTCATTTATTATTCGTAAACGCAATAACGATTTAGCAACAATAAATGTTGAAAAAATGTATTTTCAGATATAAATTTTTGTGGCTTATATAAATATGAAACGAACTGGTACCAGAGACAAAAAATATATACCTAACCTACCCAAGACAATCACACCATGTTCACAATAAACCATGTGCTAGAAAAGGAGCCTGAAATCGAGTACTTGTAAAATCAGTCACCCATCTAAACGCAACATTAATAAGTACAAAATACTTAAAACATGCATCATCAAACAATAGTGTGTTGGGGCATCATCGAGACATAAATAGTAAATGACTGCACAGTTTTTGGCCAGACTTTGTTAAGGGTAGATATTTTATATAGAAAAGCGATTCGATGGGCCCCGGCAGATGCTGGTGGTATGTAGGTCAGCCCTTTAACGTGTGACATTTGACGTTTTTTATCATAATGGAGGTTGTGATGTATATATTGTATTTTACTTTAGCGTACCCATGGAGAATTATCAATAAATATTAATCTGAAAGTCAAGTAGAAGTGATCCCAGATGTTCAAGGTAGTGAGTGAAGTAGTAGTTTTAGTTATTGTTTCAGATGTAGGTCCGTCATAAATGAGACATATACTGACACGCTAAAATTATGTATAAAATTGAGGTACTTAAGCATTTATTTAAATTTTTCTTCTGCTCTCATGAGCATTAAAAATTATCTCACTCACTAGGGGAACCATTGTGACGTTGCATACGTTGATAATTAAATATAATGTCCAATTATGTTGATTTCTTCTAGTGATTTGTGTTCTTATCTGACCCCTTGTTAGACGGTAAAAATATATCTACAAAATCCCCGGCTTGAGATATAGTAACCGGCTGACTTCTCAGATATTTTTGAAATATTTTAACCTTTATAATTATCATAAAAAAGTTCTTTGAGGTTTTCTTTTATCTTTTACAGTTTCCAGGTTATAAAGTTATTATGAAATTATAATTTTCCTAAAAATGCAGGGGGATACTCCGCCACTGGGGTCTTACCAATAAAGTTTCTGGTTATGTGGCACGTTTCATATTTATAAGGCTATAGATAAATGCTAAATAATTATGTTTACCAAAATGACGGATAACTATAAATAACATAAGAGTAGATAAATGTCCAGTCTAGTATTTATCAATTTAGACATTAAATTTTCTGGCAAAATATCACATGTTTAATATGTAAATATAACAATCAAATTGATTATTTACTACTTTCATCTGTGTCTAAAAATTCATGTATGGCATTTCTAAGTTTCCGATTATAGATATATTCTGTTTTTGAAAGCATCTCGTTGGTCATTGGACTAGTAAATTTGCCAGATATTAACCATTCTGCTATAGCATTTTTCTCATACGTAAATCCATCACTGCAAGTTACAGGCTCTCTCATTATTTCATGAGTAATAGGGCATAGATACTCGTGTGGTATATTCATGTCTTCAGGCCCTTCCATTTGGACTTCCCGTTTTTTCAACCATCGTATCTCACTCACCATTTTGTTGGTTGTTTCTTGATCTAAACGAAAGACATTAAACAATTTGAGTGATATTGCATCAAGGATGCGTTAGAATAAAGAAATTACCTAATTCTAGTCCGGAGCATATCCTTTCTTCAGACAGTGTCAATAACTTTTCCCCGTTGAGGGCAGTGTTCCGAACATTCTTGATCAAGTCTTTCATATCAATATCATGCAACCACTTAACCACGTCGGCTGTTGTCCATTCACTTACTGCCCTTGATCTACAATGTATCTTATTTGCAACTGCTGTTTGAAATACCTAAAAGTAATTGATATTTAATGCGATTAATATTTTAACATATTTTCTCGGACACATTGTTTGATATATTTGTTAACCCGTTTGAAATTATAGGAGAGTTCATAGACATTCTAAGAGATATACAAAAAATCAATAATAAATCCCCTACTTCGTCACATATGGCTCAAATACCAATAAACGTTTAGGTAGAATCGAAAAAAAACGTTTAGGTAGAATCTTTTTGACTTACTTAATCGGTTCGATTCGATGCAGTCTTTACTCGATTGTTCCACGCTCTAAAATATTAACAATAAAAAGCAGTAAGAAGAGACACTTTGATTTTATATTAATGGATTGTTGGAATAAGTAACCGAAAAATCGATTAACCGGAATAACCAGTGTTCTACTAGTTATAACTGGGCAATAAAACTGAATAATATAACCGGTTAACCGAAAAACCGGTGTTTTTAAAAATTTTGACATCCCTATTTCAAATGGTAGCACGATGGGGTACACAATTCTTAAACCGTCGTGACCGGTTGCACAATGAATAGCAACCCTAGGTTAAACCAGGTTTAACCTCCCAGGTTAAACCAAATAACTGCCTTGTGCGCTTCTGCTTTTCTTAGAATTGCGTACAGTTGTGAATCGTTTTTTTCCACATTTTTCCACTGTTCATGTTCACTGCACTGACATTTCAGAAATAGAAAACCCGAGCAAACCTACTATACTGTATCCAACGAGAGAATGGACTTGCACTCGAGCGAAAATTCGTCTGTTTTGGTCAGATCTCCGCCCCTTAGAACATTAGTCCAACGCCCTCAACGTCTTAATTGGCTCAGCAGGTAGCCAGGGCCGGCGACTGGGTCCGATACCTACCTGGTACCTAATTATATAAAGTACCTACTACTGCCTACCTATTAACAGTTTGTATTTGTAGTCTCACAAGTACGGTTATTTTAGTTGTGTTGTTTACAGTTGTGAAATAAGTTTTAAATCTATTATAAGAATGGCAGCAGCCAGAGACGAGATAAATCCACCATTATCGCCAATTAAGAAGAATAAAAGAGGCCAGGTAAAGAAATATAATAATAAATGTTTTATTTAATACGCATACTATTCACCACCAGTAACCGTGGTCAATGATTTATTTTTGTTTTTAATTTTAGGTCGTGCATCAAAGTCAAAAAATAATTATAATAAATTTATATAAGAAATTAAAGGAAGACAATCCGCAAATGTCGTACGAAGAGACAGTTTTAACACTAACCAAACAAACGGGCATTGGAAAAACTAGAATGAAAAAATTTTTAGCAGAATATAATAGAACCGGTCAGGTAACGGAACCAAATTTAAAAAAAAGCCGTCAGTCTTTTAAAGAAAAGATCGATGATTTCACTAAAATTGAATTCACTAAAATTACCGTTACAGAGCCCCTCCTCTTTAGTCGCCGATGCGCAAAGCAAGTCCATTCTCTCGTTGGTTAGAGTTTATATATGTTTGAGACTAACATCAGTGAGATTTAATATTTTAGTTTGTCAGTTTATTCAGGACTTAAAATCTAGCCCTCTAGGATTAGAATTAATGGTAAAACCAAAGACATACCAACTGCTGAGGCAACTTCCAAAGCCACAATGTTCTGTCCAAACATCCTGTGGCTAATAATGAACACTCTAAATTAAAGCAGCAACTAGTGACAATAGAGTCATGATCTAGTACATATAGGCACTCTGAACTGTATACGGACCATATCCTTGCTTGTCTATCTGTAGCTGTAGAGCACACAAATTCGCTAACAGCCGGTGAAAATCTAACACATATGACGTTTCCTCCATGTCCTTGTAATATTCGCCACACGTTGACTTTTAACTGATCTAGCTGTAAGTTTTGCGATTGCTGGAAATTGATATTTGCATAAATATAAACATTAGAATCTGTTGATTATAAAAATTAATTTGCAGAAATACCATCAAAATAAAACATTTTCTATTATACACTACTTAGTTTTTGCTAACAGCTGCTTTCTTTTTGGAATCATTTTTTTAAACTTCCTTAGTGCTATAAAAGCATTCCAAGTGTTTTATTTGGGACTTAAAGTAAAACTTAAAACAAAGTAAAAAGTTTTGTTTTTTATCAAAGTGTTCATGTCCCAAAATACCTCAAACTCTGGGTAATTTGGGACTCAATAAATAAAAAATATAATGAACACAGATTTTTTAGGTACATTTGACCACGTAAATTGATGCCTATACCAGGTATATATATATAATCCATTGAACTGGTATAAGAAAATAATATTTTTAAAAGTACAATTATTAGTTACAGGAAATAAATGTGAGGAAATGTCCCATATATCCCCGTGTCACGGTACCAATTTATTACCATTAATTTTGTATTCTCTTTTTAAACCAAAAAGTATAATTTTGAATTTTTTTTTTAACCAAATAAACTGCTGTTCAAAATTATCGCACTACGTTAATATTTGCTAAAATTTGAGGTCTCATAACTTTTTTACTTTTAGTCCAATTTTGATAATTTTTTTAGAATACTGTAGATAAAACGACTAATTTCAACTTGCATATCCAGTCTTTTGTTAACTGAGGACGGTTTAGGTATTATACAGGGCTAACTAAAAGGTTGTTATATAACCCTAATTTTAAAACACTCGGTGGAATAATTTCGTAACCAAATTCTTTAAAAATACCAATTTTTGTTAAGAACCATTCCTTTCCTATATTTTGTTTTTTTGCTCCATGTCTTTAGATACATTGGTTCATTTTTAAGAGCAAAATGAATTTGTCACCAACAGTTTACTGTTAATTTACTCTGCTGTTACAAGTGATATGTAAAACGTAGGCGGCGTATGTCAACCAAAAAACAATGATTGGGTGTATGCAATCTCATTTTGACACATTTTTAAAAACAATAAGGTGTTGAGGAATATTCAGCAATTTAAAATAATGAATCGTGTGAGACATTTGACAGCATTGGTATGTGTAAGAGCCCAAACTTTGGTTGAAGAGGGTAGAAGTATGCGATATGTCTCTCGAATTCTGGGTGTTAACCATTCGACAATAAGTCGAATGTTAGAACGTCACAGGGCAACTGGTTCTCACTCCAGGAGACATGGGCAGGGTAGAAAAAGGGTGACGAATGTTAGGGATGTCCATTTTCTCCGTCAAAATGCGTTAAGAAATCGGACAGTAACAAGTTCGCAATTGAAGAGTGAACTTGAGATGGTTAGAAATGTTCAAGTTTCTGCTCTTACTGTAATGAGAAGACTACGGGAGGCAGGTTTGATCAGTAGAAGGGCCATAAAGGCACCAGAACTCACCAGGGCTCAGAAGGTAGCTCGCGAACGATTTGCACGAGCACATGAAAATTGGACTATCGATGACTGGAGGAAAGTCCTATTCTCCGATGAAACAAGAATAAGCCTAAAATCTTGTGATGGGCGGCAACGTGTGTATAGAAGACAAGGGGAAAGGGAAGCTGCCTTCAATTTCGTTCTAAATGAACCCTTTGGTCGTGGCTCGAAAATGTTTTGGGCGGGTATTCAGGCTGTAATCCGAGCTAGAGGTGGCAACACCTACTAGGGATCAGATCACATATTTTATTTCTTGGTTTTCCTTTGTTTTCTTGTTAATGAAAAAATGTTTCTTCTCACCCTGAAAGTTTTTTCAATTGATTTCTGTATGGTGCGATAATTTTGAACCAATGCATCTAAAGACATGGACCAAAAAACAAAATGTAGGAAAGGAATGTGTTCAGGAAATAACTTCTTGACATTAGGCAACACTCAATAATCTTAGTTATTCAGGGACTATCCCATAATCTTAGTTCATAGACAGAGAATGCAACACTCCATCCCCTCTCTTTTGTTTTAAAACCATAGTTGCCCATTGACACTCATCCTATAAACACCTACTTTCAACTCGTTGTATTACACGCGAAAATAATAATTGTTATTGAAACATTATTATTCCACCTCAACTACCCTTCAACCTATCCATCATACCAGTGCTTTTACCCTATTGTGCAACGATTCACCTGGTTCCACCTGAAGATACAAGGAGGCCTCCAGCGTATAGAAGACAACACAGAAAGGTATTTAGCACATTCAATTTCCCCCTTATATTTACTTCCCCCCTATGTTTTTGTCAACGTTAGTTGACTGGTCCTTCGGCTAATAAAATTGAACCTTTTAGTTGTAATTAATTATTATAACAAATCTCAATCAACAACAGAATGGTTCTTAACAAAAATTGGTATTTTTAAAGAATTTGGTTACGAAATTATTCCACAGAGTGTTTTAAAATTAGGGTTATATAACAACCTTTTAGTTAGCCCTGTATAATACCTAAACCGTCCTCAGTTAACAAAAGACTGGATATGCAAGTTGAAATTAGTCGTTTTATCTACAGTATTCTAAAAAAATTATCAAAATTGGACGAAAAGTAAAAAAGTTATGAGACCTAAAAGTTTAGCAAATATTAACGTGGTGCGATAATTTTGAACAGCAGTTTAGTATAAATTTCAATTTTTTTTTAAATCACAGAGTATAATTTTGAGGTTTTTTTTGTTTTTTTGAGAAAAATAACTGTTTCCTACAGAAAAATTTTTCCTTTTTTTTTTAATAATTTTGTGTCCCGAGCAATTTGGACTTCAATTGTCAATTCAGGCCAAGAAACCCTGATTTATGCCTTGTCCCGAATGACCTTGTGTAATGGATATGAATTCAAAAATATGTCCATCCAAAATTTCGGACTTGTACGTGCGCTAAAAAGAAGTTACATGCGAAAATCGTCCCGAATCGCCCCGTTTGACAGTACTTAGTTAAATGACATGTGAGTCGGGTCAATATTTTTTTTTATATTGTTTAGTGTAATGGATAGGAATACAAAAATATACCCATCCTATACCTAAGATTTCAAAGGACTATAATCCAAAATTGGCATATTCAATAAGCATATTGTGGATATGAACTGACCTTAGGAATCGTTATCCTCCATAACTTAACTAGACTATCGTTTCCACAGGTAGCTAACAAATAGGATTGTGCATCAGCAACAGTATTAGGAATTGGTTCTAAATTTTGAGAAATATCACAGTTCTGTATACCATATTCGTGTGCGTCGTCATTCACAAACAAACATTTATAACCATCTACGGCCCATATTCTAAAATCTGCGTTGTATGAAACGGTTATGATAATCTCACTATCTGGAGAGAAACACGATGCTGTTATAGTGTCCAGATGACCTTCCAGGGTACTAGATTCATAAAAAAAGAATGGCTTATGTTTTAAAGTATGACAAAGTTGATATGATAAAGAAACAGTCTAAATTACGGAATATGTAAGATAATAGTAGGTACAATAAAAGTAAAATAAAATATCATACGCTATGTTCCTTGCTGTGCTTACATCCCATACCGACGCTTTTTCATCATCTCCCGCTGTTAGCAATAAATCAGAGTTTGGCGAAAATCTACAAGTCTTTACTGATAAACTATTTTTTGGCATTGATATATATTTTTCACCTGTCTGAAACATAATAAAAACTAGTTACATATGTAGTAGTGATCAATCTATAAAAATTACAACACTGCATCAAATAACTGGCATGCTTACACTGGATACATACATCGAACAAAAAATCATACAGGGTTTTGTACGTCTGAACACCCATACCAACCCCACCATCCAAGCATCCCTAATATCTAAATTCCGATACCCACCCAAACATCCTTCCCTGAACTATATCTACACCACATAGCAACCCTACTACCCTGCCGTAACTACCATGCATATTAAACAAAAAATAAAAAATGAAAATAAAAATACTTTAAAAATAAAAACAAAAAAAAACAACCAAAAATAAAAAGCATGAAAAAACAAACTAGAAAAACTGCATGTAAGTATGTAAAAAACAATAGATAAGGAAATAAATAGGAAAAACAAATAAAAAGAGGCGAAAAAATACATAGATAATAAAATACAAAATAATAAAAGGATGCCCAAAAAACAACATAACATAGGTTGAGGAAAATGTACACGCTCCTTAGCCCCGCTTATTAATGTAGTACTAACACACTAACGTTAGATATTTTAAAAATATTTTTAAGATATTTTAAAAATAATTGCTCCTCCCGAAGAAAAAAATAAAATAAATATGTATATTGTACCTGAAATGAAAAAACCTCGAAAATAAAAATGATTATTTACTATGTACGTAGTTACGGTTTACTAAAGTCACTTTCTTTTTACATTTTTCCTTTTTATCATTTTAATGTATTCGTGACATTTCATTTACAAACTATGTATCTCATAAACGGCCAAAGATAGCAGGCAATTTTTGTACAGTAACTAACACACCTTGAAAAGGGTCCCAGTAACCCCGCATTAATTTACAGATAAAGCTAAGCTAAAATAAAATAGGGGTCCCAGTTACCTCAGAATTTTACGATAACTGGGTCCTCGTGCACAACTTATAGTAAAAAATTAAAAAAATTGTGTTTAGTGAACATAAAACAATGCTAGTTCACATTTAGCACTAAATGATCAAAATGTTAATTTTATATTTAGCACTAAACTGAAAAAGTTGTAAAACTAGGGCCCACTTACACCACCTCGCCTTAAATATAAAATGAAAATTTTAACTAAGTATTTTTGTACTTGTACTTTAATGATCATTTCTTACCGTAGTATTCCAAATAGCGGTACATCCATCTAACGAACATGAAGCTAACAATGTTCCATCCCTTGAAAATTCCACATGGTTTATTGCATAAGTGTGGCCTTCCAAAGGAGAATATTCAACTTCCTCAATGTTGTGACTCTCTTGAACGACTTTGAAAATGCGTATAAGTTTATCTCTAAAAATGTCAACATTAAAATTTTTATATTATGCAGATTTTTTATGTAGATATTTTGTTGTTATAGTAGATATAGTTAATGCATACATTATTAAAGTTCATAATATGCCAGGAAAAAAGTGTTATATAGGTACCAATTAATATATAAATAATCATATGATATTCTATTCAGACCGTAATTGTCATTCTTCATACCTAAGAACCTAAGTATGTTATTAATTTTCTTATACGTATTTACAAATTTATATACCTACTTCAGATCATCTGATAGATGGTGTATCAAAAAGCAGACGTAAACTTTCAGGCAATTCAAATTGCCTACGATCTGTTTTGCTATATTTTTTAAACTGATTTGATATCAATTTTATCAATAGCCACCTACTTCAGTTACACTTGAAAAATGAAATACCTCAAATAATTTGCAGTAGCTATACGATGAGGGCCCGTGTTATACTCGTTTTTTTTTTCGTTCCTGAAATACTGAGCCAGGAATATACATTTGATACGAAATATGTGGATATCCCACTAGACCATTTCAGGTAGGTTTTAAAAGTAATAGATATGATATATGTATGTATTTATATTTTTAACTACTTTTTAGCTTTACCAAAAATGCATCATTCGCATTAAAATACTTAGTAAATGATACATTTTATGTACAAGGCGGTCCAATATTTTTCTATGCTGGAAATGAAGGAGATATTAATATGTTTGCGCAAAATACTGGATTCATGTTTGATATTGCTCCGCAATTCAACGCCCTTATTATATTTGCTGAGCACAGGTAACTATGCAATTATGCATACCTATATAGGTACTGGGTGAGCAAAAAAATATGCACTTTTTACGTTCGCCCTTAACTTTTTTGTTTATTAACCGATTTTGATCAACTTAGTATCATTGCTTACATAACAGAATGGATTATGGACAGAAAATTTCAAAATGGCCGCTTTGTTTAAAATGAAGGTGGCAGCCGCGTATTGCTCCGCTCCCGATTGACCGATTTTTCTCATCGATGTTTTAAAACGCAGGGAAAGGTCCATTTTATTGCCTTTTTGGATTGGATGAGTCATTTCGACATTTTTGCGTCAAATAGAACTAGCCCAAAGAAAGGGCTATTTTCAAACGCGGCTGCTACATTCAATTTTTAAAAATCGGCTATTTTGACATTTTTGATCCATAGTCCATTCTGTTCTCTAAGCAATGACAACAATATGATTAAAATCGGTTAATAAACAAAAAAGTTAAAGGCAAAGGTAAATCGTCTTTTTAAAGTCCCTGTCTTCAAATGCTCCACTCTTACATTTTCATTATTTTGATGCAGCATAAAATATAAAATTAATGAATTCTAGATACTATGGAGAATCTTTACCATTTGGAGATTTATCGTATACTTCCGTAGAGTATTTGGGATATTTGACCGCTACACAAGCAATGGCTGACTTTGTATATTTAATAAATGAGCTGCAAAAAATATATGTCGGAAGTGACAACGTAACAAAATTGCCAGTTATCGCGGTTGGGGGTTCTTACGGAGGAATGTTAGCAACCTGGCTAAAAATGAAGTACCCAAATTCCATAGTCGGAGCCATAGCGAGCTCTGCGCCAATTTGGCAGTTCAAAGATCAGAATCCTTGCGATGATTTCTACAAGATTATTACGAATGTTTTCGAATCAGTTGGAGGGGAGAGTTGCACAAAGACTATCAAGGATTCCTGGGCAATAATAAGGTAATCAAATATAGACATTGAAATAGGCATACATATATTATAATTGAGAGCACTATAGAGACCGTGCGCGTGTACGTGTATGTGGCGCGCTGTGGGGGAATACGTCCCTACCGTGAGGAGAGCGAGACTCCGCGACAGCTCAAGTGTTTTAGGTTTACTAATATCTTATCAGTTATGTTATTATACTCGTATAGTTCTCTTGTACGCTCTTGCCTGTAATACTGCTGCATAATTTGGAGGCCTCACAATATTACTTACATTAATCAATTAATTGGAATCTGTTAAGCGCAAAATTTGCAATTATATTCTATTCAAACCTATTAAACCTAACATAAAAAAAAATAATTATGTGTATGACAATATACTTAATCTAATGGGGATGAGATCCCCCTGCAGCATCAAAAGACAATCTGCTTATTTAAAATTTACATATAAACTTCTCTATGGTAAAATTCAATGCAATGAGTTACTGTCTTTATTTAGAATGAGTGCCGAACTACGCAACTAGATCGACTACTTCACTCAAGTCAATATCGCACAAATATCGGGCTTTACTCTCCTGTGAGCGAAATTGTAAATACGGTGAATTCACTATCATTTAACATTGAACCAAACTTTTCGGGATTTAATTTATTTAAAAAAATCTTTACGTGTTTACAATTTTTGTTATGTTTAGGTACTTCCTTGATATTTATGCATTTGCTATCTTTACGTAAGTACTTCATATTATTGTATTTTCTCTTAATTGTATTATTTAGGTTGTACCTGTTATACATACAAAATATGTTAAATAAATGAATTTCAATGATGGGCAATAATATGTACATTTATGATACTACCAACATAAATTATTAAACAAAAATGTGTTATAAATTAAATCGAAATTTGTTAAGTATTAATTTTTACTTTTTTCCACTAAAACTGTTCTCCAATTTTGGTATTGGGGATTCTAAAAAAATATTACTGCACAGCCCTAGGGCAATAATACCTACACAAAATATCTCCTGCCGTTAGATAAAACTTCTACCGCTAATGGGCATACTGGCGCTGATGCAAGTTACGCGCACGTTCTCTATAATATATGCAGTGACAACTAGCAGCGTCATTTAATTTTTTTTAATTTAATTTAATTTAAACTAGTCATTTAATTATTTATATTTATTTAACGGAATATCCAAATGCAGTTATTTTTCTTGGGTTTGCAGTATGCATACATGATAAAATTAAAAATTAAATTGATCTGTTCAGAGTTTATATACATTTTTGTTACTTTATTTATTTACGCTACTATAACTGCGGTGCTTAAATAGTGTGGAGTGATTCATCACCAACATATGGACGGCTCAGGAAGATGAGGTGCAAAGGAAAAGAAATTCCATAGGCGTATCATTTTAGAGGAGGCATTTTGATCATTTTCAGTCCTACTCCTCTCAAATTCGGTCACTTACGATTGGAATTATTGGCAACTACTCGCATTCGTAGCTTCCATCATATAAAAACACTAAACACTCGCGTATAACACAATATTATAATTAATTTATATCGCGAATCAACCATACACAAGACAAAATGAAACGCCACTGACGCGCCAAAACATACATGCATGAAACAGCGCATGCGTCAATATATCCACGGAAATCAGGCGTCTTTACCTTTGACCAATTAAATTTAATTTAATTTAGAACCGCCTAAAACTCACCAATGAGAGCGGTAGACCCGGTTACTAATGAGTTCTGCCCACCATTTCTATAGAGTGTACACAAATTTGCACACTAAGAAATTCTGTGATCCATTGCAAATAGGCAGACCGTTCAATTGTGATGGTGGTGTGATATTATGTATGAATCACTTCACACTATTTGGAAACTGGGGTATAATAGGCTATTGATTACGTTATATGGATGGAACGTAGACGTACACGGGTTTTTATTGCAGGAACCGTCAATGGGTCATTTAAGAAGAAGAAACCGCAGAGTGCTTTTAAATTAGTATGGAAATTGGGGATAGGGGTGAAAATGTATCCTTTTCAGTTTTTTCAGTATATCTCGCAAATAAAGCAAAATTTCGATATACCTCATATGAAACTTTTTGTAGAGAATTGAATTTCCCATCGATTTTTTTTGCCGAAAATGTTGAAAACCCCAAAATTTCGATTTTTTTATTTTTTGCTTCTATGTCTATAACTTTTTTTGGGTCAGAGATAGGTATAGGCATTGCTTTATAGAAAAAAGAGTAGACAAAAATGCTGGGTCGAAAAATTTTTTGGGTTAAAAATTTAACGAAATACGGCCTTCGAGTGGCTTCGAATGGCATAGCTTTTTTTAAAAAAATTTATCCCTCTTACACATATATTGATTTCATTCTCGTTTTGTTGAAAAAATATTTTATTTTACTCAATAAAAAAGGTATATTCAGTTTATTGGTTGATAATACATAACTATGCAAAAATAAGTAACCATGGTGCTAATTATATTTCTTCATTAACATTCTCAAACTGTATATCGGTATTATTATCTATATCTTGTATAATATCGTCTTCACGTCTTCTGCAATATCGACTACTTGCATATTATCACAATAATTGATTGCAAAATATGGTTAGTGCTGTTGTGCGAATAGCAATTAATCCATATTTAAAATTTTTCCAACCCCAGTTCAGAGGGCAAAAAAAGCAAAAAAAAAATCGAAATTTTGGCTTTTCAACCGACTTCATAAAAGGAGGAGGTTATAAAATCGACTATGTTTTTTTTGTACCTTCGTGACCTCAGAACTCAGTAATTTATGAATCAATTTTAAAAATTCTTTTTTAGTGGAAATGGGGTGTTTTCAAGAGGGTCCCATTTCAGTTTTATTGACATCGGAAATTGGATTCCGAAGTTATACCCGGGAACCTACCAGATATAACAGCAGAGGTGGCGAATGCGCCGGGCATAACTTTAATTTACATATTTTTAAATTAATTAAAACATATATTTTCTATTGGATCAAAATGTGAAGCTGAGAACCATTCTCGACTCAACGTCATAAAAATCAGTTCAGCCGTTTAGGTGGTGTTCAATCCGAATCATGTAGAAGTTGTACAAGTTCTTTCGCCTTTATTCTCTTCAGAATCATGCATGATTTATTTAGTTGGTAGTTTATACCTGAATTTAATATCAATACCTACCATTCTCACAGTGACACTTTTGTAGGACATTCAATAGACTTATTAAAATCTATTATAAAAAAATGTAAAAAATAATTACGGTATTCTGCTACTATTACTAGGTACTTAGAATACAATCAATTTATTAGAATACAATCAATTTATTATACAATTATTGTTACTTTTGAGCCGGTGCCAGCGAAGGCTTACAAACGCTGGCACCGACTCCAAAAATAACAATAATTTTATAATAAATAGATTGTATTCTAATAAATTGATTGGCCTAACAAATTGATTGTATTCTAAGTAGTAATAGTACTAGAATAACGTAACTATTTGATTACTTTTTAGTGCATTTTTCTAGAATAGATTTTATTGAAGTCAGTTTTGTATTTTTTTGTTAATAATATTTTATTTTTCTTTTTGTTTCAACAGTTTCGGCAAAAAAAATGTTTTATTTTTTAAATAAGCCATTTCGACGAGAAATTCAATACTCTACAAAAAGTTTCATATAAAGTATATCGAAATTTTGTTTCGTTTGCGAAATATAGTGAATTATATCTCAAATTTCCACGCTCTACTTCAATTTAAAAACCGCGCACTACGCGATTTTTTCTTCTTCAATGACCCATTGCAGGCATAGGTTCCTACAATAAAATAATTTTTTAGGACATAATCAATAGCCTATAACCCCAGATTGATTCTAATGCCAGTTATCTATTAAGTTAGTATATAGGAAAGGAGAAGTCGGGCAATACAAATTTTTTATGCAAAAAAACAACATCGGTGGTTTTGACAGTAGTTTTGATAGTTGATTACCATGATGCCTGATAATAATATAATATTTATCATCATAGGTCTATAACACAAGATGATGATGGAAAAGCAGAATTGGCAAACATGTGGAACTTCTGTGAACCGTTTACATCAGATGACGATATCGATACACTTGTTGGTTGGTTTTCTGAAGTATATTCCGCTTTAGCCGAAACAAACTATCCATATCCTACAAGTTTTTTGGTATCATTGCCAGCAAACCCTGTTAAAGAATTTTGTAATAAAATTGATGCTTACGAATATCAGAATGAGATGGGCCTCTTAAAAACAATTGGTGAGGCATTACAAATTTATACGAATTACACAGGGACTACGCAATGTAACAGCTTATATTCTACTTCTGAGGTTTTGGGTGAATCTGGATGGAATTTCCAGGTAATTAAGACATGCTTTGAGCTGATAGATATATAATAGTAACTTTGTTCAAATTTCAACATAATGTATTTTTTATTTAACAGATCCACCATATCTTTCACATGATGTCTAAAAAATATGTTATTATTGACAACTTTGAAAAATAACCATGTATTTTTTTAAAAATGCAACACCCTATATATTATTAACGCAATCGAAAGAATATAAAACTCCTCATCTATCCATATAAGGTGTTCCTACACCTGATTTCAGCCGTTTCTTAATTACAAGCGTTTTTACTGGAAAGCGTCAATAACTTTAAAAATAGTACTAACAGTGTGCTATGACTATGACAACATAGTTCAACAAACAGTGTGCCATGACCCTATGACAACGTAGTTTAACAATAAAAATAGTGACAGGTAATGTTTATAGCATAACTGCAACGTCACTTGTACAAAATTTATGATACTGGACAATATTAATTATTCAAAGGCGGATATTTTAAATTTGTTTTATATCCACGGTCAGCGCCATAAAATAATAGCGAATCTGTCGTCGATGAAATTGATCCAAATTTACCTCCAATGAACGAGAGGAAATTTAGAAGACTTGAAAGATATTATTACCTTAGTTTAGAGAATCTTGGTGCCCCAAGAAATCAGAAAAGTAGGTACACGTTGTACTTACGTTGTACTTAAGTTCTTTAGCAAATACGTTGTACTTAAGTTCTTTAGCAAATTGTTCTACAGTAAGTTGTTTTTATTCACATTTGTTAATCAAATAATATAAAAAAGCCATAATAAAATAAAATGCCAATCACTTTTAAAACGAATGTGTAATTAATTAATTAAAAAATAATTAATAATCGAAAAGATAATTAAATAATTTAATATTTTGTCATTCCATCATTTGCAGCAATCACTAGTTGTAAGTGCATTGGTTAAGATTTAATTAAATTGGAAATATAATCTCGGATTAATTTGGACAAAAAATATATTTTCAATATAATTAATTTTATGTCAATGCGCTTACTGAAGTGATTGCTGAAAATGACAGAATATTAAATTATTTTATTATCTTTCCGAGTGTTCACTCATTAATTTTTAATTAATTAATTACACATTCGTTTTGAAAGTTATTGGCATTTTATTTTATTATGGCTTTTTTATATTATTTGATTAATAAATATGAATAAAAACTTATAAGTACAATTTGTTTGTAATTTTAAAGAACTTCATAAAAATAAAATTTTCTACTCCATGACCCGATTGAAGTTGTCAATAATAACATATTTTTTAGACACCCTGTAAAATATATGATGGATTTGTTTCAAAAAAAAAAATATATTATGTTGAAATTTGAAATTTCGTATTCACATACAATTGTGATATTTAATTTTCTGTTAACCCAGCGTTGTTTAAAAAGATTGACAAAATAATTTATATCTCAAGAACAGTAATAGGTGGGGAAACGAAGACCGTAAATCCCCCAATTCGGAAATAAATAGTGCTAAACGGATTATTGTTTTAAGTTATAGGGTTGACCCTTAGGAATAATAACATCCTATACGTCCTCAGCCGTGGACCTCGTGCGTTAGCCGTGAGGGGGCTGGAAAGGGCCGGTTTGTAGGTTCTTCGTTATTATCTCAAAAATTAAGCGTCTTAACGAAAAGGTCACAACTGTACAAAACGCGACGTCAATGTAACGTCAGGTTCTTGACGTCCAATTGACTGCAACTTTGAGACGTCTTGATGCAACAACACCTCTAATACAAGGACAAAGTGCTGCCTCGTGACGTCACTATCCGGAGGCTTACGAGATACTTATGTTATTACGGGCTTTATGTAGTTATTTAGGTAGGTATGTCTGAAATCGTTTTAATGTAGTTTTGGAGATCAATAAAAAGGTCAAACTAAACAAAGATATTACGGCATAAATCTAATTATTAGAGTCTAGATGGTTAATTGTTTTAAGAAAACTGAAAAGCAATTCGTGATTAATTTTTTTTTAACTTCTTTAAAATTTGAACAAATCATTAGTAGCTAGTAATTATAAACGTATACGTAGATGTCGTTACCGAATCGTTATTATTTATTGCAGCTCCTACAACATTATCACCTTTATAATCTAAATATGGATCAATGTGAATTTCATCCATTAGTAAACTAACATATTTGTCTTGGTCTTTTAAATATTTAAAGATTTTTTGTGCATGTGTTAAAAAAAATTTCTTCTCATCAATATGAGGATCAGTTAGAAAACCATTACAGACTCCTTCGATTGTTTCGGGATGGGGCAAAATTATAGGTCCACGATTTCGTAAATATCTAGGTATATGCATGAGGACTAATTGTATATAAAATTGAGCAAAAAAAACATAGTGGTCGTGGAATATCTATAACGTTCTTTTGATAATGTTCGCAATTTAAGTTGATCAGAAATAAATTCAATTCCTTGTGAAACATTTTCGTCCTCTATTTTTAAGTTTTTAAGTACATTGGACATAAAGTTCACAGTTCACAACATGGTTAAGCTTTGACATGTCTGTATGTCTGAAAATGTATTTCATGTGATTCTGTAAGTTTTTCGTCTTTCCTTTTTCGATACGAAATTTTTTTTGACAAGTATTTGGGACAGTTCGGAAATTTACTTGGTACGCTAGTTTCCTTTAACCGGGGTAAAACTAAAATAACTGAAACGATCTCACCAGTTTTTGTATCCTGTTGGGAAATTTTGTAAATAAAATCTTCCTTTTCAAAGTGGCACTCACACACTCGGCACAAAACTTTCACGTGGAATTGCAGAGAGCCATTTTCTGCGATACTCTTCATCTCTTGGGAAAACGAAACACCCGAACTTTTCTACTGGTTTCGTAATTTCCTGTACCCCGGGAACACAACACTTTTGGGGCATTATGATATAATACCGCAACAAATAAACCGTTAAAAAAGATCAAGAATCGATTAGGAACTAGACAAGCGCGCGTGTAATAACAATAACAATATCCCCTCTAGAGGTGTTTTTGTTGGCGCGCGGCGGCGTCCTATACTAAAACCCAAAACAAAACATCGTTAACAGGGTTGCCAAATTACAATTGACACGAGAGTTGTTAGTTGCTTGCTTCTTAATGACTTTTTGCGGCCGATGTGATTTGATAATTGACTAATAAGAGAGCTACTTTATTTTGTTTACATTCTAATTTGTTTACATTCTAAATACAGTACAACATATAGGCAGAGAAGCGTCGCACTGTAACACATTCTGGCATCGCCGCTTCGACCGACCTAGACAAGCCTGTTGAATTAGCTTAGAGAGTATATTAGCCTCCATCTGGGTTAAGCCCCCAGAGCGTGACGTCACCATGATATTTAAAGTAAGCACTTTATCCTTATTAGAGGGGTTGGTGCTTGATGGCGATGGGTTATTGCTTTTTTCCGTCACAAAATAGTTTATTTTGTAGCTTATTATGTCAATTGGTCCCAGAGTTACATAATACATTTTAATAAAAATTACGTCATTCTAGTACAAAAACCAATTGTAACAGAATCTTATGACAATTTAAAACAACAATTTCAAATTTTTTCTTAAATTAAAGGAAAAAATATTTTTGTTTCTCGCTTTTTTTTTGGTGCTGGTAAGTCCCCCCTGACCTCCGACTAGTCCAGAGAGTCCCTCCAGCCTCGTTACTCAACGACCACTCCCCACGTCCGCGGGGTAAGCGGTCATTGAGGTCGCAATTCGTGTGTCCTGAGTAGATGCAACGAGCCAAGTATGACGGCCTTCTGCATCTTCCCAGCGATGACTTCTGCCGATTGACGGCATGCTGGGATGGTTCTTAATTCTGAGAGCAATGATTGTCGCATACCTCCGAGAGAGCCAATAATAAAAACCACTATTTTAACAGAATAACCCGGGTACAGCCTGCGGAGTTCAGAGAGTAAATCTCGATATTTTGTCCGTTTCTCCTCCTCTTTCAAGACGATGTTCTTTTCGGCCGGAGCCGAAAACTCTATAACGAACATCGTCTTGAGTTGGTGGTCGAGGAGGACTATGTCAGGCTTGTGGGCTTGTATCCACCTGACATAGTCCTTTATTTTATTTATTATTATTATTATTATTATTATTATTATTATTACCTACTATTACTTGAAATTCAAGACAATGTAGGTAAAATCTCTTAAAATAAATAAAAAACGAGATAAAAAAATATTTACTAATCCCATATTGTACAATAATAAGAATATTTATTATTATTTGCTATGTAATTAATTCTCCAATTTTCACTTTGGCAGGAGATCGTGCGCGAGAACATGTGGCGCGCTCTGTGGTAGAATACGTCCCTATCGTGAGGAGAACGCGACTCCGCGACAGCGCAAATGTTTCGGGTTTACTAACCACCGACTTCGAAAACCCCCGAGTGAAGTTTTTCAGCTATTTTTGCTAAAAATTCCAAAACTAGATAATAATTCCAGTTTTTGGCCACTAACTGTGGAAATGAAAATTCCGACTTGAGCGAACTCGAAAACCCCCGAGTGGTTTTCCAGTCATTTTTAGCAATATTTAACAAAATCTCAAATTTTTTAATAATCAGGCCATCAAAACTGGCTAGATTCTGGGTTACCTATGATAAAATGGCCAAGCCGTCAGATGTTACTGCTCAACTCTGTTCTATTTATGTTCAGGAACGATTTGCAACAAAAACGTCGATTAGTTGATTCCATTTTCATTTGTCGGGTCATTTGCTAAAATGACCCGACTATAAAGTTAAAATTGATTTATTTATAGTTTAGTAAAGGTTTTTTTTCAATTTTTACAGTTTAGAAATATCTATATATCTACAAGAATTTTTATAATAACACGAGAGTTTAGATGCTTGTAATATGAGCATCTAATAAACCTCGTAAACAGAGGTTTAGGTTTACCTCTGTTCTATTAAAAGCCCAACAATAAACCATAAATATAAATTACTACTATAGGTTTTATTTTTAGGCTTGCACTGAAATGATAATGCCTCTTTGTTCCAAAGACGCGGATATGTTCGAAAATATCGAGTGGGACTTTCAGGAATACTCTGATAGTTGCTACCAACAATTTGGTATAAGGCCCCGAAGTGAAGATGTGCCTATTTTAGAATACGGAGGAAAAGATTTAAGTACCGCAAATAATATTGTTTTCAGCAATGGCCTCTTGGATCCCTGGTCGGGTTATGGTGTTTTAAGGAATTACACGGAAAATATTGTTGCTGTAGTTATATCAGAAGGGGCTCATCACTCTGATTTGAGAGCTAGCAATGAGAACGATCCGGCATCTGTTCAGATGGCAAGGCAGGTGCATATAAGTGAGATTAGGAAGTGGCTATCTACATTTTACGCTGAAAATAAGTACCGCAAATAATCTTCACAATCATTTTCTGTTATAAAACCTATGTACCGAAAATATTGAATTAATAAAGAGAACATCTTAGATATATTAATTCTTTTTCTTTGCTAAAAAGTTTGGCAGTTTCCCTTGCAAACAAGACTGTTCTTATAGATATACGAAATATTTTTTTTTATAATTAATTCATATTATACATTATAAATACTTACCCTGAGCCAGTTGCTAAAAGATCATTTCCAAAGAAACAGCAACTATTGATAGCTCCATCCGAAATATCATCAATTTTTTCCAATAGCTTGATGTCATTACCGTTTCCATCGTTACTTCCTGTTAACTGTAACTCATGAATTTCATTCGTATGTGGCATAGATAACTGATGATGGAATAATTCTGATTCTATAGACAGGTTTCCCGTCAAATCCCAAATTATTATTGCTTTATCATTTGATCCTGTGGAACCTTAAAATGTGCAAATTTATCGATCCTACTAGGTGTATGTAATATAGTGGCTAAAATGCTAGATATATACCATTTTATGCATTTATCGTTTGGAATAATTTTGTGTCACTTTAGTAGTACCTACGTTTAACCTTATATTGTGCTTTTTAACAAAATTGGCGTAAAATAAAATGTACCGGGGCGATTTTCGCTTATCTATAAGTTTTTTTAAGCACAAGTGCATGTCCCAAATTTTGGATTATAGTCCTTTGAAATCTTAGCTATAGACCTATAGAATAAGTATATTTTTATAATCCTATCCACTACACAAAAATATATATTTAAAAGAAAAATAATGTCCCAACTCATGAGGTCATTCGGGACGAGCAATAAATCAGCGTTTTTTGGCCCTAGGGACACAATATTATATAAAAAAAACTATTATTCTGTAAGAAATTGCATTTTTTAAAAGAAATTCAACAGTAATATTAACAAATTCTTTATTGGTATCAATAAAAAAAACTATAAAAACAAAAAAAACTGTTTTGAGTTTAATTTTTCTCAAAAAAAACTAAAACAAATTTGGTTTAAAAAAACTTAAAAATTATACTCTTGGTTTAAATAGAACTTTTAAAAATTATACTCTTTGGTCTAAAAAGGAATCAAAATTAATGTACGTGATGATCACTAACATCGTCAATTTGGAAGGCATGTCCCGTTTTAGCCCTCAAACTGTTCCCGAATTCTAAAAAAAATTGTAAAACCAATGCGTAGGCTTAACCTTAAAAACAATATCTCCGGTTTCAAGTAAATATATTGCGCTATTCATTTTCTTTGACAAATCTGACTTTACTGCTTGTACTACTTTTAGAAAGTTATTTTGCTCATTCACAAATTGTAAAAACTTACATTATTTTTAATCCGCTGTACATGAGTCGATTGGAAACATAACTATAAACAACATATAAAATCATAATAACCGATCCTTTCTTAATGATACATGCTTCATAAACGATATAACTCTCTGCCCTATCGGCAACTTTGTTGGAACGTGCAAAATTAATGCACGATTGTCCCGATTCACCCCCCGTGTCGCGAATCACTCCGTTCGACGGTATGTGTTTCCATGTCCATGCCCATGTTTTAGTTCAAATGTCGCGTTAATTAAATATGTGATTTTAACAATGCCTTTCCCTTGGCAGTTAGTTGTCTTAGAATCTTCCCTGTAATGATATCGAATCCTCAGGCGTTATTGGGATTGATATTTCTTTCATTTCCTTAGTCAATTCTTTTGGTGTAACTAAGTCTATTTCTTGGATTTCTTGTTTTATTCCAGGTTGCTTTGTTACTTCAAGTTCTTCGTTAGGTTGGAAGATATTTTCTAGACATCAGACGAAAACCATTTCCCTCTCGCATGGGTGGTGCTTGAATAATTGGCCTGTTCAGCCTTTTTGCAGCTTTACAAAGAGAATAATCTGTATTTTGGTCAGGAGTTAGTTCATTTAGGTATCTATTGATTGATTCATCAAACAGTCAAAGTAAAATGTGCTGCAAACGGGGTGTTTTAGGACACGGGGGATTTCCTGTATTTCCCTTTTGAGCTCTTGCGTCAGGCTATTTAATTTATTTTTGTTTTCTCTTGTTCTAGACCTTTGCCAGTCTTTTCTGGCTTTCCTTTTTTCGTTTACCAGATAGATCTCGGATTTCTTTAGGATAGTTGAATCCAATTGTTTTCCTTTTGATTTCTAGTGTGCTATTATATTCTGCTTCCTGAATGTCTATCATGAGTTTTTCTGATTAATTTTCTAGTTGCTCTACAGTTTTCATAGGCACGTTTATTTAGCTTGACTCTTCCATTGAGCTTCAGGCAAATTTTTTTCCAGTCGGTACCTTTATTTGTTCGTACCGGGTTTGGCTGTTTGGTTATTACATTTTCGCTAGGCGTTAGAAGGATTAAAGAGTGATCTGATGTTGGCCCTTCTCCTTCTTCAACTTGCATGTGGCTTATAACTCTTATTCTTCAAATAAAGAAATCCAGGAGATCTGGTATTTTATTAATGTCACTTGGCCACATTTCCTGTTGAGTGCCACATTCCATTTAGTTCCGTTATTGCTTGATAGAATTCTTTTCCTTTTTTTGTTATACGTGAGCCCCATTGACGTCCCGTCCCACAATAAATTTTTCTCCGAGGGATTTAAAGAATCTTACGTAATAATCTTTTTTTATAGCATGTCTTTGTGGCTGCTACAGTTATTTCATATTTTTTTAAGCTTACGCTAGCAGATCGTATTTTATCTGTTTCATATTCTCTTTTTCATAATGAATTATATAATTTTTGATTATAATCGCTGCTCCTCATCTTGCTGAGTTTTGTGGATGTCTGGCATCATAAACTTGATATCCCTAGCATTAAGCAGTATTAATATTTTGAGTCTCTGGCGTTAATTGTAAGTACTGTTGGTGTTTCAGGAGTCAATTCGGCCTGACATCACTCAAGACTAAGGGAACATCGAAACGTGACTCTGAAATCGACGAATTACGTTGCGCCGCAGAATGTCGAACGCCGCAAAATGATATTTTACGACGACCGTATTTGGAGCCAGATTTGTGTTCCCCGGAAATAAATTTTGAAGTAGTCTGATGCGCGAGGAGTGGATGTTGGGCGGAAATAAGTTTTGAGCAGTTTTTTGAAACCCATAATAAAATTGCAATTAAATGTAAAATTATTATAACGTCGTATAATTCTTTGTGCAATCGAGTATCCTCAGCCATTGAGATTATCGTGACGACACTGCTGTTTTTTTAAGTTTCATTGGTCTATCAAGGATAGCTTTGTTAAATTCTTCTCGTATTTTTTGTTGTTTTTCCATCTGGTCCGTAGAAAATCTAGTGTGTCTCTCAATTGCACGGCAAATCACTACGTTTGATTTTTTGGCCAGCCAATAATTTTGGTTGCACTCCTCAGTCTACACCAACTGAAACACCCCTCACTCTGTTAGCGACAATCCGTTTCATTTTTACCGCAAATTTTAAAATATATTTTTCTAGCATTTTAGCCCCAATCCAATAAGCTACCCACCTACCTGACACTACTAATCCTGAATCTTTGGAAATAGCGACACAATTCACGTATCTATTGTGTCCTTCCAAAGTAGCTATACAGGTACCATTTTTATCCCAGATTTTAACTGATTTATCTAAACTGGACGAAATTAGATATGTGCCATTATTGCTGTATCTTATACAAGTAACAGAGGAACTGTGACCATCGCAAGTATCACAAAGCACCACCGCCACCTCATGATCAGTTCTATTTATCATATGCTTTGGGATTGATTTTGAAGTGATTGTCCACAGCTTTATCTCGTCGCTGTTACCGCATGTTGCTAATTTGTACTGTCGTATTAACGGATTGCTTTCTGAAAATTATTTACTTGTTACAACAGTTTTGGAATTGGAATTTTTTGGAATTTCATATACCGGGTGGGCCCAAAAATTTTGCACTTTTTCCACTTGCCCTTAACTTTTTTGTTTATTAACCGATTTTAATCGGCTTAGTGTCGTTGCTTACAAAACAGAATGGACTATGGACAGAAAATGACTCATCCCGATGGATTTTTCTCATCGAGGTTTTAAAATGTAGGGAAAGGTGCACCTGATTGCTTTTTTGTATTGAATGAGGTGCATTTCGATATTTTTGCTTCAGAAAGAACTAGCCCAAAGAAACGGCTATTTTCAAATCCGTATTTGAATTTCAAAAATCGGCCATTTTCAGGCTGATCATTTTGGACGACATCAAGCTGATTAAAATCGGTTAATAAAAAAAATAGTTAAGGGCAATCGTAAAAAGTGCAACATTTTTTGGCCCACCCGGTACATGTTTATGAAGAGCTCCTGCCGAACATACTAAAAGACCCGATGGTGGAGGACGAAGCCATCTCGGTTTTAAAATCTCTTTAAAGGTTTTTGTAATTATTAAAAATATTTTTATGCATTTCTATGAACTAAGGTTAGAAAGTAATATTTGGAAACGTGCTAGTTTTTGAGATATTTGTAAAAAACCGAAAAAAAGAGATGTAACCATGTAACCAATTTCAACTATATAATTTTTTGTTTTGGGATTCCGTTGCTTGGACTATACGGTAATTTGCATAACATAATAATAAATGATTAAAACAAATTTTGAAAATAATTTGCCATTTTTCATAAATTAGAAATTCCCTGATATTTTTTTATTCAACAAGCTAGATAAGCTTTGATTAAATTATATTTCAAAGATATGCCATCAAGACTATAATTCAAATGCTGTATTAAACTTTAAAAATAGAGAGAGTTTATTAAACCTTCTTGAAAGAAGATGACAGTTAAGCTGGTGGGATCTACAAAGAGACCTGACAAGCAAATTACAGAAGAGAAAAAAAGAGGAATATCCAGACAACCTTGAGATGGAGATCTTGGAGAAACACTAAAGAACAAGGATAAATAATTGACAAAATTTGCCCTAATTAAAAATATATGTTTAATTAGGGCGTTTCTAATTAAATTGAAATTATTTTTAACTTAATATTTAATTTGGCTTAGTCTGTGTAAAATGTTTACGAAGTTCACTGACCGGCAAAAGTGCGCTAGTCAGCGCTACTCATGGGCGTAGATATTTTTTTAGGGGGTCGAAAGCAGGTTTTTATATGAATATTTTAAACACCATAGCTGATGTTGAATACAAGTTTCCATATCATTCATGAAGTATTGCTTTCGGCGCGTTCCCATTTTTTAGTGGGTGGTTCGCCAGTAGCCATATTTTCCACAAGAAACAAAAATAAATATCAAATTTCACAGAATATAATATCAGTTGCGTCACGCGCGGTTGAATTGTTTGTAGAAGTTCGCAAGTCTAAGCTATGCCGACTCATAAATCATAGCGCGGATATTTGGTGACATTTACGGGGCCATTCTCAGTGTTCTACCAGGTGTAACCTGCGCTTTCAATACCAGGATTGTTCCGAACGCGCACAACAAAAAGGGAATTTTATGAAAGCTATAACAAATTTTCTTTTTATTCCGGTTAATCGGCGGGATTTTTTTTAATTAAACGGTTTTATCTAGCTTGACCTCGTATATTTGTTTGTTTATTTCAAATCCTGCAACAGCTTTTTCAATTACTTCCCGATGAGATAGAGCCTTGAAATTTGGTAGGTGTATAGTGTTCCGGTAACTATACAATTTAATATTTTTTATTACAAAAAGAATTAAAATGACTGATCCAAAATGGTGGACTTTTCTATTAAAAACCGATTTGTCTAAAACTTGAAACTTTGCGGTGTTTAAGCTCACTCAATGCAATTTTTGTCTCACTAAAAACAATCAAAATGGCGGATCCAAAATGGCGTCAAAAGCAACCAAATGACGCCAGTAACCGTAAACAACCCCCAAGCACCAAGTTTGAGACTAATCGGTTCATAAACTCGATAGTCCGCCATTTTGGATGCGTCATTTTACTTTTTTAAGTTTGAATCAAAAATTGTATTGAGCGACCTTAAACAACAAAATGTTTTAAGTTAGAGACAAATCCGTTCATAAATGGGATGGTCCGCCATTTTGATTGTTTTAAGTTTCAGTCAAAAATTGAATTGAGTGACCTTAAACACCGCAAAGTTTCCAAGTTTGAGACAAATCGGTTTATAAATAGGAAAGTCCGCCATTTTGGATCCCCCATTTTGTTTGTAATAATAAAATATTAAATTGTGTTGTCACCGAAACAATATACACCTACCCAATTTCAAATCTCTAGCTCATCAGAATTCAGAAAGTAGTTGAAAACGCTGTTGCAAGATTTGTCATTTATAAACAAAAAAACAAATATTCGAAGTCAAGCTAAATAAAACTGTTTAATAATCAATGTATACGTGAGTATACAGATTTCGACATAAATATTTAAATTAATTGGCGAAATATCTAAATAAACATTTAAAAAAATCATATATCTTCTGTTAATTATAGCATATTCTAAAAAAAGGAGTAATATTTATTGAGTTTATCGTAAAATATAATATTTAAAACAAATGTAAGCTCACTTGGCTTCATCTTTTGGACACCGGAAAAATGATAATCCACCTCCACGCTTTGCTGTGCAACGATCTACTCAACAATATACCGTAGGCATGTTAATACAATTTAATATCGCTTCATGTTTCTGGTCCACTCCGTACAAATCACCACTAACTGTTCGCAGCGAGAAACTGACGCACTGTGTATACGCTGGGTTCCTCGCTCCCCACGGACGGTCTGCGAGGGAAAGGAGAGCAGCCGCGGCACGCAATACCAGTGAGATAACTTTTGTGTATTCTGTGAACTTGGTAAATATGCACAAAACAGTTAAATAAAAAATATTAGTAATTAATTAATAATGAAAATATTTTCAAAGTGCATGTAAATATGGCTAACATCTTGGCCTATACTATATTATTGTATGCTCAATAATTCTTTTGACATTCATAAATAATATATACAACATTCATTGTGGAATTTGGTATTATGAATGAATATTGAGAAGTTTGAGAATTACATGTGACAACAACAATAATTGTTCCTTTAGGCGGTCAGTGATCTTTGTATACATTTTATATATACTAATTAAAAATTAAATCTAAAAGCAATACATTATTATGAATATTTGACAGTAGATAGGCAACCAACTTTACGTACATGTACTTCTGGTAACTACACACACACACTGTTTTTTTATCTTACATTTGGAAACAAAATATTCATTATATTATTAGTAAACGGTTTTGTACATTTAACAGAAGGCGAGATTCAAGAACAATATCTTACCATTAAAAGTGATATGTTTGGATATCTCTACAGAGACAACACCCATATCATGGGTATTATCCACTCTAGCTAAAGGACTAACTGTATCTCTTGTAGTATCAACTAAATCTTGCACATACCAAACTCTCATTACTTCCAAAGAACATGCTGTAACTAAATACTGCGAGTCTGGGGTAAAGGCAAGGGATTGTGTTGTGCCCTCATGCTCAAATATAGTTCTACAAATAATTAAGTTTATGAGATGAGTCAAAAATTGTACCTCGTCATCATCATTATTAAATACAAATTATATATTATTTGTTATACTGGCGTAATACCTACTTTATGAGGCTTCTATGGACTAAGTCCCATATACAAACGGCACCATTATCTCCAGCAGTTACTAATATAGAACTATCTGGCGAAAATCTAAGAAGAAACATTCAATAAATAATGCATAATGTACTTGCACCAAAGTATAAAAGTAAACTCTGTTCACTCAAACTTTGCAGTGTTAGCCAGGATAGGGAACAAAATGTGCACAGATGATTAGAGTAGATGGCAGGCAGATTTTCACGAGTGGAAGCTCCTAAAGCGGTTCAGTTTCATTGTTTATTTTATTTCATAAGCATTGGTCATATTTGGACGTGTGTTGATTGTATTTTCATATTAATTGAATTATGTTTTGTAAGTTTTTGATGACTAATAATAATATGTTAGTAATAAATCATAAACCACAACCTACTCTAAGATCTAGCCGCGCTGAGAGGCAACGTCGGATTCCGCTTGATAAGGAACCTGATTTTAAAATAAAAAGAGACGGCCATATGTTGATTTACAAATAAATTTCTTGAAAACTAACCAATAAAATGTCTGCAAAGTTTAACGAGTTATTAAATAGACGAGTTATTAAATAGCCTTTATACAAGTGAATTTTTTGAAAATTAAACGCTTTGTAGATTTCTAGTTATTAAAAAAAAATGAAGGTTATTTTTCAGTACTATCGATAATCTAATTCTAATATATTTAGATAGGACAGTAAGCATAAGACATACATAACAAATAGCCATGACATGGTGAAAAAGTTTTATGTAAAAATTAACGAAAAACGCCAAAATGCATCGATAATTGATATTGATATTGAAGCGAGCGGCCAATATCTTTGAAACCTATAGTAAAAGTAATATGAAATCCCTTTTATACAAACTTTTGCGATAATTTTTTGGGAATTTTGTGTTTGTGAATATACTAATTCCTCATTTTTGCTATGAGGTTGTTTTGCTATGAGGTTGTTGCTATGAGGTGTACATTGCTATGAGGTTGTTTCGTTTACCTTTTGCGAAATCGTATTTACCAATTTTTGTGGGTCACATTCACGTTTTATATCCCAGCACGTATTTCACGATATTTAAAAAACGCATTTGCATAAAATACATTTAATATTTCGCTCAGAAAATATAAATAAATTTTTATTCTACGACAGTTAGGAGAACTAAGATTTTGTCTAACATTGACAACACATAATTAAACGTATAATGGCGGCATATACCGGGCATCGAAAGATCCTTCTCAATACTTTCAGGACAATTTCAGGAAGTATTTATATTACAGGTTATCGCGACGAACCGAACAATATAACATATATAACATATCGAAAAAGTGCATCGTCTGAACACTTTTCAATAGATGTATGTTTACTAACATTTTTCGAGCCTTGAATATTATGAATTCTTGTATGCCTTTCATCAAACCTCTCTAGACGAAATCTTGCCAGCCATCTGCCAAAATTGTGATTTGCCAAAGCAGATTAGAATTTGAATAACCAACACAATATATTCTGTTTTCTCTAAAGTATGTTTTATCTAAAGTATTCTCACAAAAGAATACTTATTAATGTGAGCGGATGCTTGGTCAAGCTTGGTTGTGGTTTTCGGAAATATCTGATAATGAACCCCAACATGTTCAAACCATCGCATCGGTTGATAAGATATTGATGTGATCTATGGAAGAGAGTCTACAGACAGAAATCATTCCAAGGTCTCGAAACATGTTTGGTCTAGATTCTAGATAAAGCTATATTATTTAATGAGTAATCCGAATGTAGTCGTTGGAGTTGAAATATATTACATACATACATTACATACATGAAAATATTTAGGTTAAAGGAATATTTTTAGGAAGTTATTAATTTTCAAAATGTTTTCGTATTACGGTAATAATTAAACCACTAGTGGTATTCTAAGTAAAAATTTCTCGCATTAAAAGGAATAGCTTATTTAATATCTTTAGTTAGTTTTAGCGCTTCAAAAATAGGCAAAAAAATATTGGGTGTTCCATTAAAAATTCAAAAATACGCAAAAACATATTCCATTAAAAAAAGATAAAGTATGATTTAAACCTTTTAACCAACCTGTAAACATAGAATATTAATAAAACAAAACTTTACACTCTCCCCTTAAAATTAAGTATATGGCCAAACTTCAAGGATTCTTTGATTGATTTTAAGATGAAGAGTTTTTTAAGAAGAAAAGTGACCACGGAAACGCTTCAAGATACAGGATGGCAAACTTTTTTTTAAAAATCGGATTTTGTTAAATATCTGAAATATCCACTAGGATCCTTGGTCGCGCATGATGATACGTCATTGCGTAGGTGTCTTCTAAGTGAGCGAGAAGGGAAATGGGATTTATATGAGTTGAAGAGGGATAGCGACCGATATGGTAAGCCGCAGACTGGAGACCGCAGACTGGAGTTCTATTCACAAGAAATTGTGGCGGTGTACAATTGTACACCAAATATCCTTTTGTATTGCATATTGATGTGATTTACCGCTACTGTAGTAATTGATACGGGTTTTCTTTGTAAAATGCCGCACAATTGTTTGCTCTAGTTTGTATATCAAACGAAAACACTTATGAAATTGCCGAAGAAGAGCTAGAAAGATGTTAGAGAATGGCTAGCGATAGCAAAATGGTAACCATGAAAACAATTTAATTTTATAAGAACTTTATTTATCAGTTATTGTTTTTATATTGTTACCCAAATATCATAATAAAACGCAGTTTTATATTGATCACTTAAAAAGAAACGAGGAAACCATTTCCTTGAAGAAACGAAATAGTTCTCATTGATATACTCAGGTACTTTAATATAATTGAAACGCGACTATAAAATAATTTTATAATATGTTTATCTTCTTAATAATATCGCCGAAATTTACTGAAACAATTATAAAAGCATTTTATTTTATAGGTTTGACTTTTGTATTTGTTTTATTGTGTTACTCATAGAAACATTTCCACGATATATTTATAAAACACTTCATTAACAACAGAATAGTGTTCATCTCCCCTCTAATTAAATTAATTAGTATTTTGGAAGTAATAATAAAATACAAATAAAATAAAACAGTCGCAGAGCGATGAAATTATAAAATTACTCTGCTGGTTGGGTAATATCCGCAAATCAGAGTATCAGTAATATTGCAGATGACACTAAATAATCTGGGTAGTAAATATTACATATCATCATAGCCTTGAACATTGTTTTTTATCGTGTAGGTAATTAAATCTATTGATTATTATATTGATTTTACCTACCGGCACACTCTTATGGCATCCCCATTGACTTGGGTCATCGTATACAATTTGTCACAAGAGTGCAAATTCCAAAGCACGGCCGTTCCGTCTACTGACGAACTGGCCATCATGGCGCCTTGAGGAGAAACCCGAACGCATGTCACTTGATATTTGTGGCCTTTCAATGGGGAAATCGACCTCTCCACGTACCCAGATCCCGGTATCCAATCCCAGATCCTCACGGTTTTATCACTAAAATTGTATTGTTTAACATTATACAATCATTTGCGTACTACAACCTACTTATTGCTTCTATACGATTTTCGTAATTATGCGTTTATTTAGACATGTATTTTAATTAATTAATGTTAGGTATACCTATGTACACTCAGAGGAAAAAACGCAACAAGTTAATATCTGGTGAAATTTAAGGTATCATAATTTTTTATTTAAAGTTCAATTTTCATATTTTTTTAGCAAACCGTAGATAAAATGATCAATTTCAACTTGCATATCCAGTATTTTGTTATATGCTTGCGTTTTGGTCATTATACAGGGTTAACATTTATACGTGGTATAAATGTTAGTGTGCGGACAGTTCCCAGAAGACTCAAAGTTAAAAAACAATGTTTTTTTTTAGTGACGAATCCAGATTCTGCTTACATTCTCCAGATGGACGGAAAAGAGTATGGAGAAAGATTTGCAGAGTGTACGTTCAGTCCCCGTTTGAGCTACGGAGGAGGTTCAGTAATGGTGTTGGCAGGAATAAACCGAGAGGTCTGCACTGAGTTAGTGGTCATCGATGGATCCTTGACGGAGCACCGATATATCGAGGATATATTAACCAATTACGTTGTACCTTTTAGTGGATTTATCGGCGATCGCTTTATCCTAATGCAGGATAATGCGCCGCCGCATACAGCTATGTCACACGATACCTCGCAGAAGTTGGTATTAACAAAATGAACTGGCCAGCATGTTCGCCTGATCTCAACCCCATAGAGCAGTGTGGGATATGCTTGGTAAGCGATTCAGACAACGCGAAGTAAATGAGTAAATGAGCTTTGTTTAGCCCTTCAGAAGGAATGGCAAAATATCCCTCAAGGTGATATTCGTAACCTTATTGACAGTATGAACCGACGTATACAGGCAGTTATGAGAGCTAGAGGTGGCAATACAAAATATTAACCTAAATTTATTGTAAAAAGTACGTTTCATACTAAGACATGAACTAAAAAACAAAATGTAAAAAAGGCATGGGTCTTCAGAAAAATTGGTATTTTGCAAGAAATTATTGGTATTTTAAAGAAGTTATGAAATTATTCCGCAGGGTGTTTTAAAATTAGGTTTCTACAACATTTTAATTAACCCTGTATAATGACTAAAACGCAAGCATGTAACAAAATACTTAATATACAAGTTGAAATTTGAAAATGATTATTTTATCAGTTTCCTAAAAAATATATGAAAATTGAACTTAAAATAAAAAAGTTATGAGACCTTAAATATTACCAAATATCAACTTTTTATGTCCCTGAGTGTATATGTTTATATAGCAAATAGCATTATGTAAATAGTAAAGCCGTAGAATTAGGATATGTAAAGCCATGCTACGTATTACGTATTATTATATTTTATCATCTTAAATATCTTACCTAGACCCGGTAACCAAAGTAAAATTTGGTGCAAAATCACAACTGGTAACATCACTGGTATGTCCTTTTAACGTCTGAAGTATTGTATTGCTTTGACCATCAATTGACATTCTACTCTGCAATAAACAAAATCTTTTATTTAAGTAATACGTAGTATATAATAGTAATTTAAGTAATAAGGTTATGCTTTCTCGTTCTACAAAATTACAAAAAAAAATATATAATATAATGGGAAGGGGGAGGAAATGATTGACCGTTGATTGAAAGTAAGTCCTTCAACCAACGGGTTGACATAAAAATTGCATTTAATTTTAGTACATAATATTTGTACTGAAACCTCTTTGTCATCATCATAGATTTGTCCTTTATTTTATACAACGTATACGCTTGTATTGTTGTACACTTTACTTTCCTTCTATTAAATTTCTGACAAAAAATAGTCCACCCTCTTGCATACGTATTATTCATATTTTTTGCCTGTTTTGCCTAGCTGATAACATAACGATACAGCCAACTTTCAATTTTGTTATATGTAATTTCAATTTTTAAGTTTTAATTATACGTTATAATTATCTAGCTTATTTTTTTGACATGTCTAAGCCTTTTTTATGGAGTAAAGACATAATGTGCAACATGCCTTATTTTGGAAAGGTATTAAAGATAAAATAAGAGCAAAACCAATCCTGCGTAGGTACACTACAGAAAAGAGAAATGTGATAAAAAGACTGCTTCGTAGTCTGAAGTTACAATGAAAGAAGGCAAATATCGATTCTAAATCACTGATTCCCGTCATATATATCCACAAGCTTTATTTTACACAGGGGTTTGGCGGGTAGCCTGTGTTTCTAAACTGAAGCCAACCGACTACGAGTTTGATCAACGGAAATATTAATACCCCAATACGAGCGAATAATATCTGAAGCAAAAGAATATCCGAAAAATCCAGATTCCTACTTATTATAATCCTATATATTTTGATATTTTATAAATAATTATGATTGTATACCTAGTTTGATTTAGAGGGTATGTAAGTGTGGTGCACGTATCGAGGGAAAATTTATTGCCAACCAAGAATTTTCACCATATATGTAATTGCAAGGCTAAGTACATTTCCAGTCTATATCCACTTCTTTGCTAATTAGATTAGCAGCTACTACATACTACTGGAGTTCTTCGGAATCAAACAGCGTGCTATTAATTTCTCTTTGATAGAAAGAATTTATAGTTCTATAGTTCTTTAACAGATCTATTTCAAAGTTGTAAAAAAGTTAAAATAATAATTGAATGTGTAAGACTCCTCAAATGTATTTAGTTCTTGGTGATAATTCGTAATATAGACATCGGAAGGTAGTTTGTTTTTGTTGTGTGGCGCGACTTCGTGTTTTTGTCGTGTGGCGATTTGACTATCTGTCAAATGGCCAATGCCGGTACCTAGTGGAATTTTTTTTGTGCACTTACATTTTAAATGTTCTGTGTAAATTTTATAAGTATGTTTCTTGTGTTATAAAAAACGTGTTAGTTAAAAATATACTTCACTACTTAAGGTAGGTGTCATTTACAATAAAATGCCATGAAAATATTGGCTATTTTCTAGAAAAAAGTGTAAACAAAATAATACCCAGGTGTTTTAAAAAGTAAAATCTTAATTTTTTCCATTATGGCTTCTAAATGTTGCGTACCTAAGTGCTCAAGCAATTATGATAGTACCAATACTTATGTCCGTGTTTTCTTTTCCAACAGATGAGGAAATTAAACAAATATGGATTAAACCATTCATAGAAAGTCGTCCTACAAAATATTCAGTAGTCTGTATTAGGCATTTTTCAGAGTGGTGTATAAAAATAGATACAATGACTAGGGACGCTGGTTCTATCTTGGAGGTTCGTAGAGAGAAACCAAAACTTACAAAAAACGCTATTCCTTCAATATTTCCGAATCAACCGTCCTATATGACAAAAAAATCACTTGCTAAGCTAAAACACCCAGACGAAAGGCGACATGAGTTAGCAAATCGGGACGAGACTATTTTTCAGGAATGGGTTCGCAGTGATAACGTATTAAATTTTGACAACTTGTTGTGTTATAATATAATTGATTTTTTCATACAATTTACCAACTCTTCTGAAAACGACTCTGTTGAGGTTAGCGAATAGCTTTAAAAGAACCATCGGAATTATTCTTTGAATTTTCTATTCAAGCCTATCAAATATTTAATGAACTTATTTCAGATAAATACGACAGCAAGTAAGGTAAACATAGGAACATTTTGGGGGAGTTGATAATTTTATAATTAGAAAAGTATGCAGAAGAAATGAATGAAAAATATGCTTAATGTAACAAAACACTAAAATCAATATTAACCAAAACTAGCAATTTCTTTCCAATATATCCCTTAATAATTATTCAAAAATAATCAATAATGAAATTGACAGTCATAATAAGGATAGATCAAACAGAAAATTAATGAAATTTCATAGTTAGTCATTTCATCTTCGTTTTGCAATCGGTTTTAGTAGAGATAGGGCTACTGACAAATCCTCCTTAAGAGCCAACGCGTTTATTAGGGTACCTCTATGGTGATGTGGAAACCCCCTATCTTCTTGTCCCCGGCCTCTCTTACAGAGGTCTCGTGGGAGCATCATGATATATGATATATTATTTGGATTATTAATTGTCGGTTTCTTTTTTATGTAAAAAGTTTCTTGCAGTTATTTTCTATTTCCAATATAGTGACAATTGAAATCTGTTTTGTGAATATGGAGAATTTTCATACTGTATTCGTATGCTTATATTCGTATTCTTTTTTTTCAAATTTGTTTGGATTGACATACGAGTATATATGTTCCACTGCAACCATTACAGTTAATTTTATAGATTATGTTATTTTCTTCCAAGGGATGTTTTAGCTTTAAGTTTAGTAACAAAAAGTATGAATAAATCAGTAATTGGTTAGGTTTTTCAGCTATTTTGGTATTAATATTAATAGGTCCAAGGCATTTTCGTATCTTTTTTATTTATAGATCCATTATGTTCTAGAGATATATATCTAGTTTATTTTGAGATTTGAGATTTTTTTTATTGTTTGAAATTGACAATGCACCTAATCCTTTCATGATTGGGAATATAAAAACAAAAAAAATCGTATCTTCCAAAATATAGTGCCAAAAGCAACTTTTGTCTATAAACTAACAAATATATGTAGAATACATATCTGCCATCCACGGAGTCTGTCTGCATGTCTGTAATGATGCGTGTATATACTAAATATTTCAACTTAGATTTACTCCACGTCGTCGATTGTGGATAGGAATGTGTGAATAACTTCAATGGTTATAACATTTTAGTTTCTTCTTCAATTATTCTTATTCTGATTCAAAATTGCCATGGATTAACAAAAATATCAAGCGATGCGAAATGAGAAATAACTCGTAATAACAACGCGCGACGGACAACACAAAATAAACATATTAATTTCCAATTTATCACAAATGTGTACACTTTCTTTACCAGTATATAGCTACGCTTTTTTAGCAGCAATAATGATTGTATCCTATAGCGTTTGATGTTGTAGTTACTGTTATTTATTAGACTATTAGACTACGTGTGTACATAATTACAATTCAATATTTGCTTTCCTATTTTCAGGACCACAAAACGTATATAAGAAACAACTGGTAATTAGAATTCCAAAATCAATTTTGTTAATATCCGAGTTTGCCTTTTATAACTCTATTTGATGAAACCGGAGACATTATGGGTATTAAGAAAATTATTATTATATTTTGTGTTAAGTCTCCTGATATATATTGTGCTATTAGTTAATGTACTAAGGTATGCATTACTGTAATATACCTAAAGGAAATGAATTACGGAAATTTAGTGACAATATAATATCGTGCTCAGTTCTACCTAAATTGATAAAATTGTGACAATATTATTAATGCTGATAATTGTAAGGACATATATGTATATGTACGAATAGAAAGTAAGAAAATAAATTTAGAATTAAATTTAGAAAACAAGTTTTATACACTTCAAAACGAGCCTCGCGAATCTGACACCATAAGTGACAATGACACCGTGTACCGAGAATCGTGCGTTCGATTCTTGCCCTATCCAACAGTTTTAATCCGTAATAATAAATTTACTACGCAATACGATTTTTGCAAATTGATACATAGAAATCATTGTAATTATTAAATATCTGATAAAAATTATTCGTATTGCTGTTAATTAAATTATTTTGCTGAACATCTAGGTTGTTCATCGTACTGTTACGTTAACTGATCTTGCACATAGCGAATAGGATCTGCATGGCAGTCGATGGCCTTATTATCTTAGAGATTTTAAAGGTGAATTTTTTGAGAATTTAAGATGCATATTGGATTACCATGTTTTTACGAAGGGATAAGTGAAGATACAGTCCTCAAAAAACCCAGTGCCTTCAAGAAAATCGCACGTAAGGGTATTCTTGCGACAGCACCTACTCGTAAGAAAACATGCAAAACGAAAGAGCAAACTTTCAAAACAGGAAAGAGCACGATGTCAAGATTGTAAATTCCCGTAGTATCACATCATTACAATTTTTTTTAAATATTTTGTTTAAAAATTTATTTTTTATTTTTTTTAAACCTCAGGCATTACATAATACTTAATACTGTATGTAGATGATTTTTTTTTGCGTAATTCATAAGAATATCATTATGAGAGTCCTTCTGATAAGCGGATGTTTTCTATATGTCCAATAAGACCAAGGGATATCCCTAAAATCCTAGAATTGTTTAACTTAAACTGAAATTAATACCTCAAATGTCACCTCATACATTCCTCATTTATTAGATAATTATGACCGTTGTCTTAATACTAATAACCTACAGAGTATGGATTCGATCAATATCTTTGTTACAGCAAATTATAATGACGTGCATGTCTGTAATTATTTTAAAAATCGATAAAATTATATACCAGTAACCTTTAGCTGGCATCTTCTAGGTAGCATAACTAAATTCATGTTGATGAAAATAATGCAGTTGATGAATGAATAATGTTGAAGAAGAAGAAGAAAATTTGTGTAGTAAAACAAATATAATTTTGGGGTAATTATAAACAATGAGGCATTATAATATCAGATAAAAACATAAAAGCTTTGTGTAAGTGTAAAAAAAATTGGAAATGCAATGTCATGTGGAACATGACCCAGGTTAGTGCAAACTGATATTTTTAGCAAAAATGTCGTACGCCACTGGTATATTTTCATGTGGATATATTTTTCTTCTTATCCTGGTCAATTCTACATGAAAGCAGCCTCTTGTGTTTTTCTCGTCAGACTCACATTTCTGAATGGAAATAATTAAATTCAAACTGAAACTAATTATTATTATCATTGATAATGTTAATTTAATTTTTTAAACTATCAGGATCAGGTCGTCTCTGGTGGACCGATAAAATAACTTCTCTAAAATACGTGGTTTAATTTCCTATTCACACATACCAAAATTGAAAATAATATGTAAAATCTTCATAATATATATACTTTTATTCATAAAATTATCAAATACAATATTCAAATTAATCACACCCTGAAATATTAGCACATCATTAAGGAATACCCTGTATGTTCAAATTGGTTTAAAATAAAGATCGTTATATTTTGTAATCTACATTATTAAAATTCCAAACTGCAAAATAAATGGTACAGTCGGCGTCATAAAAATCGGGATTTATCTGAAAATTTTTGCTATTTACAAAGTTCTTTAAAATTACAAACAAATGTTTCTACAATAAGTTGTTTTTATTAACATTTATTATTCAAATAATATAAATGAATATAAAAAACAAAATGCCATTGACTTTTAAAACAAATATGTAAGTATTTAACAAATTAATTAATTAATAATCTAAAAGATAATAAAATAATTTAATATTTTGTCATTCCACCATTTGCAGCAATCACTAACTGTAAACGCGTTGGGATAGAATTGTAATCCAAATTGTCCCATTGCTCTTGAATACGTTCAGGCGATTGGTTGTAATTTCTGGGGTGCAAGTTGCGTCTACCCAACTTTATGACCATTAAACCCCATTAACTTTCAGTCAGGTTCAAGTCTGGATGGACTTCGAGAATGTTACTTGTCTTACAGACACTTATAATTTAAAAATAAAATTTCCTACCCCTTGACCCGGTTTTTATGACGCCGACTGTACATACTGCTAGAATATTTACTAGATATAAAATCCGGTAATCGTTCCTCTGCCTTTATTTACCCAGTATTAGTGTATATTTACCCAGTAGTGCCTGGGATATTCGCGTATATGTAGTGCTGTTTTACTGTGATTGTGAGCCTATATAATATTAGTGAACGATGGAATATATTCCAAAACTTTAAACACCACACCTATCAGGTGTGGTGTTTAAAGTATGCTAATAAAAACCTTCTTCTACGACCCCCTAAAAAAATGCCGACGTCTATTGCCAGCACCGACCTTACGACTGTAGCCGGTCATTCACTTTTGAAACTTATTAGGACTGTAATGAGAAATTATTTCCGATAGGTCCGGTAAATGAAAAGTGCCATGTAAAACATAAAAGTAAGAAAATAAATTGCAAATTAATTATAACGAATGTTGGAAATGATGTCATTGATGTCAAACATAAATTGACACGTCAAAATGAGCCATCAGGATCAGAAACGTTTTGCTCGGGCATAAAAACCTTTATGGAATTATATTGATTTGCTAAAAGGAATGAAAATCATGGATTGTTGTAAGCAATCATTTAACCTCAAATTTTTGCATTCGTATTTATAGAATAAAATCCCTCATACTCACCAGACGCAGTAGGCTAACATCAAATCGATTGATTAATGAACAATCACTTTCAAATAAGGCAGATAACTGCGTTGTAATGTAAAATGGAAACACAATTTTAAACGTAGATTCACATCACTGAGATTTGACAGAAATGTTACTAGAATCTAGTGATTTCCCTAGTATTGTATAATAAGTTGCTTAATAACTGAATAAAGCATGGTCCCGTGGCTTACTAATATTAATGGTACGTTATTTAACTAATATTTTTCGTAAAGGAACTTAATAACCTAATAACAGTGTCTCTAAACTTAATTCCAATTATTTTGTGTATAATGAAGATCATGGAACTCCTGGAACTTGATGTAGTGGCAATGCCGCAAGTGCCACACTTAACAGTTTTAGCTAAAATTTAATCTAAAACTCCACTTCTCCACTCGCTCCGTGTTCGTGCTCCAAGCAACAAGTGTTTATGTGTTACAACTTACTGCTCGACGTTGCTGCTTTGAGAATAAATGGTGCTATTTTAAAGTTATCCTAATTTGGTTCTAATATTAAGTTCGTTCCGTAATATCAGCGTTTCGTTTATTATAATTTTTGCACTGGAGCACTGCAAAAATGTACAGTGAGCAGGTACTACTGGACAATACAAATTCTATCCTTTTAAATACACTCTCCGACAAAAAAATCCCCACCCCTAAATTTTTGATAAGTTTGATGTTTTATAACTTTTACATTTTTAATCCGATTTTCGCAATTCTTGGATCAGCTTGTAGATAAATGAAATCAAATATCTTAAATCTTAAACACCCTGTGGACAGTGTGGACGTCGAGGGATTGGCGCCAGAGATTAGGATTAAACATTATTTGCTGCAATTTCCGACTCATTGGTGACATTTTATTTTTTAATTATCTTGCAAGGTAGGTACCTCCTTTCGTTTAAAAGCTAACGATTTTTAAATAAAGCACTGATTCTCAAGAATTCCATTATTGACATTAACAATAAATTTAATAACGTATATGTCCACCTCTCGCGGTAATGATAGCTCGCAGCCTTCGGGGCATTAAATCAGGAATGTTAGTTAATCTTTCTTGAGGGATAGCCATATATACCTTGGTCAATGACACCCTTGAGGTCTTGCAAGGTTTGTGATTGTACGGGACGTCGCCTCGGCGAATAGCTCTTTTAAGTTCGTCCCACAAATGTTCGATGGGCTTAAGGTCAGTGCTGCAGGCTGGACAATCTAATCTTTGTAAGCCAACTTCATCCAGGTACCCATTCACCATTTGCGCTACGTGAGGTCTGGTGTTATCATGCACCAGAATAAATTCATTTCCAATACTTATACGGAGGGTGCAAATGGAACCACAATATCTCGCAGACTGTTTTGAATATAGCGAAGGCCTTTCTCTACAAATACGATATCGGTAAGCGCTTCCTCGTCAATGCCGGCCTTCACCATGACTGAACCACTTTGGTATAAGATTCGCTCTGGAATTATTGTACCATCTCAATATCTTTCATTTCTGCGTCTATATACTGGTTCAATGGGGACGAAAAACTTCGGTCTGGGGCGATTTAGAATATTTCATTGGTAATTTCATGGCCTGAATATCATGTTTCTATCGTGCTCAAAAAAAGGAATATACAGGATTTTTTTAAACTAATGAAAACGCGCTCAAATGTGACAAATTGTAAACTAACGGTTTGTCAGTTTAGTTCTGACAGAAACAATTGTCTGTCATAGCCAGCTGTGCAAAAAATCATTCCTTGTTCAACTTTGTTATTACCATAGAAATAAATGCATATAAAACCCTTGCATCTTTAACAAAAAAAGCTATTGTAACAAATAAAAAAAGAAAGTGTAAGGAATAGATGTAGCTTGATAACAGAATAAGAAATTATAAAGTGCACAAAGTTGGCCACTCCATATATTGTTTTAAAGTTAGAGAAAAAAAAGACACTTTTTGTGTCACCCTGTATAATATGGACATTTGCCTAGTTTTTTTTTTAAATTTAAATCCTGTGTGAGATTCTTTATAAATTTAGCTACTAGATGAAGAAAAAAATTAATCAAATCGGACTTAAATTAACAGTTATTGATAAGCAAACCTCTTCAATATTTTAGTGGATCGATAATTTTGCACCTGTGTGTATTCGCGGGCTCTTGAAAATTTTTATCACTTTTCAAACTCTCCGACCGCACTATGATACATTTCGGGAACTTAGAGAAGCCCTTGCACTGCCTTGCAGAAGGGTGGAACCAAATTCGAAACAAGATAATAAATAATTTGGGTCGGAGCATGCCACAACGTTGCAGAGAAGTAATATTATCCAGAGGTGGCCCCATTAATTAGTTGGGCTAATAACGGTTCAAGTAAAACATAAGCGTTCTATCAAGTTTTAATGTTTAATATTGTTAAATTAAAGATATTAATGTTAATGCGAATCATTATGATTATAAAATATTAAGATTTGTGTTACATTTTTGTGAAAATGTTTCACTAAAACATTTGCATATTTTTCTGCAAAAAAGATTCTAAAATTGTTTTAAAGCATACACATATAAGACACATATTTTTTATAAAACTAAAATACAGGGTTAACGTTCGGTTAACGCTGTGTATATAAGATAAACGTTGACTGAAGCAACAACAAAAAACATTATTTAACTAAATTTTGACGGTTATACCTGCCTACATTTTTCTAAAAAATTATATATGTATTAAGAATATAAACAATATAGTGTATACAAGTAATTTAAATAAATACACCATAAAAAATACTTACTAAATATTTACACAAAACAGTCAACAGTCGCAGAACACGTTATCACTCAGTCTGACCGAAGTACATGCTCTGTGGGTATCTAGTTTCATTCTGTGCTCAGCTGGTGCACGGATACATAACGTAGTTGGTCGCTATGGAGACGCGTTGAAATAACTTTTGCTAATAAATGTATAACAATATCAACACACGTAAGTAATATTACTTCCACCAATCAAGCTCCCACTCCGCTTCGATTTTTGTTCAAGTGACGTGGTCTTCGGCAAAAGTTGTGACCTGGGCTGTAATTAGAAAATCCATCTTTAAACGTTCATACAATTAGTTGGGTATTAAGGATTAAGGGCGTAAACAATGTTTAAAGATGCATAAGGGCTGTGCATTGTTGACGATTTGAAGCGATGAGTCAACAAGTTGTGAATTCTGAATCCACCTAATGCTTACATAGGTGAGCGGTGCATCTCCAAAAAGATGAATAAAAACAAATGAGCGAGTCTGCTACGTCCCTGAAGTTTTTACCATAAGTTTCGGACAGACTTATATTAGGCCCTAAATAAAAGAATATGAATGTTCTCAAACAATATGTTTAATAACATTACCATGGGCGCCCGCAGGATTTTTTCTCAGGGGGGGGGCAAAGTAGGTAACTTTTGGTTTTATACATACAACGTTTATTTTTATATTTTAAAATAACAAAATACAACAGTAAACTCTTTTAACAAGAAATAAAATCAAATAAATATTTTTCTCTATAAAATGCCATTTACAAACACAAGAACACAAGTCAAATATTAAAAAATAAATAACAGAAAAAATACTATTGTACTAAGTTGCCGATTGTGCTTTAAAATACGCGTAGGTATTGCATTAAATTTACTATTTTATTTAATTTCATAATTCAATTTTCGTTTTGTTTGCTAGTTTTTGTAGTTTAAGGTATTGGAGACAAGGTATTGTGTATAATAAAATAAAGACCATCAAAATCTCAGGGGGGGGGGGCACGGCCCCCTGCCCCCCCCCCTGTGGGCGCCAATGAACATTACTATTATAGTAATGTTATTAAAAATGTTATTAAGTAGTAAAATCCATCGCATAATACATATTTGATAGAAGTTGAAAGAAAAAATATGCCTAATGTAATGAACACTTCCAGAAAAAAGACCTTTACGTCTTAAGTCACCCTTAGTTCCATTGAAAATCTTCCAAATTAGTCGCAGAAGAATACAGTGGCGTCTGAAATTATTCTCGTCGCTAGATATTACGTGTTATAAAACGAAAACCGGAAATAGAAAAAAGTTCATATTTTGAGGAAAATAACGCCATTTCACTCTTAGTTCAATAGTACAATCGCGATTTGTCGCATAGGAATACAGTGGCGTCCGAAATTATTTCATTCCAGTCAAAATTATTTTGTCCATAGGAATAACGTATCATAAATTAATACAAAACCGGAAACAGAGAAAAGTTCATATTTATAGGGAAAATGGCGTCATGTCACCCTTAGTTCCATTGAATCTTCCAAATTAGTCTCAGACGAATACAGTGGCGTCTGAAATTATTTTCGTCGATGGATATTACGTGTTATAAAACGAAAACCGGAAATAGAAAAAAGTTCATATTTTGAGGAAAATAACGCCATATCACCTTAGTTCAATAATACAATCAAAATTTGTCGCATCGGAATACAGTGGCGTCCGAAATTATTTCATTCCCCTAGACATTCCGTGTGACAAAGCAAAAACCGGACATAGAAAATAGTTCATATTTTTAGGAAAGTAACTCGATGATATCCTTAGTTCAACGGAATATAAAATATTTTTGTCCATTGGCATATTATTATAACGTATTATAAATTAATAAAAAAACGGAAATAGAAAAAAGTTCATCTTTTAAGGAAATTCCATCATTTCACCCTTAGTTAAGAGAGGTTATAGAGGGTACTACTTATAAGGAATGTATTAAAATTGGTCCCATAATTTAATAATCAAATCCGCAATAAAATGTTAATAAGTGCTTAATAGTGCATATTCCTTAAAACAGTCCTCCTGTAACATTCAGTTATGTTTTATCAACTCACTGCTATCTAGATGCAGTAATTTTCGAGACCTCGGTGTCACGTTTGACAGCCAATTGTCATATTCAGTACACGACCAAAATAATCGAAATATTTCCAGACGCAATTAAAACCGGACTACATTTATTGCGGAATTGCATTTTTAATGAGCTATTCCCAAATAAAAAATATAGTGAATAAATAGAGGCAAGAGGCGAAAGGGGATTCAAAATATTTTATTAGGATTAGCAAATGATATGTTAATGTATTGAAATGTTTGCGTTAATATTTTCACAGACTAGTTTTTCAACAGGAATTTATTTTTGAAACGAGTTATTCGGAATCCTTCCGTAAATAAACAGAATTTTAACAAATGTTCCTATTACTTATCTTTACGACATACATTTGATCTACTTGCAACGCAAACAATTAAACAATTCGGGGGGGTAAAAAATATATAAAGCTATGTCAAAAATAGAATGTCGAGGTACTAAAAATAAAATTAAGTGTTATGCTAGCAGAATAATTCATTATTGATGAATCCTTTGAGATGAAACAATGTCGCTAAATATTTTAACCCTATCTTTTCCTCGCATTCTCTCGCATTATTTGAAAACTGTTACTCGTCGGGGGACATACAAATTCCCGTGGGAAATTTGATTATGAAATTATGGGACCATTTTAATACATTCCTTATAAGTACCCTCTATAATCTCTATTAAATATCTTGATACAGGGCGTCTCGGATATCTCTTGATAGAGTGTTTATAATATTATTATTTTCAATAACTGTGCCAAATTTCAGCGACTTGCCAGGGGATTCTGGGGGGTCGTAGGGAGCCCTGAAAATTTGAAAAAATTAAACTCGGGAAGTAAGCGGTCCATAAATTGGCTTTCAGGTAATGTTTATATAATTGTTATCATAACTGTTGTCTGTTATATAATTTTACTTGACCCCCGACCCCCTGAATCCCTTTGCAAGTCGATGAATTTTGCGCAGTTATTGATAACAAGATTATAAATATTACCTAAGTGAAATTATAGGCCTCAAGCTTACTTTCTGAGTCATATTTTCCGGGTTACAACTTTTTTAATTACTGCGACCCCGTACGGCTTCCTAGATATCTTGGAAACTCGATTGTACATACTAATTTGAAATAATTTTTGAAGAATTTCCTGAGTGAACTAATTTCTGTACTGGACCCCCGAGGAACGACGCCTATGAAAGGCTGCTATTTTCACACCGGTTAGAATGTTACACATTTTATATTTTCACTAGTTTATTTTCGTTCAGTAAATCTAATCTCAAAATTATCATTGCCTTTGATTTTAAATAGTGGTTTTAAAAAAATCAGTTGATTTAAATCATAACTTTATCTTGATGTAACTCAATTATATTATAATAATTAACGTCCATATCTTTTTTACTAGGACGATTGAGTACCTAGTGGTTGCTTAATTATTTCACAGAACCAACTAAAAACTAACTTGAAGAAGTGTAATAAATATCTCTCGTCGTGATTATTTTAAAATTAGCGGATCTATTTAAAGCGTGTGATGCGGAATAAATAAATATCTTGTGTTCTATGATGCAGAATAATGTGTTTACTTAAGAACAGGAATCGGATTATTATTTAGCAGGCCTATTAAACTACCTAACTACAAATTAAATCATTCTTCAGATACAAAAAAATACCTAAATTATCGTGAAAGTAGTGCATTATGAATCCAACAATCTACGATTAAAAGAAACTGTATTTTGTGTTAGTGATACTTTGTAATATATCATCCATACATTCATACAGCAATAAACACCTTTCAAAACATATCCGTTTAAGATCAAGTCCAGAAATAACAGGGCGGACGAACGGAGCTATAATTGGTGGTTACTCGTTTTTGGCGGTTCGGTTCATGACCTCGAGTGACCATAAAACTATTTGGTTAATATATCTAATACTTGCATTGATATATACCTTTTCCTTCAATAAAATATGGTCTTAATTTTTGTCATTTCTATTCATCACTTATGATGGTTAGTCATTAGCATATTTTACGTGACAAACTGAAACTATTATGGAGAGATGCAATTTGACAAGAATATCGACCCATAATATACCCACAAACGAATCGTTTGGAAGTTGCGCGAGTTCTCCCGCTTTTGTTGAAGCTCTTTAGAATGATGTATGATTTATTTTCTTAAAGCCATTCACATTTTAAACATAAATAGTAAGTTTTGTTGGTCCAAAATAAAGTCACATGAGTGTCACTTCTTCCTATCAATAAGAAATTAAAATGTGAATGGCCTTAAGGAAATAAATCGTACATCCTTATCTGAAAACATTCCATAAAAGCAAAAGTACTTCTGCAGTTTCTAAATGATTAGTTTCAGTATATTATATTAAAATATGTATACATAGTGAGTATTGTTGTTTAGATGTTTTAATTCGTATATTTGTTTTATTTAAATATTGTGTATTTTGTTAATTTATTGCTAGTAATCCAAGATTACTTCTAATATAAGAAATATGAAGAGCAAAGAACTTAACTGATAAGTACAATTAGCTCAATAAAATTAAATATGTACCTAATCCTCAATGGATCATTTCATAAAAGAAATATATCTTAATTTCCCGATCACCAATAACTGGTGCTATTTTAGGAAACAATTAATGGGTCTGCCAGCGAGGTAGGAGTGAATATGAATAATTATCACCTTATTCTTGCAAGCAAATGCTCCATAAAAACGAGTAAAAATGTATATCTAAAATATTGGAGATAAGCAGATATGTGGGTACTCTTGCATTTGCAGTACAAAATTGTGAGTGTTGAGACATGCAGTTTAAGCAGTTGTAGCGGCCTGCTCTAATGGCGACAGAAGAGAAATTGAAACAAGCCCTTACTGCAACCGCAGTTCTAATCTACCCAAATTTGGACGAGACGTTGGTAAAGATTTACCGAATTTGCTTCAAGAACACTTTGCAAAGTGGAAACTAAATACTCGACCGTAGAGCGTGAGCTTTTAGCCATTGTATGGCCTGTAAAGCACTTCCGCCCTTACATATTTGGGTGCAAGTTCAAACTAATAACCGATCATAGACCCCTCGATAAAAGATTTTGGTAGCCGCCTGGCACGCTGTAGAATAAAACTCGAGGAATACGAGTATGAAATCGACTATAAACCCAGCAGAACTAATAAAAATGCAGATGCTCTTTCCGGCATAAAAATAAATCATCTCAAAGAATATTCTGAGTTGCTCGCGGAACCTGTAATGGTGACCGCTCTGATGCTACTTTATTATTTCATGAGTATTTACTGCTTACTTTTCTGCAAAAGGATTTACTTACAATTTTATTCATACCCCTTGAACCATTTACTTTGAATTTTGCAAGTATAAGCCAATGCCCCTTTTTATTCATATCGCAAACTGTCTGCTCCAAATAAACCAACTACACGTTCAAACAAGAACTTTCAACCAGTATTCAACAAGGTTTAGTTTACACATATAAAACAGTGCTACTAGTGCTACTACGCCCACGTCCCACATACTAATACATTCAGTAAAGAAATGGTAGGTACTAAAAGTTCAATAACATTTGATCAACAAAATAATAAATGCTCGTATAAGGAAAAAGTCGTAAAAGTTCGTATAAAAAACATCGAATTATTGCCACGTCCTAAGAAATAACCGAGGCAGGGCCGGGCCTGGTTTTTATGATGAGTGTAAGTATAGTAGCAACCACGCGCTAAATTAACTATTTTGGGCTTCGTATTGGTGTTTCACTGCTAACGATACTCTTGTAATGCTTAATAGTAAACAATGTTTCGACCATGGGAGAATAATTCTATCTCGAGGCCATTGGAGAAGAATTATTGTGAAAATGTGGATCCTGACAATGAAAACGAACCTGCTATGAATTTGGTTGCACCCCAGGTTGAATCCGACGATTCAAATTTGGGCGAGGATTAAGAAGAACGAACTTCACAAAAAAATAACATTTATTTTTGGGCTACCAAGCAAAACTAATGTGTCTAAATGTGTATATGAACGTATGTCAACGTATGTGTATGTCAAAGCTAACAGAGGTTCCTTACAGTACTTTATGTCAGCTTGTAAAGAAATGAAACAAAAAAAGAAAATAGAGATCTGAAGCAGGAATATCCAGGGATTTGGACTTTGGAAACAGAATGAAGTTACATAGAAGTAATTTTGAAGAAACTTACAGAGTTTCAAGTACCTTTTCCACAGCCACTTTCCGACGCAGGCTGAAGTCAAAGAATCGTGACAGGAAAACAGATTTATTTGGACGAAACCTGGTATGACACCCATGACACTGCGAAAAAAGGTTGGCGAAAATGAGTCTAGCAGATGTCAGCTAAAAGATGTACCTCCAACAAGCAGAGGTTGATCCGGTATGGTCATTTTGCATTGTGGATCTACGGGTTGTTGGGTTCAAAATGGCCTTAAATTGTGCGGTAAAAATCTGGAAGAATGTAATGTGGATTACCACAAAAATATGGACCCAAATATTTTTGGGGAGTGGATTGAGACAAGTTTAATTCCAAACATAAATCCTGAAAAGTGTCATTGTATTAGATAATGCAGGCTACCATTCAAGGCGAGATCCTATAATACCCAATATGTCCTCTAAAAACAGGTAATTCAAGAATTTCTTCTGGAAAATGACCTATATTTCGAAGGCATATACCAAAAAGCAATTGTTGGAGGAACAATAGGGAAAACAGTACGTAGTTGACAGTGCAGTGGCGGCGTCTCTTGCTTCGAGGAGACTAATCTTATAGGACAATCATTAAAATGCGCCGCAGATAAAATTTTTGAATTTTTCCGGTCATACACGGTGAGTGTCGTAACCCTCACCGTCTATTCAGTCTTTGTTAAAAAAAGTCACGGCCTTAAAAAAAATTTTTTCGCTTTTGAGATCCTGTCAGCCTTTCACACTTATGCGTTAACGCCTACCATGCGTTATTAAACCCTCGATTTTGTCTTTTTTCGACAGATTTTAATGGCATTAATTATTAAAGATGAACGTGGTTTCCATAACGTTTTTGTGACCACTCTTACCAGTCAGTCTACTATATCATCACACTGCACATTTCATCTAGTTTATTCATATATAATATAGCAACAACACAACATGAAAAAAGAAAATATACAATTTACAATTCACTTTTACTTGTCGAGTGCTGCACTTGACCTACTTACGTCCCGCCCGTCGTCTTTAAATGTCTCGACTGTCCCGAAGGTAGAAGAAACACGATTACTCCGCGATAGTCCCCGATTATCAAAGCAGGCTAGCCTGAAACTACGTCATAAATCGCCGAGTTGGACTCGCCATTACACAGAGCGCTGACGTAATTTACGTTTCATGGTAATTCCAGCGTAATATCGAATAAGGGATGGTGGGCCGAGCTCAAGAACCGGAAAGAGCAGGATAGTTTACTCCCATAAGACCCTGTGTTAGCCTTGTAAACGAGTTGAGGCGTGTGTGAGTGACGTCACCAACTGACCATAAACCGTTCATTAGCTGTCAAACTGTGCAAATAGTTCGTGTTTTAATTAAGTTTCCTGGCTTTTAATTAAGCGTTGTGATTTTGTGTGTTGTGTATGTTAATTTTGTGATTTCTGTGTGACTGTATATACTTTTTTTATTGGACTATTGACAATTTTTATTGATATTTCGTAAGGAGTTCAGAATAGATACATTGCAAGTGATGGTAAGTTTTCTCGTAAATAGTTACGGATATAAATATTACTATTCTTTAATATTTCTTAGCTGTAGCTATACATACAACATGCCTGGAAGAAGGTGTTCAGTATATGGCTGTAATAATAGTAGAGTGGTGACAAAAGTCACTAATGAAGATACTGCCTACCATTCATTTCCGAAAGGAAACGACTTTGTTTCAAAAACTATTAGTATGGGGGGGGGCAATGGATAGTATGTTGTAAACGCGAGGACAAATTTAATTCAACTACAGGGGCCATTTGTTCAGATCATTTTACTAAAAATGATTATGAAAGGGACTTACAAAATGAGCTTTTAGGTAGGTACCTAATATTATACCCTCGATTATACCTTAGTAAAAAAAAATTAGGTACTGTGAAACGGAGCGAAATGAGAACGCTTTGATATTTCGCCCTGTTTTACAGTTCTTACATTAATTTACAAATAATATATAATAGTCAGTAACATGAATATAATTTGCAGAATTGCCTTTAAAGCAGTGATGGCTCGTGCCATATTAAACAGGTAGTGCCAAAACTGGGAAAGACACTTCAGAATTTCAATAAAATATCCATTTGAACAAAAATACAGACTTCCACAAGAATAATTATTTGAGTTTATGATTACCATGAGTTTATGATGGCCACCGGCTTTAAGGGTGCATTATTGTTTTGATTTTCAACACACATTTATTTTTTATAGATAATTTTCAAAAAATGGTCATAATGTATTAGTACAAAATAATTAATCAATATAAAGATTATAGAACATTACTTACTCACAGTAGTTGTAGATTACTTCTAACCTCCTGAGATATAATACTATAGAGAAGAAAAAGTTATAAAATTAATTTAATTAACACACGCGATGAAAGTTTATTAGTGTCAAAGACTTATAAACAAAACAGTTTATTAGTCTCTTCACATCCACACAACCAATAATTTTTACCGTAGATAGTTTTTATAAATTTACAGGATCGAGATGTCCACTGCCACTTTGTTTTATAATATTTAAATCAGGTCGTTCTAACTCTTTAACTTTAAGTTTTTCTTCCAGTGAAAAGTTACTAAAAGTTTATAAATCGCCGATCTTATTCATGATTAATTTGTTTAACACCTACTAAAAACTAAACACTATTTATAACACACAGGCACACTAATCCAATATCCAATAAAAGTTAACTACAACAAAACAAATCTGTTGATTCAAAAATAAAAATTGTCCTAGAAAAACACACTACACGTGATGTCTGCATTAACAGTAAAACGCGATGCAACACAAACCGACTAAGTCAAGGAACTGAGCCCTGCCCTGAGCCACAGAATTAACAACATAATTGTGTGCCTGAGTCTGGCACAGCAATATTCTTTCCTTTTACTATTTAACCTGTGTATGTAAAATTGTATGGACTACACTTTATCTCTGTCGCTCACACACGATTCTGGTTCGCTCACACACGATCTATTTCATTTCACTGTGCCAGGCACAACGAACTTGCGTGCGCAGATACCTATTATTTTTTAGAGCGTGCGTCGCGTCGACGGGGCAGTACGGAGTGCGCTATTGCCAGACTTTCTATAAACTCTTGAAGAATGGGGAGAAATGCACTAGATAGAAAATATGTTTAAATGAAAGATACAGTTAATATTTATGTATTTTTACGAATAAATAAGGTGGTGCCATGGCTTCGTGGCACTACCGCACCAGCACTACCTCACCTTAAATTATCACATATCATATAAAAACCGATATAAAAACAAAATTATCTTATTTCAAACATCTTACTCACATAGTAGCAAATTATATAACGATAAAAATTAACTTCTTTTACTTATTAAAAATATAAATTCTTGAAAACACCCATTATTTTTATAAAGAATTTTTTTCCGAGTAATCTCAAACGCGGGAATTTTTATAGTTTTGTATATAGACATTTATTTTATATAGAGTGCAACAATTTTTAATAATAAAGTAAACTATTCCTACACACTCGATACGCAGTACCCAAAACCAAGTTTGCATGTAAAATTATACGTAAAAACTATAAATATTGAACCCCCTGGCACCTTCTCCATATAAAGATTTAAATTCTGGTCAGATAAATACGTCATCAACTGGCTACTATCCTTCCCTGTCTATGATCGCTGGGCCGAGCTATGATTTTAGGCTTTTACAGAATACCTCCGTTGGCGCTGCGTTATCGCCACAAGTATTTTTTATTCTATTAAATTATTGAAATTAGGCGCTCATATGTTTACAGCTATACAATCATAAATAAACCTAGACTAATTTTAATATAATATAATATAGGTACTTAAATGTTTTACATAACGAACATAATGAATATTAATATTAAAATTTAATATCCTAATATCCAAAGTGAATGGGGAGGCTTAGCCTCCCTTGCCTCCTCTGAGGAACCGCCACTGGTAATTGATAATATAGCAAAAAAAGGCCATACTGTTTTAAGGTTACCAGTCACTGTATTTTTAATCCAATTGAACTTATGTGGTCACAATTAAAAACGATGACGACAAGTCATGGAATAATTGAAATCCTTTCAACTGCTTTGGATTCCCAGTGTTACTGTAGGTTTATGAGAACATTTACTGGGCTAAAAGCACCACAGACACATTTGCCTTTCCAAATATTGAAGACATCAATAATAGATAAAGCAATAATAACGAAATTGGGCCCTCCCCTAATTTCACGAGGTCATTACACTTTTAAGGTAGACAGTGATTACCACTTACAAAAGCCTTGTTTTTTGTTTTTATAAATGTGTTAAAACTACTTGCTCATAAAATGTGACGTTTGTTAAGTTTTACAAAGAACTCGCAAATATAGCTTATTCCTCTTTCAGAGTTATTATTAATTTTATAATCATTCTCTGTATAAAATAAACTATAAATCAGGCGCGTAACTAGGGGCGGCATTAGGGGCACGTCCCCGCCGGATTTTAATTTAATTTTGTTTAAAAATTTTGAGAGGTATTTTTGTCATAAAATATGAATCTTGTTGAAATAATGTTAAGTTTCGGAAATATATAATTTTTATAAGATATCAGTGGCAGCTTTACTGTAGGTGCATTTGTACAGTCAATCCCCATTCTAAAATAGTTCATGGAGGCTTGCAGTGCGTTTCGGGGTGAAAGACGATGCTGCCGACGCCTCCGTAAAGGTATGTAATTAAATAAGCTAGCCTAGTTTAAAAAATGTAACAGGAAAAATGACAATACTGAATGTCCTGCATTTATTTCAAGATGGAATTAAATATCAAAAAAAATTTCTTGTAAAAATCTTTATTTTTATATGAACGGATTTTACATTAAAATTCTGAAGTGCCAGGATAATGCGTGACCTTGAAAATTTTCAAAATTTTCGCCTGTGGCGCAATTTTTTCACCGCGGCTGTGATTTGTTGTGCCCCCCAAAAACCCAAGTCTGGTTACGCTACTGCTATAAATCAGTATTTGTCGCTTATTTAAACTAGATAATCGACGCAGAACAAAACAAAAAGTAGCTAACGGTTTATTTTTTAATTGAGCGTGTTGCAAGCTAGATGCGACACCCCTTTTCTATTTTTTTTGTGTCCATGTTGCGCTTGTTTGATGTACCTACCAGCCTACCACACGGAAACGAACTATAAAGTGGGACTAAGTAAGCATTATTTGCTATTTTTAGATGTACGCCAAGTCTGATGGTTTCTTGAGTCCAGATCATGCTTCTCCCATTATTAAAATACTTTTTACTTGAGAACCCGTAACGAGAACGAGAATCCGTAATGTCATACGTAAGAACCCATTAAATAAACTTGTTTACTCTGCCTGCGAGCCAAGAGAAATTAAATTTGAGACAACGATACGCGGGACGCGGACCGACGGTTCTTTTTTCGCCGTAGCTGCAACGTACAAGATATTGATTTAATCCCTGCTGCAATGGAATTCAAATTTCCGTACAGTTTCGTATGCAATTTAATACGTTAATAATTATTTTTGTGCTGTTTGTCCGCGCTCGTAATCTGCATAATGTGATGCATTCAAAGCGCATAATTGTATTTTGTCTTATAACTTCGTTATACGAAGAGGTAACCGCCATGCAACGCTTTCCATGGATTCTCTGGAAAATTTCAGTAAGAATTCGTGTGTAATACATGTATAATTCAGGCGGAAAGCAACATTTTTTGTATGTTGATTGCGGCCGCTGCGCCGTGAGAACGGGGTCCCTCGCACCGTCTCTTTATGTTTTAGGCTGTAACTTACGATTGGTTACAGATATTGATCTGCCGCCTATTTATTCGTAATCTACGTCAAATTTCCGTACGGATTCGTGGGTAATATGTCTATGTTCGCCGCCCAAATAAGGAATAAACAGAAACGGTTCTCCTGCACCCATTTCCAGATTGTTACCTATAGGTGTGCGCGTTACATCAAAATGTTTGCATTCGTGCAATTTTAGCTATCCGCCAGCGGTTTTGGGGTGTTTTCTGGCAAAAAAGGGTGCGATGGCTGGGTTTCGGCGCTGGGCCGGCAAGTATCGACTCAGGATGCTTCCATTTTATGTGATGCTAGCGTAATATCGCGGATAGCGGATAGTGGAGTCGAGCGGTTTAGTACACGACAGTTGTTTGAGCGACCGGCCCGAGCCTTTCAAGGGGGTGTGCGGGGTCTAGCCAAGCCAGGTTCACGCTGCTAAACGTTTGGTTTTCATTGTTTTATTACTTTTAATTGATTTGCCGACGCGTTCTACTCTTCACTACTACTGGGTACGCTATCATATATCAAATTATATACAATAAGCAAACTCATACAAATACCTAATAGGTATCTAGTTAATTAAAGGTAGGTAGCTATAATAGTAATAGTGTCTTTAAGACCTATACCTAAGACTGTCTAGGTAGGTATACCTATTTTACTTAACCTGTAATGAAGGTATGTAGGTACCTAGGTACTGATCATATATATATATATATAGGTATCGAAGGTAAAGTCAGACTTCTTATATACCTTCATAAATCATTGGTAAGGTATAAGGTAGGTAGGTATAAGGTCCTATACCCGTTGATTGAACGACTTCCTCCTTCAATCAACGGTACCTATACTGTATTCATTTTGTAAATGAAAGGTACAGTCGTGAGTAAAAAAAATAGGACAAGTCTTATAACTTAGAATGTATTTTTGCTAAAATCTAGATGTGTATCTACATCTAACTTTAATTTTTGTGACATTGTCTCGAATTATATTCAAATAGACACAGATTTACATTAGAAAAAAATGGTTGTGCTTCTTTTTTGCTCACGACAGTACCTGTCCCATTGGAGCTTATTGGACCTAGGACTTAGCTACGTATAAGAAATATACTTGCCCATCTACACTATCTTACTTGCCTATCCTATAGGTACCTATAGTACTACATAGCACTACCCTTATTAACCTGTCCAATAATAGCTAGCAGCTGATGAATCTGCACTGATAGGTAGGGGGGGGGGGGGTACCTATACTACCTGTAAACGGTTATACCTAATGTCCGCCTCACGAGAGTTGAGGAACACAGGGGGCAGAGGGGGGTACTTAGGGCTTAATTGGCACTTGGTAAATTAATTCCAAAAATAACTTTATAATAATATGCAAATGTTATTAACATCTACATCTAGTCCTTAGAATAATTAAAATACTATAGGTACCTCAATTATTAATGAGACTAGTAATGCTTATGTCAACAAGGTCAACGAGCTTATGTCAACATATTATCAAAATTATTAGTACAAACATAATAAAATTTATTCTGTTTGTACTTTGTGGTATTTAATACCACTACCAACGGAATCATTAATACCAAAAACGCGTGAGATGAATGAGGCAGGGCTTCTGTCAAGTTCGGAGCATAATGGAAATTTGGCTTCTTTGTGTAAGTAATAGGTATATTATAAAAATAATTGTACCTAATTAATTTATTAATAGAGAATATGGCGACGTCGGAACTTTTATCCCGCATTCTTTTCGTTGTTCAACTTTCGTGTGGCGGACTGTATCGTGTACGATGCTAATGGTACCTACTACCTAGGTGTTTCGTCTTTCGGCTACCTATGCAATCGAAATCTGCATAAACAGATGATCTTCAGGCACTTGTCTTTTTCTATTGTGGTGTTATGTACCTATTATAGGTAAGTATGTGGGTAGTTGTAGATAAATATAGTAGGCCTAGGTACTACCTATATGCTATACCTACCTATTATAGGTATGATAGATACCTACCTACATAGCTAATTATTTTTTCAGAGAACATAAAATTGGCATAGGTAAGGTAGGTAGATGGTACCTACCTGAACTAAATCGATTTAAAACGAAGTAATGGTAGGTACCAATCTTCAATGTTCCATTGTAGTTTTTTAAATAATGTTATAGGTACTCTGAATATTTTGCATGAAATACCTACGTATCATCCTTTTTTTAAATAAGAAAACAAATTGAAACTAGCACATTTATCATGAGTGGCTCGGCCTTGGCCTTACTGACGCATTATTTTCCTTGAACTTATAGTAAAAGTTCATGAGTTCATGTGTAATTTAAAGATAATAAACGCATTTATTTATTAGCATTACGTTTGTCATGGAAATAAAATAATAAATTTAAAAGTAAATACCTACATAGGTAAATACCTATTTACTATTTAACCGTGTGGAATTGGAAGCAGGTAGTAGGTATGTACCTACCCTAAACAGAAGAGGTGGGAATATTTATAACTCCTAAGGTAATTATATTAATAATTATTTATGAGAGCAACAATATCCTTGCATTTACATGTACTTACTACCTGCATCGTACTAATCAATTGGCTAGAAGAGTAGGTATAATGAGAATAATAGGTACATGTTAAATGACAATATTCAAACATGAAGCAGATTATCGTCTTTGCATTACTTACACTAAATCAGAAAAATCCTTAATTCCTAAAGACGCCAAAACAAAGCTGGAGCACTCCCCAGTCCCCAAACACAGCCGATAAAAACACCGAAATGAGTAATCAACGTAATTTTTACAGTGTGCATCCGGCCGCGATGTAACTGCACGTACAATGTGCGACGGAGAGAGAGAGGCAGGAGAAGCGAGAATGAATGCCTTTGGACACTTACGGGGGGTTCCGTGCACAGCGGGAGGGGGGTTGGCAAAGCAATCGGACTGACACCAAGCCTAGGTCCGGCCATCTTGTGACGGCGAAGCGCTCTTGTCCTCAAAACACCCCCGAAATCGTTGAATTCGCGTAAATAATTAGTGCTAAGGATAAATAAACAATCCCAGTGAGTGTCTAAAGTGCGTACTATCAACTGACTCACGTGTACTGACCGTATAATTCATTTAAATTAAGATTCTAGTTTTAATAGTTTTTGTGTTACATTTTTGTGAGTGTAAGTTGTCTTCAAAACCTGAAACGTTGGTAACTGTGTTGGATAACTACCTACATCTTCGCCAAGTAAGTTTCTTAATTCATAAGTATACTATTGGAAGTGGCTTTACAGAACCTTTTGACATAGTTTTATGCATAAACGCAGTGAAACTTTCATAAAATAATTAATATGGTTTCATCGGCAGATAGAAATCATAATTACACATTATTATTAATTTACCTACTACGTAGGTAACGTAAGCATGCGTGTACCAAGTTACCTAATACCTAACTATTTGTTTATTGTAATTCACAACCTTATTAAAAGTCCTATGCAAAACTACTTCAACATTGTGAAATTATTAATCTCAAATCAAATGTAGGAGCGTAAAAAGTAAACAATGACGAGACGGGGATGATCGAAACTAATTCTTAACGTTTTATTTCCCTAAGAATATTTAAGCTATTTTAGGCTTTGTATAAACGCAGGATGCTTTTTTAAATGGGCCTTATAGGAACAGCTGCATACGTTTATGTAGCGGTACATTTCATTTTAATACAAAGCAACATTCCCAACGATCCGTGGCTCTGTCTTGTCGATGTTAACGATGTTACCATAAAGAAACCATCTTTAATTAAGTGTATTTAAGAACGTATTCATTATAGAAGTTAACGAATATGCTCTATGTCTTTGACCTACATGTATGTACCCAAGTGTCGCCACTATAATTCAATTATTATTCATACCTACCTAGCTACTTATTGAAATAATTACTTAGGCATCTTATGTCATTATCATAATAATTCTTCAATATTTTACATATACCTATACAATTTGATCGTTGAATTGTGTTTACTTTTTATAGTGTAAAAACAGTTCTTAGGCGATGGATAAAAACAAGGACGAAACACGTCATCATACATTACTTACCTACCTAGGTAAAATATAAATCATAGGGATTTAAAATAACAGATGATCCCATCAGCAGTAATGAAAATTACTAGATAAATGTGATAGCAAGTGATATAGTACCTACCTAGTTACTCCCTAGTTTATAACAATATTTACCTACCTACGTAAGAGTAAAAGTAGGAATTCTAATCAACATTAGAATTACTTTTTTTAATCAAAGGGTACAGAATCAATTAAGGTATACCTACGGTATAGCTACCTATGGATAGGTACTTAGGTATAAGCTAAAGTTGTAGGTAACATAGGTACCTAACCAAGATTAATAATTTGTTATATTGTGTACTTTTGATCAAGTGTAGTTGTGTAGTTAATTAATAACGTGACTAATTCCGATAAAAATCAATAAACGGCAATCTAACACAAATACCTAATACCGCAAATATCAGCAGGGCTATTATTAGTTTCTGGGATGAAACGTTTTCTACGAGGTTTTAAATAAACGGTCCAAACATTGTTTCGAGTGATGCTGGACTAGAAAAACATCGCAATTTAAAATGGTGGATTAGCTCTCATAATAATTCGCTTACCCAAAAAATATAAACAACAAAACCATTCGTTAATCTACACCTGTGCAGATCCGATAAACATTGCATGAAGCATTTTATTAAAAAATTGCAATTCGAGAAGTAACAAAAAAGTTAATGCTTCGTTTAGCATCTACTCATTTAACAGTTATCCCACAATTACCAAAATTATTTCAGTAGGTATCCCAGATAGGCTAAATATTGATAATAAATACATGTTGTGCTGTTCCTTTGGCGGTAAGCACACATATTTTTAAGAACATTTTTGAGACATGATAATACCTTTGTGATAAGGATAATCTGTCGTTATGATTTATTTGCTTTATTATATTTTAATTGGGTGCCTTACCTACCTTTTCCCATAATTGATTACTCATTATGGCATCAGTTTGTTTTAAACGAGGCTTTAAATTAAATAACAAAATCCTACAGTTAAAAGGGATATCCGAATTATTAGCGAAACAACCATTATTGTGTGGGAGGAAGATACATGGGTAACGTTTAATCTGAGAGAGATGGTGAGAAGAATAAGAAGATATATGAGTAATAACCTCTGTTATTTCTCATAATATAATAGGAGTAGGTATTTTTCATTTACATGATACGAAGAAGGCCTGGAGTTCCATTCGAGGTTCAATAAAATTATAATTACTGTTGATCCAGGGGAAGGGTGGCTCACAAGGGTTTTGGGAAAGTATAGTATGATATGGCAAATACGCTAGGTAATAATACTACTAGCGAGTCCTATCCTTTAGCTATGTAGACATGGTCACAGAATACCAAACAATACGCCACGAAATGTTGATATTATTTTACGTTACCCACATTGCAATCTGCCGTTTTTTAACGGTACACAAATGGTGTAAACCAAATTTGAAAAAAAATTAAGGCAAAAAAAACAAAAATTTATTTTTCAAAATTAGCAAAATAGCTCATCACCGGTAATAATGACAAAAATACACGAAGACGACAGAAAAGTGGTAATTTACACGGAGCGAAATGATTAGCAGATATTCGTGATATTCTCACGAAATATTACCTGCGTCTTACGAATTTGGGTGCTAAGAGAGGGCTAAGTATGCCTTAAGTACGATTCTTAGCAGAAATTTAAGTCACTGAATTTTACTACTTTTCTTAGCTATTAAGTAAGTAACGAGGGGTCAACCACTGTCGGCAATACGTGTACAAATTTTAGGCAGTCAATCTGTAGTCTAGGTAGTATGCCGGCAATATCAGAAATCATTAGGCAGTCTGGATAAAATCCGGCAGTATTAAGCAGTCGATCGGCAGTCATAAGCAGTCGATGAGCAGTCATAAACAGTCTATGGGCAGTCATAAGCAGTCAGACGGCATTTATTGTCAGTTTGATGCTACATTTTGCAGTGCAAGTGTCTCAAGCGAGGTCTCAAGACAAGACCTCTGTAGTGAAGAAAGTGAGATAAGGTACATTAGGTAGAAGTTAAATTCTAGGAAGTAAGTAAACCACTAGTACATTAATATTACAGCTATTTAAGGTACTTAATAGATCTCTGCGTTTTCACTAAGTTTGTAATAGTCTGTATTCTAGATAAAATGTACTGTACCTTGAGCGTAAAAAAATAATGAAATAATAAAATACCTATATGAAAAGTTTATGTTTCTGTCTCAGTTTCTGTACTCCAAGCTGTAGGCCCTATGAAAATGTATGTAAAATACGATGGATTAACTTATTATCTGACCTTTGATTAGTATTATAAACACTTTCAAGAAGAACATTAGAGAACATTTTTTGTTATTTATTAGTTTGTTAAAAGACGTTTAATTAAAAATCAACAAAGCAGCGAGGAGTGTGCGAGGATATGTCCTCATATTTATACACAAAACAAATTATTTGAATTACCTACATCACTTTTTTTACTTATAGTTTGTTTTTGACTATGAATCACCAACTGGATGAAATTGACGACGAAGATTCATCGGCAATAGGCGAAAACGTTGGATTACTTAATATATTAAAAGAAACAGCTACTCATAACAGTCGTGTTAAGTTACATGGTAACAGATTTGATGAACCTCTTAAGTTATTTAGTTTATATATATATATATATATATATATATATATATATATATATATATATATATATATATATATATATATATATATATATATATATTCATAATTGGTGGTCGATTATTATCTGAGACTTTGCATCGAAATCTAACAGGTTCATTGCCCTCTCTTAGCACCATAAACAGAACTTTAGATGAATGTCCTAAAATCAAAGAATGTCAACTTAGATTTGCAGAATTGAAACAATTTTTATCAAACCGAAATCTACCATTTAGAGTATTCATCAGTGAATATCAAACAGCAATTTTAAAACGAGTTCAGTATGATCCAAAATCCAATAAAATGGTGGGATTTTTGTTACCACATAACAAAAAGACAGGATTTCCTGAAACTGAAAAGTACGTCGTCAACTCGCTCAAAGATATAGAAAGGGCATTTGCAGAAGATAATTTAACTAATAATGCGTATGCATTCATGGCTCAGCAAATCACAGATCAGGCACCAGCTTTTTTCTTATCAATTTTTGGATATGACAACAAATTTACCCACGAAGAAGTATCTAAACGGTGGGAACATTTGGATTTCGAGGCTAAACGATATGGAATAGAGATTGCCGGGTTTTCGTCAGATGGAGATACGAGGTCTTTCTAAACTTGGTTCCAAGAAAACTTTCCATTGAGTCAAAATTCATCAGATGACTCTGAGATGTTTCACCAAGAAATTACCAACGAAAGTTCCCATAATCACTCTCAGCAGTACATACTTCAATAAATTATTATACGTATTATTTGGCAAATTGTTACAGACTAGTCGTAGAAAAAAATTGAACTGAGAAAAATTTTGACGTCATACAATCAGCAACGTGTATTTATCATACATGTTACGGTCATTTAGCATACATGTTACATATTAACAGCGTTTTGATATGATGGGGATGAATATAACATGTACTATCGCGAGCAAAATTAATAAGACTGTCTTAGTCACATGTTTAGAAATGCTGAGTCTCACTTTGTCGTGGCAGACATGAAATGACAATACAACGGTAGTATTGTGTCAAAGGTATCGAATGCATATTTGGTGGTACTAAAAATGTCACAGAGGCTGTCTCATTATCTAAAAATATCCCATAGGTTGTCTCATTAATTTTGCTCGCGATAGTACATTGTACAGGGAACCATCTACTTTTAATTTTATCAAAAGGCAAAGTACCATTAAATAGGGGAGGCAGTGCTATAATAATGTAGGTAGTCTTTATGCAGTCTCGTCAGTCTCTATGCAGTCTAGACAGTATTCTAAGAAAATAAGGAAATCTTGTGCAGTGTCGGCAGTATGTCGGCAGTCTTAGCAGTACCTCGACCGAGACCTCGACAATCTTAGAAATCTTGAGCAGTAACAGCAATTTCGGCAATACGTGGACAACATTTTATCCACTGGTTGACCCCTCGTACTTTTCTTAGCTATTAAGTAAGTACCTTATTTTAGTGGAGTTGCTTAATTCGATTTTTCCTATGAATCGTTCAGATTGGGATATTAACCTGAAATTGGGTGAGCATAGACAGTTTTTTGAGACAAAGTGGGATATAGTGCTACTTAAAAAAATTGTTTTGTCCGTTATAACCTGAAAATCGTCAGAAAATTCACTACTTTCCGAAATGGGAATATTCCACGGGCATCACTGCCAGTACTTAAAACCCCCTTTAACGATTTATTCTGAGCCTGCGTCGTTTTTGTCTGATTTGTCTGGGCTATAAAATGCCGCTAATATATTAATTTTACTATAATTTGTAAGACTACTTTGTAAAGGACTACGTCACTTATTTGTAATGATTTCGATAACACTTGCGTGAAATAAGTTTATTTAGAATTGCGGCAATTATTTTCGGGAACAGTTAGATATTATTGTCATTTACATCATATTTTCAACTACCTATCTATTAAATGACGTAAGGATGACATATTATTTATTAATCATCTTTCAAATTTCTTCATTTTTTTTAGTTGAGTATTTGTATGTACACTAGTTCTAATAAATATAGAAAGTGCACTGACAGGCATTGACCTACAAAGTGTTACTCATGGGCGTAGGCATTTTTTTTTCAGGGGGGTCGAAAGTAGAGGATTTTTATATGCATATTTTAAACCCACAGTAGGTACCTATACAAAAATAATAAAATAAATAAAACAAATTAATATAAGTATATTCCAAAATAAAGCAAAACATTCTCAGCAAAAAGTAAAACAATAAAATAAATATACCTATAATTCAAAATAAAAGCAAAAAATTCTCAACAAAAAATAAAAACAATAGATAAGATAAGTAAATAAAATAATTATAAAGTAAAAAATTATTCAACCAAAAATAAAAATAATACCTTAATACTTACCTTAAAAGCGTGTAATTAATACCACTATTCTATGTCACTAATTAATAATATTATAATCACTAATATCACTATTTTCAGTCAGTTTCCACTTCATCTTCACTGTCGACATCACCATTTCCAATATTAATCACAACGGGTTCTATGGCTTGATCAACCGCCAAATCCACGTCCCACATTATCTGTTCCTCTTTCATCATGTGATTAATACACTTCTGCCAATTTTCTGCTGTGACATTTCCCATTGCTCCTCGAAGATGGCTCTCTACGTCAGCTAATTTAAAAGTTCGATTCACCCTGGCCACATACCCCTCTTCTTACGCCCAGATCATTTCAATGTGGTTCAATTCGCAGTGATAACAGAATTACAGAATACCCGCGAAAATCCCGCCAACCCGCCAATGCTGGATACATAAAAGAATAGGAATGTTTACCAGATTTACCGACTGTACCAAATGAAAGACAGACGGCGCGTCAGTCCAAAAAGTTAAAAGGAGATGATTCTAGAACCAGCGTTCGATCTGCTATAGAGCGGCGTTGCCAGTTTTAACTATAAAAATTTATATTTACGGAATTGCCATATTAAACCATTGCCATTCGACGAAAATAAATGTAAAAAACTTTTATATATAGTATTGTGGAATTTGATATTTTAATTGAATATTGAGAAATTTGAGAATTAGATGTGGCAACAGCAATTGATTCTTTAGGCGGTCAGTGCACTTTCTGTATTTATTAGAAGTAGTTGTATATGTAATATAGTTTGAGAATGGTCATTACTCTATCATATACAGGGTGCTCCTTAAGACGTGCTAATATGTCAGGGTTTGATTCCTACGTCCGTTATTTTTTAGTACCTATATCAGAAAGTACTTTAGATATTATTTATTCTCAATTTTTGCATGTGTTAATAGCAGCATATTAACACACATTTTAGTTAAAAATGTTATTTTATCGGTCTACCAGTGGCGTCCCTCTAAACATGTCTTCTGATATTTTTACCGAAAAAGTACGCACTGGCATCTCGATTTACCCATGTAGATATTTTTTTAAACCGCTCAATTTTACGTGAAAATGGTCTCCCTAGTTTTTCTGTTCAAACACAATGGTCAATTAACGAAATAAATACAAAATCCGTGAGGTCGGTTTACCGTGTGCTTCCACTGTAGGTAACACAGACTTATTTAGTTTTTAGATAGAAACATTATTGGCGAGGTTATTGACCATTTACACTAGTGGTAAATACTTACTGGCTCGGCCAAGGCCTGGGCTTACTGGGTTATAAAATAATTTCGAGTAAGAAAATATTTCCTGTTCCTATTTTATCATAAATCTATTGAAACCCTAAACCAGGATAGATATATAAGATATAAGATATAATTATGATCAATCATGATTTTGTACATGATAAAATTAGATTTATGAGGCACAATGAACTTATGAAATGCATTCCTATTCCTGTCTTATTATATTTGTAAGAACATATCTCGCTCCATGTCAGGTAGCAGAAGTATCGTTTGCGAACAAAGTGAACTAGCAGATGAATAATATAGAAAAAGTCCCCGGTAAAACATACTGCGGTCTTGCAAATATGCAGACAGTAGTCTCCCCATATAGCTAAGCGACAGAAATCCTGCTTGTTTTTCAAACTAGTACAACTTACACATCCATTATAAATGAAGCAATGAAATTAAATTGAAGTTATCCTCAGACGTCTACTTTTGGTAAAGACCATTCTTGCTTGAAGACCAATTTAATTTAACGGTAAAAAGCTCGCCTCGTAGTCCACAAATGCACTAGAAACCGATGGAGAGGGCGAAAACAAGCAGATATTCATTTCTATCGATTTATGTTTGCTGAGCTCCGGTAAAATTTAAGTTCTCTTGTTGCTGCGCCTATATATTTTATTTGTTTCGCAGTTTTTTCCGAAAATAAGTAACACTGATTGTCTTATTATAGACGTTGTTCAATCAAATTGATTAATTCAAATATTATAATTATTAGAAGGAACAGTATTAAAAACACAGTTGTACCTAGTTGTTTTCTTCGAGGCTCATAAGTTACTAACAATATTTTCGTGATGTTCAGGGTCATTTAGAAATAGGGTTTAATTGGTGATGATAATGATGATTTGGCTAAATGGGAAACTGTACTGGCACGGTTTGAATAATTGGTAATTTTATTATTTGTGATGTCCAGTCCAATTTTAGCGGCATAAATTTTGGTCAATTAGATATTAGATGTCATATTAATTCCCAGTGGAGCATTTTTATACCAACTTTTAGAATTTGTGTTTTACAAAAGGAATTTGGAGTTAAACAAAGTCGTGCCGATGTTAAGTTTTTGTTTCTTTTTTCTAAGAGTGATCTTAACAATGTAACGGAACAAATACTTTTATCCTTGTCATTTTTAGCGGTTCGGTACCTAAAGGGTAAAACGGGACCCTGTTACTAAGACTTCGCTGTCCGTCCGTCTGTCACCAGGCTGTATCTCGTGAACCGTGATAGTTAGACAGTTGAAATTTTCACGGATGATAAATGCACAGGTGATAAATACGATAAATACGAATAAAAGCAGAATAAAATAAATATTTAAGGGGGCACCCATACAACAAATGTACATGGACCTGAATCTGTATGCTAATAAATGCCGGAGTCGCCGGTCGGACGAAATCAATTATTATCTTAAGTAGGTAGACATTAGATATCATAAGTAGGTAGGTGTACGCAAGTACTTAATGTTAAGTCAGTACCCGTAAGTGGGGCTCCTATACAACAGACATTTTTTTGCCGTTTTTATAGATAATGGTACAGAACCCTTCGTGCACGAGTCCTACTCGCACTTGGCCGGCTTTTTTAACATCAATTTGCTGCCTGCTAATTTTTGCTGCTTGCTAATTGAATTGTATTCAATTTTTCTCCCTGCTGGAGTTGCACCTTGATTTTTTTCTTCATTAAAAGGGTACATTTTACAGTTTACTGCTTCTGCAAGCTAATTCATAAGAAGCTATATGAAATAATATCTTTTGTAATTGCTCTGGTTCGTCTATGTTCCACAATTTTGCCATATTAAGTAACTATGTCTTTCTTGTTTATTGCCACAGAATACACTGAGAGAAACATTTGTTTGATGTTAATATAACCCGTTAATATTGAATCAATTATTATTTTTAATACGGCGCAACAAACGTCACTGAAATGTTAAATAAGAAATGGTTTGATGTCCATTAAGTTAGCAGAGCACAGTGAGCAGACATAATCGAAAATAGGTGGAGAATTAAAGGCCCTTTAAAGGCTAATTAAGTGGCGTAGTCCGGAATTTTAGGCTGCTACTGGTTCCGAGGAATTAGCTGTTCTGCTAACTTTGAAATACTTAGCAGAGCAATATTTAGTAAACGGGTTTAAAGTCAGCAGACATAATCGAAAATAGGTGAGAATTAAAGGCTCTTTAAAGGCTAATTAAGTGACTTAATCCGGGATTTTAGGCTGCTACTGGTTCCGAGAAATTAGCTGTTCTGCCAACTTTGAAATAACTTAGCAGAGCAATATTTAGTAAATGGGTTTAAAGTGAGCAGACAATTTAAAATAGGTGGAGAATTAAAGGCTCTTTAAAGGCTAATTAAGTGCCGTACTCCGTAATTTTAGGCAGCTACTGGTTCCGATGAATTAGCTGCGGCTGCTAACTTTGAAATAACTTAGCAGAGCAATATTTAGTAAATAGGTTTAAAGTGAGTAGACATAATCAGAAATAGGTGGAGAATTAAAGGCTCTTTAAAGGCTAAATAAGTGCCGTAATCCGGGATTTTAGGCTGCTACTGGTTCCGAGAAATTAGCTGTTCTGCTAACTTTGAAATAACTTGGCAGAGCAATATTTAGTAATAATAGTAATTTATAGGAGCGCATGGTATAAAAAACATATTTTCGGGAATACTTGTTACTAAGTGCAGATCTTTTACAGCACTTAATTAACATTTATCGAGCCTTTAATTAATAACGTTGAAAAAAATGTCTTATATAAATATATTTCCTAAATATGGGCGATGCTCTTCTGGATGAAAGTCAATCTAGCAGAGCGCTGAGGGGAAAAAATATTTTTCGGGAATCCTTGTTACCTACTTAGTTCAGTTTTTTGCAGCACTTAATTAGCATTTATCGAGCCTTTAATTATTAATAACGTTGAAAAATGCCTTACATACACATTTTTTAGCAAATATGGATGATGCTTTGCTGGATGAAAGTCAATCTATCAGAGCGCTGAACGGAAAAAATATTTTTCGGGAATGCTACTTGTTACTTAGCAGATTTTTTTGCAGCGTCTAAGTAGCTTTTATCGAGCCTTTCATTATTTGAGCAATAACACTGGAGTTTGAGCCGTATTTGAATCAATACGCAACGCCAATAGGAAAAAATCACTCAATTTCGATTTTCTTCAAAAATGTGAATTTACAGATATTCTGTTCTTAAAACGTGGGTAAGCGATTGTCAAGTTGGTCCGTCGGCTATGGAGTAAGGTATGCCGCGGGAAATCGTAAATATTTTTGCAATAAATCATCAATTATCGAATATATTCGTAGCATTTAATTAGCCTTTAACTGTATTACTCTTAGTTTTGCAATTTTCGTTGAAGGAAGCCATTTACTGAATATTGCGCTAAGTTAAGCAGAGCAGCTAATTTCTCGGAACCAGTAGCAGCCTAAAATTCCGGACTACGGCACTTTATTAGCCTTTAAAGAGCCTTTAATTCTCCACCTATTTTCGATTATGTCTGCTCACTTTAAACCTATTTACTAAATATTGCTCTGCTAAGTTATTTCAAAGTTACCAGAGCAGCTAATTTCTCGGAACCAGTAGCAGCCTAAAATTCCGGACTACGGCACTTAATTAGCCTTTAAAGAGCCTTTAATTCTCCACCTATTTTGGATTATGTCTTCACTTTGCTCTGCTAACTTTATGTACATACTAGTTTGAGGTAATCAAAAGTATGTAGTTTTATTGTAAACAAATATTTTTTTGACAATATGTTATGAGTTGTAAGCAACTCCTATCCGCCGCTGTGGACAAAACTGCTGACAGGGTGTGATCCACAGAGGCTACCACGGGAGAGGATGGTAGACGAGACGAGACGAGACGAGCGAGCGATGCTTATGTGTGTATCGTGACTCGTTATACAATTATTAATACTTGGTATTGTTATTATCGTGTAAAGACGAGTAAAAATATTTTGTTTGTTTAAGTGTGAATGTGGTATTTATTTGTTACACCAGGCATCCCCTATTATATTGGTTGATAATATAATTAATACTTTAGAGCAACGAAATGCTACATTATTTATTAATATCACTATTTTCAAACCAAATTAACTCTTGACAGTATACACCCAATTAATTATGGGTTTAATAAATTTATTATCGAAATCTTATTGGTTTACAATAAGAACTTGAAGATTTTACCCTATACAACCAATCTTCTTACAATCAATTTATCATAACTTGCTATTAAAATGTTGCTTCTTATTAGAAACATACGATATTAAACGTAAATTAATATTGTAACAAATAGTATCTAACGCCGTCCCTGTATAGGGGAACGTAGAGCTCGGACACGGGGACTGGGTAGTGAAAAAAACAAGCCGTGAGACGAAGCGGGCGTGCGATGTGACTTTTTATGTTTTTACTGATAGAATGTTTAACCAACTAGTTTCTTTTCCAACAATTTTATGTATTGTGTTGTTTTCAGTTAATAAAAGTTCCGTACAAAAGGTCTTTATTACAATATTGAATTCAGAGAAATATTATTTTATTGCTGTGTATATATTAGAGCATACTACTGTGCAGCAGTGTTTAACTAATTGATTATACAAAAAATCTGCTTGAAAGATAAACTAGCTGCTTAGCATTAATTATGACTAAAATCTTGTAAAAAATTATTGTAAAAAAAATGTTACTATTTTATTTACTACATACGTTTTTACTATTACAAAAGTGTTTTACCCTCGGTTTTACCTTAATATACACAAATATATTGTGTCAGAGGATATAAATATTATTTATGTAGTAATTATTGAATATTCGAAAACAATTCTAAAAGTCTACATGCACACTATATTTATTCACTTTTAATTGGTATCCAGTTTAATACGAATACATTACTTTTGGATTAAATAAATCTACACTGTATATTGCATTTCATTGACATTATAATAATTTAATTTAATACGTCTGCATTAGTTTATTATACTTAATTATAAGTTTAACAGAATTTTATTTTACAACCATGTCAGAATAATTGGTATTTTATACAAGTGAATAAACTTAAATATAAACACAAAAACAAAAACTATCTCTTTAAAAACTAGAAAAAGTATAAGGATAATATAATTATAAGTCGATAAAATATATAAAATTAAAATAAATAAAAATAATAGCTAGAAAATAATAAAACTTATAGATATTACAGATTATAAACCTAAAAGTCTATACTTCTCAAAAACAACCGGTAATGTATCATAAAAACATTTAAGTTTTGATAACAAAATTACTGATTACAAAACTAAAAGGCAGTACCTCTCAAAAATAACATATATGATAAATCGAGTGATAAATGAACAACTTTCAAAACACAACGCGATGCATAATAACTAATAACTTGCATATATCCGATAAATACACAAAAACTAAATAAAATAGATATTGTCAAATAAATTTAGACTTAAGTAGGTATTACTACTGCATAAAGACTAATCTAAACATCTATATATAATCATCCCTTCCAAACTATCAATAACTAATGGTTTCCACTGAACTGACTGAAAATCCACTGAACTTCCACTGAAAATTCCAATAAATTTATTATCGAAATCTTATTGCTCGGAGTAGTTTCCACAAACACCAAAACACTTTCACTTCACTCGACGCGCGTTTCGCCAACCAAGTTGGCATCATCCGGAGACGATTAAAACTTTAGACGAGTTTTAATCGTCTCCCATATAATCCATATATCCCATAAATACACAAAAACTAAATAAAATAGATATTGTCAAATAAATTTAGACTTAAGTAGGTATTACTACTGCATAAAGACTAATCTAAACATCTATAATCATCCCTTCTCAGCTATCAATAACTAATGGTTTCCACTGAACTGAGTTCTTTTTCTTGCCTCCAAAACGTAACTTCGAGACGATTGGTGAGGCAATATGTGTAGCTGCAGATAGTGTGGATTTTCTAAAAAAAAGTACATAAACTTGAGAACAGCATATGATTATTTCTTTGTAAAGGTATAAATAGAAAATATTTTTAATCATCACCTTCAAAACATCACCTTCATCACAACTTATAAACATTTACGTAATACACGATATTCACGTAAAAACTATTTTTATATTAAAATCGTACTATTTTTTTATCAAATTAATTTTGATCAAATATTCAGCTAGCAGAACAGCTAATCTCTCGGAACCAGTCATTAGCAGCCTCAAATTCCGGACTATGGACACTTAATTAGCCTTTAAAGAGCCTTTAACTGTCCACCTATTTTTGATGTCTGCTCACTTTGCTCTGCTAACTTTATAGACACTATTAAAAGTGTTAGTCGAGTTTTAATTCATAGAAGAAGCTTTTTACAAATTTTATTGTTTTAAAGAGGCTGTTTGCATCAAGAAATTAGTATATTATAAATAAATTAGCATGTGCATTGTGCACTATGGAAACAGCAATCAACTTGCTCCTTTGTAAACACTCGCGAATTTTTCGGTAAATGGGGGATTTCGGTTGGAGAAAAAATAGCATGTTTTATTCGGATTAAAAGTGTCTTTTTATTCTCGTGCTCGTGCCAAAAAAGTGACACTTAATTCACTTAATCCTAATATAACAATATACTTTCTTCTTTTTTTCATGTCAATAGTCAAATATGTCTTAATAGTTTGCAATAACGGCGCAGTTGTTTTTCGTTTTTATGTTAAAAAAATATCAATCTGTACTTCTACCTGATGCGCCATTATAAACATTATACCTAATAGACGTCTCGTCCATGCCTATTCCTATAAATAAGAAACTAAATATAAATACTTCTGCCACCACTAGTCGATAATTCTTCGCATGGGTCATTCCGTTTTATTCTAAAGAATGTTTTACTCCATCTAAATGCTAACATAATGGGCAGCTGCTCGCACAACATGGCTGTTATAAAAGGAATTGAACGGTTAAACATGTGTGGGTTGTAAAAAATGAAACGAATACTTTTACCTGGTCTATGCTAATTATGCACGCTGGCTGTAAGCATCTGACTGCACGTCATGGTACGGATAATCTTGATCAAATATCTTTGGACCATCTACTATAATCGTTATTATTTGGAGGAGGCTGGTCCCCGGGGTTATATACTCAACGATGGTCTTTCGCTTAAATAAAATACTATAAAGGATAGCGTCTGCTAATTTTAGTCTCCTCTTGCTAAAGCAGCCTTACTCAAACTTTTTTTGCGCCAAATTCATCAGGCGAGCCGCAAAGACGTACATTAAAACAAAATAATGACCATAATGTTAACATTGTGGTAAACTTTTGACATTTAAGTTTAAGAGTTAAATATTTAAATGTTTCAGAGGCATTAGTGAATTCTTTATAACAACATATTTGTTTATAAAAACATGTAACTGCAAACAGTCTGCCTTGTGAAATTTCGTCAACTTGACTGTGAAGATAATTAAAACATATAACAATAATTTTTTAATACATATAAGTTATATATAGGACCTATTTTAGAAGGTTATGGTAGGTATAAGAGGAATATCATTAGACCTTTTCCGAAATTATTTAGTCAATTGTAAAAGTAGATGCTTAACATATATGGCTAATCTACAGATATAAAGTCTGGCGTCCCACAGGGAGCAGCTTTGGGACCAAATCTATTTTTGATTTATATCAACCAAATGTTCGGTAGGTATACCATACCTATTTCAGGTGACATTCGTACGCCGATGATAATGTGTTACTATTTTATGGTGATGAATGGACAGATATAATTAAAAATAGTAAAGAAGGATTCTACCTACGAAGTATAATGATGAAAACATTCTTAGTTTAAATTATACAAAAACAAAATTTATTACTTTCAGTGCAACCAAGCAGTCAACCCAAAATGAATTGCATTACATTTCATTCACATTGTGATTAACCGTTAATTAACCGTGGAAATAAAAAAAATACCGTTCGCTTTTTTTTGTAAAAATAGAGTATGCTCGCTAACTTCACATGCATTTAGTTAAGGCGCCGTTACACGGCGTGGGGAGTGCCACGCCGTGTAGACTGCCGTGCAGACTGACAAGTTTCTCGCCACGCGAGCGCGTGGCTTCTTATTCATTTCAACATGTCCGTTGAAGTATATACCGTTGGAGTATATACTGATTGGAGGAATTTCGCCATTTGCTCGTAAGCAAACCAGACTGGCTTAAAAACGTCATCTGCACTTGATCCTGTCTTCATGGTTGCTTTTAATTTCGTGTTTAATTTTCGGAACGTGCCCATTAGTGATTCTATCTTCTTCTTTAATTCGCTGATTGTGCAAGTAATACTAAAATTTTATTGGATTCGCATCCAGGAATCATGTACAGCATTTCTATCTTTGTGCTCATTGTGCTTCGGGTTCCAAATTATTGGTTCTTGCTCGTATAGGCATACAAATTCTGATATTGCTTCGTTTGACCACGGCATGTTGTCACTTGCTTAGCTAAATATCTACTGAATTTGACTAATTTTTAAAATTTACGGGCGAAGACTCCGCGCCGTGTAACTGTATACGCATGCCAGTCCACTTCGCGCGCTGCGCGGCTTTGAAGTGTGCAAAGTTTACCGCCAATCGACGGGACCCAGCACGCCACGCCACGCCATGCCACGCCACGCCAGCACAATTATACGGCGTGTGGCGCGACAGTTTTCACTCCAGGCGTGGCACTCCCCACGCCGTGTAACGTCGCCTTTAGAGAAATAAGCAAATAGATGAATAATAAGGAAGACACACTTTCCAGTTGCATATCTGGACATATATACGGAAAAGAACCACTTAGAAGTTGTACAAGTTATTTCGCATTCATTGAAGATCTTCAATGAAGGCATTGTATTGATACTATTTGATCCTTTCATCTTAAACAGATCACTTGATTTAAATAAAATCATACTAACCCCGCATGGCCATATAATTATAACGTGCTTCATAATTTTGCTGACACGCGATTTATTCATGTTCCATAATGAATCCACTGTGCAAATATATGTATGTGAACTTGATTTTCAAATTAAAGTGTCTACATATCTACCTTACCTCTATGCCTCTATGTAGAACGGAGATGTAAAAACAATTCGGTGGTTGTCAACAATGTTCAAAAAATTTTATTGCAGACATGACTTGACAAAATTACTATTGGAAACCGGCTTCCGCTCCTGGGTTTCGTAATTAATATTCGTCAGTCCTAAACAGCTTTTTTTGTGTTTTTTAAATATATAATATTAAAATCAGTAACGCATATTTCCGAATTATGATTCACTAAGTTATCCACATACTCTTTTACTGAAAAGACAACTGAAAATGATTTAAATTATAACGATAATAAAGGGTAGAATAGTTCTACATACGGCCATACCATCCACAGAAATTGTTTCGCTCAAATTGCTATGAAACTTCTCTTGTAGCTTTTTATGTAGCCTATTTGCATACATTTAGAGTTGTGGAGAATTGTTGTACGTATATGGAGTGCCTTTCTTTGAAATTGCTATACTGAGACAGTATGATATGATGTCTTTTTTAGTGGAATATGTCTAGCTTTATATTCCCGCATAAGTATAATAATAGGTATGTTCCTAAGTTTGACGGTTACGTTTTATAACTTATGCGACACAGTTTCGCAATAGCTTAAACCGTTTAATGGGTATGTATTTTTCTATATATTTGAAATAAAGCAACAGTCTGTTTTTGTTGCAAAATAATAATACCTAAATAAAAATTGTCCATAAATTATAAGTAAATAAAATGTCAAATATACGAGGCTCGTTTAAAAACTAAGTTTAACGCTTATATTGCATTACTAGTAAAATATGTTTAACAAGAAAACAAAACCGACTTCAATAAAATCTATTAAAAAATTCACTAGAAAGTAAACAAATAATTATTACGTTATTCTACTATTAATACCACTTAGAATACAATAAATTTGTTGGGCCAATCAGTTTATTAGAATACAATCAATTTATTATACAATTATTGCCATTTTTCCTATTATTTAGCGAAATTTGTGACCGGCGCATTCGTCATTTCTTCTGGTATACCTGGGAAGTTCCCCGGTGTATCTTCGGGGTCCAAGGTCCAATGCCAATGAAACTAAAATGGGACCCTCTTGAAAGCACCCCTTTTCCAATAAAAAAATATGTTTTAAAATTGATTTATAAATGACGGAGTTCTGATGTAACGAACATAACCTTTTTTTTTTTTGAAGTCGGTTAAAAACAACCAAAACACAAAAACATGGTGATTTTTGAAATCTACATAAAATTTTGATACTTTTCCACATAATCGCCAACGCCAAATCTTTCGAGACATTTTTCATAGCGAACAATCAACTTATCAATGACGAGCTGGTAGCCGGCATGAGCATGCTAATTTTTTGAAGTACTCAATCACGGTGTCTTCGATTTCCTCTGTTGAATTACCTAAAACGCCTCCAAAAGTTTTCTTTAACTTGGGGAAAAGGTGGCAGTCGATAGGAGCGAGATCAGGTGAGTATGGTGGATGTTGCTAAAAACCTGCCGCTTAAATTTCTGCTAGAACTCTTCTTGGCGTGATGCGAGCAAAGCAAACCAAACGGCCCTGCCAGATGGTAGCGATGCAGCGCGATGGCAAAGAGGAGATATAGCAGAATGGTAGCGACATAGAGCGGCAGGAACGCGACGGCACCTTTTAGAATAATTAAATAAAAGGTGGCCCATAATGTAGTGACACATTTTGAAGTCTAATAGCTTTGTCTCTGAAAATCCTACCTATCTGGTGTATATCTACTAAAGTATAAAACGATTTTAGTCGAAATATGGAATTTAAGAAATTTAATAACAACAAGGGACTCTAACATAATAATAGCTAGCCTATTTTTTCAAAATATGACCTCTTCCTCTTCTTGAACATTCTTCTACTCTGACACCATATTTCGCATAGCATTATGCAACATTAATGAAGCAATGAGAATACCAAATCAGCACCGTAGTTCCATATGGGTTTTTTGGTTTGGTAAATCTTACTGTCTTTCTTGAACGGAAAGCATAAATAAATTCGAAGCAGTCAAAACATAAAACATACATATCTGATTATTTTTTACTGGATTTTATTTCGTTCGCCGTTTCCGGATAATACGATTATTAACTGGAACACTGTTCGGCTTTATTGCTGCCTTGGGGTTTATTATCAACTTAATGGCTGTACAAATACATTATGACCGAAGTATTTCATTCTTAATGCCAGTCATTGTTTATGATAATAGTATTACAACTATCCAACGATTCATATTGCCAATTTATTTACTTTCATTAAAATTTTAAAAAATACCAAAATATAGTGCCTAACATTTAAATATGTTTTAAATTATTGCAAACAATTGAATTTAAAATATTTAAGATTTAAAAATAAGATTTAAGATTTAAAAATATATAGAAAGTATCAAAGGATTAATGTATTTTAATATTTTATCCTCACAAAAAATGGACTCGGAATAAAGTTTAGTATCTTCCAACGTATAATAATAATTAAAAATATTAGGTACTCAAAGCAGTAATGGTCCAAGGTCCAGTATGCTACTGTCGTCATTTTCTTGATTGCGATACATTTTCTCACCATTAAGTTCCTTCCTGAAAAAATTCGTTTCATCTGTTAAATGATCTCACATAAAGTTGTTGGATGTGCGTGAAGAGACATACTCGATCTTGTTAGTAATTTAAAAGTGGCGTCTTTATTGTCGGTACTTTCTGTAGATACATCCTAGATATGAAAAATATCCTTATTTTCCAAAATGAGCCTTTAAGGCCACTTACTCATCTACGTATATATTGTAAGATTTAATTGACGCCGGCTGAGTGTAATAACACATGTTATAGTTCACCTCTAACATTCTTGATTGACCAGATTGACACACAAAGACGGTCAAAATCAATGCTGATCACACAGAACTAAAAACATTTAAGACCATTCATTTGATGATGGTAAACATTTCACACCTGATTTCTTCATATTTGTAGCAGTTAATCTGGACCAATTGTCAAAGTCAGATATATATTTTTACTTATATTTATTGTATATTAACTGTCACCCGCTCGCGCGGTCTGAGCCCGCGCTACAGGCAGCCTTTGTGATATTAAGTAGTGGGAAGGGGAAGCGGTGGAAGGCGTCTATAGTTAATTATTTATCAGTGTTTATATTGGATGTATCCATCCCTATTTAAATTGGATTTTGTTCACAATTTCATTAATTTTCTAATTTAAAAGTAGTCTAAATGACTCCTTATTACATCAGCTACCTGCCAGTGAACGTCACGTCAAAATCGGTCCAGCCGTTTCGGAGATCGGATTTTGTTCACTATTTCATGCGTTTTATTTTTTTTTTGCGCGGAACCCTAATTCTTTTATAAATTAAAAGTAACCTAAACTAAAATAAAGTCCCGTCAGAATCGGTACAGCCGTTTCGGAGGTCGGATTTTGTTCACTATTTCATGGATTTTATTTTTTTTGGCGCAGAACGGTAATTCTTTTTCTAAATACTCCTTATAATATCCGCTATCGCCAGTAAAAGTCCCATCAAAATCGGTCCAGCAGTTTCGGAGCTCGAATTTTGTTCACAATTTCATGGATTTTTTGCGCGGAACCCTAATTATTTTTCTAAAATAAAAGTTACCTAAGTTATTCCTTATAACATATAGACAGATAGACACTAATAGACAGGCAAATAATTAAAAATTGGATTTCATATCTATATCTATAAATAAATCATGCATTTAGTAAAAGCCGTTATTTTGACAATACAAAAGACACTACAATTTTATTTATATTTTGATTGATGTATTGATGAATACGGGGTGCGCCATTGAAAAGGAAAAACACCTGTTTTGGGTCACATTTGGGCCTATTCTTGAAAAAATGCCAACAGGTTGATTCTTGATTTCTGGGGGACAACTTTTGATGTCAAACTTGACATTGACACATCAACCCCCTAGACCCAGCAACCCCTAAGCCAAGAATTTAAATAGGGAATGGGAGTCGAGTCGAACCTCTAATTTGAAGTGTCTCAATTCTCTATGCGACAATCGATTTTTGTTTCGTTCTGTTTGTTTTGTTTGTTTCGTTGAAAATCACCTTCTAGATTAACTAAGGTGGGGGTGTTGTTCGGGAAAAATCCTGAAGCAGGTCGCCTTTAATCTTTTGTCTGGTACATTTTGATGTCAATTTTGACTTTGTCAGGTCAACCCCCAACAAAACAAAAATTACGGTAAGGTGATCCCTCATTTTAAAGGTCTTTTTATTCTCTATGCACGTGCATGTTTGTTTTTAGGTTTACAAAAATAGGAAAAGTCTAGAAAAAAATAAACATTTTGGATACAATTTGGAATTAAATAATCCCGAATACAAATCGATAAATTGGAAACATTTTAACCGTTTAGTGTTCAGGGTAGAAATGGCTTTCAAATCACTGTCTCTCTCGGGAAGTCTTTTTAAACACCTAAGGTAATTAAAAATGTATTGCATAATTTTTTTTAAATATAAATTAATAACAGTTTATCAGTTCTTTAAAACAAAACCCAGAGCAAACCTAAAAATAATCATACACTCGCATAGAGAATCAAGAGACCTTTAAATAGATCGCCCGACACCCTTTCTCTATTTAAATTTTTGACTCAAGGGTTGCTGGGGTTACAAAAGTTGTCCTTCAAAAATTAAGAATCGACCTTTCCGAGCGTTTTTTCAAGAAACTAGTTTAATTGTCCCAAAACAAGCGTGGTTTCTTTATCTACCCTGTATATACCTAGTATAGAATATTTTTATATTTGCTGAACTGTCTGTTTCTCAGTAGGTAATCGTGTAAATTCATAATCCGTGTCATGATTATATGTGATTCAAGAAACCGCGCGTGTTTCAGTTATTTAGGAACCACATATGATTCGTAATTCTTATTAAAGAAGTACGTAGTAGAATTAATCCAGACCGTTAAAATTAAATCGATCCGCCGCAATAAGAGCTCAAACCTGATTGTCTATATGGCTGAAATCTTAATGGGTTAAAGCACATCAAAATGTCTTCCATGTTGCTAGCGTCACACTACAACCCTTTCATGGTGACTGCGCCCGTCCAAAACTTCATTGTTTGTCGCCGCTGTTAGTGCACGATTAAAATGATCATGCCGCATAGAATTGGATGGGGTAGAGAGTCGTATACATGGAAAATCAATAAAACGACTGAGAAGTAGGTAAGTTTAGAAGACTGTTGTGAGTTCGGGATTGGGGGTTGCTCTCCCCGGCGCGGCCACCACGTCTCGTACACTCCCTATATATAACCGAACTTGAATTGTTTAGTAATCCTATAATCTAGTGTCTCTGTCTCGGGGGTTGTTATGTGCACATATATGTGAAATTTATTGTAGACAAAAATCGGGTCAAATAAATAAATATAGCAAACATTATTTATGGTAATAGTAAAAAATCCTCGGTAAAATTCAATGTTAAGATTTTACGGTTAGGCGTAAGGTATGGTCGAAGAAATAATCTCCTGTACGAAATTGACGCACCGCTATAAATTTATCGCAAATTTAACGCATCTTTTTTCCATATCTATGGTCCGATTTGAATGATATAATACTTCCGACTAAATGACACGGAATAATTTAATCGGTTGTGATTTCATATTCCTTCCACGTTTAGATACGTATTAAAGTTTCCCTTGTGCGGTAAAGTATTACTTCCAGCACTTGTTAGGTAAATAACACGATAGTAAATAAGAGAACCGGTGTGAGAATAGCAGCCAGAGATAGCAGCCTTAAGCTTGCGGAAAAACCCGAACCGAACCTTCATAGGCGTCGTCCGTTCACTCAGGAATTATTTCAAAGATCATTTAAAATTAGTATGTACAATCGACATTCAAAAATATCTAGGAAGCCGTAAGCGGTCGGATCAATTATTATTAATTATTTATCAATTCTGATATTACATTTCCAAGGCTTGCTTGCTTTGCCGATTTCATCAGGCAATTTCATATCAACAGGCTTTAAAGCATAGATAAAATATAAAATATTTTTAACGAGGGGTCAACCACTGCCGGAAATACTCGGGAATACCCCGGCAATACTTCGGAAATAGTCAAGAATGCAATGAGATATGCGTGGGCTCATAGTCTTAGTGGTTTTTTGTGCTTGTCTCGGTGCTTGGTTATTATTGTGTACTAAAATTTCAATATGGTAAGTAAATACTTCAAGCCGTTTGGTAAGTAAATAAATTAAGTTACGTTTAGGAAGAATACAAGCTCTTAATGAGATAAGCACTGATTTAAGTAAGAGTATTGCTATTATTAATTAATTAATTAAGTCTTAATAGTAACTGGTTTTAGGTGACACATTTCCCAAGCGAGGAAAACAAACGTTTGGGAGGGAAAAATGGACAATACCCGTTTAATAATGACTACCTTCTAATTCTCAAATTAAGGAAACCATTAAAAAAGCATGATGCACTATGGACGCAAGTTGGGCATTTGCTTAGAACCTGATATCGAAGAAAAGAGTTTCAGTAATGTTAATATAAGAAAACTTCCGAATGATCAGCGTACGAGCAAATATATCAGCGATGTTGATACTGATGACGATTGTGTCACTATAGTAGAGCCTCGAGTGATGAAGAGGAATGACAAGATAAAAACTTGTTCTCTTCGTTTGATTCCCTTGAGCTAAAATATTATTCTGGTTCTCTCTAGGGTTCTCTAAAAAAAATAACGTCGACCAGAAATTGAAACCCATATATCTTAAAGTGATGCTTAATAACAAGAAGGATGTTGTAGTGAGAAAATAGGCAATTTGTTGGTAGTTCTCCCAAAGCAAAGGTCGCCTTAGTAGCGAAGCTCTAAAGTTTCGAGGGATACCAAGAACTCCAGTAGCTGAAAGAGTACTACTACTTACTGTAAGCAGCCAAGTTTCAAGAAAAGAGAAAACACTAAAAAGAAAAAGCACGAAGTTGTTAGAAAAGAAAACTACGAAAAACACTAAGATACGTAAAAATTACTCAGAAACCGAGTCAGAATGTGAGACTGAATCAACATCAACACGTGAGGAGTACTCTGAGAGAAGCGATACTGTTAGTGAAGATCTAAGTGCGGAACCGCACTGAAGACTTTAAAAAAAATTGTAATTAGAATAGAATAATGTTACACGATTAACTATGATATCCGTTGGTATTTAGGAAGAGTAGTAGAGCTTGAAGATGGTGTGACATGTAGCATTAAATTTCTACAGGAAGACTTTTGAATTAATGTCGAAAAATTGTTATAAAGATTTTAAATCAGTAGAAATAAATAACTGTTCATAATTATCATAATTAAATTTACTTGGGTCCTGCATTTCAATGGAGAGGGTTTAAATTTATGTAACCCTTTGCCGTTTTTATAATCATGTATGAATCTAAATATTAGATTCAAAGCATTTTAATGAACAAATTTTATAATTTTTGCCAATAAATTTTCAAATTTAAAAATATATATTATGCATCTTTAAAAATCGAGTTTAAAATAATAAATGTACTGGATTTGCACCAGTGCTTTTGTAATTATTAATTGTCTAATTAAGAGGTTTACAAAATATGAATCAATGTGAATTGGATAGGATTGAGAATATATTGAGTGGTCAACCACTACCGGAAATACGTATACAAATGTTCAGGAATATCACGGGGATACTCTGGAATACCCAATATTATCAAAAATACTTGTGCAAATACGTGTGCAAATCTCGGGTTAGTGGTTGACCCCTTTTAACATAAAACAAAACCGACTTCATAACATTATGTTCTAAAAAACTGCACTAAATAGTAAAAGATAATACAATCAATTTATTAGGCCAATAATATACAATTTTAACGAGTCCCATACATTATATTTGGTGACAAGGGAGGATGATGGAGGCAGGAGGTAGACAGCGGAACTTAAAAAAATTAAAAACTGAAAAATAAGAATAGGTAAAAAAACTTTAACTTAAACGGTTTTATTTTAAATCATCAGTTGTACTAAAAACTATAAAATAATTAAGACACAAACCTGGACTTTCCTGAGATTCTGATTGTATTGAGTGAGTTGAAACACCGCAAAGTTTCAAGATAGAGAAGTCGGTTTATAAATAGAAAAGTCCGCCATTATGGATCCGCCATTTTGATTTTTTTTAATAAAAAAAATATGAAATTGTATTTTCACCGGAACACTATACACCTACCAAATTTCAAGTCTCTACCTCTTCGGGAAGCAGTTGAAAAAGGGGTTGCAAGATTTGAAACAAACGAATATACGAAGTCAATCTAAATAAAATCGTTTAAAAATATCCCGCCTATTAACCGGAATAAAAACAAAATTTGTTATAACTTTAATAAAATTCCCTGTTTGTTTGGCGCATTCGGAACGACCCTGGTACTCAAACCGAAGGTTACACCTAGTGGAAAACTGAGACTGCCCCGTAAATGTCACTAAATGTCCGCGCTATGATTTAAGAGTCGACATCACCGCGCTTGACCAAACATATCTTCTGTAAACTTTGGTATAGTCTTGAAGTCGGTTTTTGTTTTTTTTTTAATTAATTCTTATGATGATTTAGATAAGTTGGTTACAGAATGGTTTGCCCTGCACAATTTGATCCGTTAGAAAATATTTTTTAATTAATTTAAATATCTATAAATTAGGGTTGTGACCGGCGCATTCGCCATTTGTTCTGGAATATCTGGTGATTTTTCCGGTATATCTTCAGAATCCAAGATCCAATGCTAATAAAACTAGAATGGGACCCACTTGAAAATGCCCCCTTTCCAACAGAAGAAGAATCAGCAAAATCAATTTATAATTGGCGGGATAATCGCGTAACAAACATACAAAAACATACAGTCGAATCGTTGAGCGAGATATAATTTCTCACTCAACGGTCAAATTGAGAACCTCCTCCTTTTTTTGAAGTCCTTTGAAGTTAAAAAGTTTTTAGGAGTCCTCCTTTTTTTGAAGTTAAAAAGTGCAAAACTGTCTGAGACACATTGAAGTACTTACTTACTTACTTGTCAAAAAATAATTTCACAAATGTGACATGTCGGATTCCTATTAATAAAGCAAATTGATAAAGGAAAACATGCTTTATTCGACAAAGGAAAAATTATAAAATATCTAATATCCAGTCCTATGCGGTATCAGGCAGCTACGTACAGTGTACAGTATGAAAAAATATAAATAAAAATCTAAACATGTTTTATTATAATGCGACGTGCACATTGATCTAACAATGACCCTCGCAATGATCGTTAGCTTTAGAAAGCGAAATTTCGGGCATGTCCGTGTGCTTAAGAAACCCCCACGATATTTACGAATCCCGGAGAATATCATGGATTCCCATCGGTATTCCACATTTTTGTACACTAGAATCCCAAGTACCCCTCCTCGGTTTAGATTATCCATGTCTAGATTCAGATTTTTTTCGGGATTTTATAACCCCTATTACGTTAGTCGCCTATCATGTTCTCAACTGGTAAAATTTTCTCTGATTATTTAAATCGAGTAAACGCAATAAGTGGGGTCGAAAATTAAAACATCACTTACATACTTTACATGAATTAAAATATTTTATTTTTTTTTCAGGTTTCGTAAAACCGCAGTGGAAAGGAATAATAAATGTATCATCTTGGAGCATGCAGGTAAGATTTGTATCGGTATTTTATTTGAAGTTTAACAGTCGCAGTATCTGGCCATTTAAAAATGTTTTATTCGGAATTTGCGCTAACCGCAGAAATGATCCAAATTTTCAACTGTAACGGAAACATATTATCATAAACAAAATGTGCAGCATTCGGGTGTGAATTCCGCACCGTTGAACGGTGCGGTATAAACAATATCGGTGCCTAGTAATGACAAACACATTTTCGTTTTTTCCACATTTACGTTTTATGCCCAACTGTTACAGATATTGCACAGTTTACAAAACCAATAAACATAAACACAATTATAAAACGGAACTGAAGTACTTTTGCCAGTCATCATGCATTAAACAAAAGTATTTCGTACTTTAGTTTTCTAAACGACAATTAAGCTTTCACTATTAATTCGCAAAAAATAAGGCGGCATTTAACATTTTTGTATTTTTGAATGGGAAAATATATAGTTTCAGTTGGAAACAAAATTAGATAATAAAACATTGCCCGGAGAACGAAAGAAAAACTATGTGACGCTCTCTTTCTCTTGCTGGTTCAGTGCCGTTTTATCTCGAGCGCCACTGTCTGTTTATAGTGCAGACAGACCACTTTTCCCTACGGGCGGTTCCATAAGGGTCTTGGATAGCTGAGTGGAGACGGTGCGGAACTCCAAGGGTCACGTGTTCCACAGATAGGCCTTTGATTACCCTATCTTAAAGAATACACAGATGAACGGTTACAACAGGTATTCCTCAGTCTAGTTTCAACAGGTTTATATACAGATCAGGGACAGGTGCTTCAGTCGGATTACAGTCAAGCGTGGATAAACGGCAGGTGCAAGCATAATCATTAATATGTCTGCATACGAAAATATCACTACGGGGACCCAAAATGGCGGCGAGTTTAAGCAAAAAGCAGCGTTATGACAGCGGACGGGGAGAAAGCAATGACAATATGATTACGTGCAGACGATAATACAGTGCTGAGTTTAGGAACGTAGTGCATAGTACTCAATAGTACTAAGTTAGCGCGACTGTCGTACGTACGAGTGAATAGTCCCTATTTGCTCAGTAATTTACTGAGCCGGTCAGATTTCTCCCAGTAGTTTGCTAGGGTAGAAACAGGAGGCTCCCTGCCTAGTAATTTACTGAGGCAATCGCAGATTTCTCCCTAGTAGTTTGCTAGGGTAGAAACGGGAGTCTCCCTGCCCAGTAATTTGCTGGGGCAGTAACAGAAGGCACTATTCACTTATAGCGACTTTTGAGGCGACCGCGATCACTTTTGTTCCGCTACTCGTCACTTCACTATTCGCACTTACTGTTCACTACTTGTCACTGCTTTTTCCGGACGGCGGTGTTGCTGCTGGTAGACGATGATGCTTACTTACTTGGCTGTAATCAGAACTGAATTTACAATTAAATACTAATGTACGGCTAAAAAGAAATGAATTTTTACGGCCTATAATAACAGAGTAAATTATAATACACAAACATACGGCTTAATACCTACTAAAATATTAAGAAATGTATGTAATGAGGGGGAAATTATTACCACTTCATTACAACTACCTAACAACAATAATTTTTGTCTGCATCCAAACTCGTCACTCATCCAAAGCAATCGAAAATGCATTAAAATCAGCCAATCTATCATCGGTCAATGTTTTTTTGATATCGCTAGTCATCATATATATACGTGGAAGAACAGTACGTTGCGATAAGCTCACTATCTCAAACTCTCTCTTCTTTTCTGGGCACAAAGTTCTGCAACATCTACTAGGCACTTTAACAAACTGTCCCTCAGAAAATGACTTCGTTGTTTCCGCTATTTTGGAATTAATTGTAAAACTAGCTTTAACTAGCTTTTCTTGCTGTTTCCCTAAATCGGTAATGAGTTTTCTAATTTTATCTTTTCTTAACTGGCCCGTGAGTAAATTATATTGAGCGAAATGCTTGCTGTAGTAATGCCGCTTCATATTGTATTCTTTTAAAACATTAATTGTTTCATTGCACAACAAACACATAGATTTACCACTGTGCAAGATAAAAAAGTATTCATCAGTCCATTTCTCTTTGAATTGACGACATTCTGTGTCCACTTCCGCTTTCTTAAACCAGACAATGACATGTTGATAGAATTTGCTTGAATATTTCCCGCGTCGTACTCTTAACCGTACGCCAATATGCGATGCCAACTTTATCAGTTGTTAAGAAGTAATGAGATGACACGCGCGCTGAGCGGTTTATATATTTCTATGAGCTATTTCTGACTCGATCTGTGGCGTTCCACTGCGTACGCTTAATAATATTATTTTTCGATTTGAATTGATATCGTTCCTTGAATTTTCTGAATGTCTCGCGGGCCGGATTGGAGCTGGTGGAGGGCCGGATCCGGCACGGGAGCCGGGGGTTGCCCATGTATGGTTTCCAACAATAAAAAACCCAAAATATGGACGAATTAAAATATGGTATATAGAAGTAGAAGAGGAGAAAAGGTCGTCATCTTTTAGAAAAAAATTTAAAAAATTAGGCTAGTTGTATTATTATTATGTTAGTTTCCCTCGTAATTAAATTTCTTGAAGTCCATATTCTGTTTAAATTAGTTTTATACTTTGGTACACCCTGAATTTATTGGAAAAAATATTTTTTAGCACCAAAAACTTCTATATAGGTTTTTCAGAGGCAATGTTATTAGACTTCAAAATGTGTCCCTGCATTATGAGCCACCAGTTATAATCACCAATTTTTGAAAAGCCAGGCATGTACTTTTTATGTATATACCGAGTTTTTCCTCTGTTGTGTCCAAGTACCTACCGGCAATATTTGGTAAATCACCGCTTTTTAATGTAACCTTGTCACGCGACCCGTGTGGAACACAAGGGGACAATTTGTAAAGAAAGTGTGTATAGACCGGATGCTAAATAGGTTATATTCCCATAGGGTATCAACCACCACCCCTTTTATAAGCACGGCAGGGTCCCCTAACCCATAACAAATGCGGCTTGGACTCCGATCGAGTCACAGTAGTAGAAAATCCAATAGACCCATGCCGACCGATCGAGAGCTTCTCTGATGCGCGCTGGCTGAGCCAGTCCAAAATATATGTGGTTTCCCAGAAACGTCTAATAGGCCACTCACCGTGATGTACCCTGTATATTTACATTATTATCAATGTAGATACACATCCATTTTTTACAGTGCAAGAAATTTTTTGATATCTTCAACGGTAAACGAATAATTAATAGATGTCCATCCACAGAATCTCATTTTATTTTTTTTCATCCCCAAACGGACAGGCGAACGTCATCACGTATTAACGAAATATCTCAGATAATATTTTTGCGAGTTTCTGGTATTATATTCCTTAAAACGCCTGCACTAGTTTTTAATAAAATATATTTAAAAAAATATGTATATTAATATTTTTTTCACCTAAACGGACTTTTAACAACAATTTTTTTAACAAATAGTTTATATTTTCAATTATATTAAACTCGAGACGTAGAGGTTATAATAAACCTAATTTAAACACCATTCACGGGCAAAGAGATATGAAGTTCGCAACGGGGCATTTTCAGACTGGAAGTATAACGAATGTACCTGCAATTAGTCGTGTGTTATGGAGTAAATGGGCGTGCTAATATAATATAAGTAGTGCGAATGGTATAACTTTTCACTTGGAGAGGGTAGTTTAAATGTTGGTTGTTTAAATACATGACATGAAGTTCCTAGAAATACGAGCGTATAGGAAGAGGTAACACAAATTTGAAAGTGGCAGAGTATGAAGTTCAAAACTGTGCCAATGGCCAAAAGACCAGGCTATTTGTGCTATTAAATTCAGTATTCGAATATCGCACATACTACTCAGTTCAATTAGTGCATAATGGCCATAAATACGTTGAATCATTCAATACTCACTGGTATTAGATACGGCCATTTATTTATTCAACAGTAAAACACAAGTTTTTTTGGAAGGAATTTTGACATTTTGTCCAATGTTAGTTTTTCTCGCAAAATTGCCCCTTAGAGATGAAATTAGGAATTAAAAAACATTTCAATCGAATGATTTTGGCCATCTTTGTAGATATACTTTTTACCCCAATATCGTAGCTTGAATGACGGCTGAGATATAGCCGCTCCGTAGCCTTAACCATAGCCTTAACTGATCATGCTGTATAGCTAGGAATGTATGTGGAAACATTTATTTGCCGGGAATCCTAAACAGGATCAATTAATTATAATTTTTTATTACCTTGTAGTTCAACTTTTTAAGATTGCTTATAACGATTGTTTAAATGTACGCTCTGTGGGTTAAACAAATACAATTATTCATAAACAATTAAACCGATGTGCCTGAAATTTTGCACACTTATAAAAACCCATAGTGGGCCCATCACCAAGGTGTTATATGTCATTTACTGCCATTATTGCAACAGTTATTAACATTTATGAATTAGTGTAAAGAAGAGGCTTTTTCGAAAGGCCTTTTTAATACTAACTTAATACTTTACAACTTTCATTAATACAACTTTGATACAGCCCGATTGGTAATGATGTAGATAATGTAGAAACACGGTTAATCAGGACGCCACACCGCCGCCGTCTGTACGTGCTCAGAACTTTGGCACTACCAAAACTATTCCAGTAATGTTATATTTCTGGATTTCTAATTTATAGTGTAATGCATAGCGTAAATATACCTACATTATGCTTGTAAAACGAAAATATGGCGTGCGTCCCAACACGATGATAGGCACGAATGTAGTCGGTCGACCTTTGAAGCAGAAAACATGTCTACTACCTTTGTATTTAATTTGATGCGTACATATTATGTGGAGAGATCCGAGATCCCTCATGTAAAGACGACAAGCAAGATAAACCAGAATGATTTTTAAGTGGGACTAAATGTATTGCTATAAAAATGCAGTCATACAGGAAACGACGACGTTTACCTGAATTGACCGGTTCAATTCAGATAAACGTCGTCGTTTCGCTAGTCTTTGTTTAAGAATTATTGCTGTTATTAGACGGAAAATGCTAGTTGAAACGTCCTGTGGAATGTAATTAAAATAGATTGATTTTTATATATTTGAATATATAGAATATATTTGATTTCGCAGTTTTCAGGTATACACGTTATACACGTCAGGTATATACGTCTACATTTTTAACAATAATTATTGAATTCATCAACGTGCGATCTTACCTTAAAGGCGTTTGACTGTGTCATCACTTAACATACTTAACAAATATGAAACAGTATGTTGTTTGTAATGATACTGAATCAGGAATGATTCCCATCACTTACGGAATTCCCCAGGGATCGGTAATGGGCCCTATCCTGTTTTCGTGTTATATAAACGATTTACCATCAGCATTAAATAAACATAGTAAATGTTTGCAGATGACGCTACATTAATTGATATAGATAAAATGCGAAGAGATGGTTTATAGCCAAGAAATTAAAACGTAATGAAAACTCATTAGACATTGTGCGAATTTTTTCCCCTATTTTTTGAGCTATTTAGACCTACTATGTAAGTATGTAATTGTGGTCAATAAAAGTAAAGTATTAACTTTTTAAAAAAAAATTATCAGCTCAAGTATAAAACTTATTTCCGTTCTCTCAAATTTTATGCAAACTGACAAAACTAACACTGGCAGGTTCGAAACATTATTCTAAACGTAATTCATAATTTATAAAACTTTTGTAATTTTTTTCGAAAAGATGCTAATTTACTTAAATTTCACTTTGGAAATTTTTAGTTAGCACCTGTAGCAAGTTTTGCAAGTTTTAGTTATAGCGAATTTTCAATGTTTTATAATGTTCCGGACCTTGAAATGAGTTGCAAAATGAGTTTTTGTAATATATCATATATCTCCAACCTTGTGCTAACAATATACATATTGATATTTACGTTGCAATATAATATAACCAAAGTAATACTTTTTATTCTTGTTCCAGGACTAGCCCTCCAGCAATATTTTTTTCTGTGATAATAAGGTAAATACCAAACATTGTAGTTTTACTTTTTCTCTCTGTTATTAAATATTTTGTTATGGAAAATCCGTCTGTAAAACGACACATTTTAAAATTTCTAATTGGTGACTGCTATTATACCTACTGACCCTTTATAAATTATTATTCGCTTGAAGTAGTGGCTGTAGAAAAATATAATTAGTGTAGTCTTTGGGGAAAAATGGATGGGTTGGTCACAAAACGATATTATAATTTATACTCAACACTTTATTTTAAACAACAACTTCTCTCGACACTAGTCTTAACTAGAATGCCTCATGCCAATACTTTTATATTTCACAAAGTAATATGATATAATCACAGCTTATCTACACTAAGCTGTGATATAACTATGTTTGTACTAAAAACTATAATAATGGCGCAAGTATCCAGTGGCGTCGCATTAGGTATACTTGTGTCTACGACCGCACGGCCATTCTGCAACGTCGCTGGTCCTCGAGCGACTAGGCCACTGGCGTGGGTAACTGAAATAAAAATAGTTAGCAAAAGGTACCATGTCTTTTAAAAGGTCTTGGTGTCCTGTCTTTTGGTGTATATAAAGAAAACTTGTGCCGTCGAGGGCTGTCTTGTGCCATCGAGGGCTGTCTTGTGCCATCGAGGGCTGTCTTTTGCCATCGAGGGCTATCTTGTGCCATCGAGGGCTATCTTGTGCCATCGAGGGCTATCTTATGCCATCGAGGGCTATCTTGTGCCATCGAGGGCTATCTTATGTCGTCGAGGGCTGTCTTGTGCCATCGAGGGCTGTCTTGTGCGTTAAGGTACGTTGTGCTTACCTTATTGTCTTTGGATCCTAAAAGGTTTCATGTGTTCGACACCAACGACACCTTCGTAGGGGCGACTGGATCTGTTGGTATGTCTGTCCTCTTTTACTCTGTAACGGTCGTGTGGTAGAACTTCGACGACCTTGAAGGGACCTCTGAACTTTGGCAGCAGTTTTTTGCTCTCGTTGTTAGCAGGAAAGCTAGTAATCTTGGTTAGAACCATGTCACCAACTTGATAAATATTGGGTGGGCCACGTCTCTTGTTATAATTCAGGTCTTGCTTGATTCTATTCTCGTCTAATTTCTTAGCTGTTTATCTACGAATTTTCGTGACATCTATTATGTTCTCTTCAACCACATCATGAATATCTGCATCTGTTTTAAGGCGGTAACCCAATAGGAGTTCTGTGGGCGTGGGTTCGAATCCCACTTCTGATGTAGTCTTTGGGGAAAAATGGATGGGTTGGTCACAAAACGATATTATAATTTATACTCAACACTTTATTTTAAACAACAACTTCTCTCGACACTAGTCTTAACTAGAATGCCTCATGCCAATACTTTTATATTTCACAAAGTAATATGATATAATCACAGCTTATCTACACTAAGCTGTGATATAACTATGTTTGTACTAAAAACTATAATAATGGCGCAAGTATCCAGTGGCGTCGCATTAGGTATACTTGTGTCTACGACCGCATTAGGTATTACAACAATTAGGTATTATAACGATAAGACGTTTACGTATACAAAATACGTCTTAGTTGTATGGAAAATTGGACGAATTATGATGATTAGCGTGCTCATAGTGCCAATTATATGTTTGTTTATTATGCTGAAAGCCTGTGAAGGGATCATGTGTTCACGTTTCCGTTCCAAATATTCTGGTATTATTAAGTTTATCGGGAAGTGATTCTTAAAAATAGATTTAGGTCTTTTTAACATCTGTCCGCGTTCGGTATTGTATAAACATTTAAATATTTTAACTTCGTCGGATATAAACTTAGAACTACACTGATTGATTGTCAGGGGTAGTAGCTCCTAGTTCCCGCAAAAACAAGTACCAAAATGAGACGACGTGGAAAAAAATTATCTAGTACCTGCTCCGACGAGACGTGCCGCTACTGGCCGCTATGGGTTCGGGAAAAATAACAAGGCGGTGTTAGGGGGTTATTTACTAGTATATTTGCTATTGTAGCAAATTTAATTTACTCATAATTAATTTAATACTGCCTGATTAAATTAAAACCACTACTTCTTGAAATTCACTATTTTATAAGACATATAACACCTTGGAAACACAGGTGATTATTGTTATGCCCAAATTTATAACATTTACTTGAATTTTACTGTATTAATTACTACTTTTCTCGGAGAGAAATCTAAAACGTGGCTTCCATATTCAAGTGCCTTTGTGAACGCTTCGCATTATTATGCGTAGTGAAGGAAGTCTATTCACATAAAACAAAAAACACTTCCTTGTTTACATTGTCTTTCCTAATAATAATAATAATAGCTACCTACCAACCAATCATGTATTATCATTATATATGATTTTTATTTTTCCTCTGCAGTTTATTATTTAAAACATTTCACATATTAAATTTCTTTTAATAATTAATTTCATTTAATCTTTTATTTATATACACTTCATTTGCGCTATATAGGCGCAAATTTGCCTTAGAAAACAGTTTAAAAAAACTACGCGGATTTTACAGATCTACAACTTTTGTTCGAAACTTTTCCCGACTGGCCTTACTTGCCTTGCCTTGCTTTGAACTTTGCCTTAATTCGGGGTCTGTCACCCGGGCTAATATATCAGAATAAAATAAATAATTGCAATTACGGAACCTGCAGGATAATTTCAGCTTCTAACTCACAGACAGGAACACTTTAAATTCCCTTCCCAGTACCATTCACCTTTAATTTAAGGCTGCCGCAGTAATAATCGCGAGCGTTCGTCAATGCCAGCAATAAATTAATTCGCTCATAAAGACAGAATTGTGTATTTCTTTGCCGCTGCGACCGGCGCGCGTTTACTTAGCAATGGCGATAAATGAACGTAATATGCGATTTAGTGTTCATAAAATTGTCATTACGTGTTTTATTGTCTTTAATTGCTACATGCCGGGTTTTATGTGATATTGCGAAATTCCGTAAGGTATTGTCTAGAGCTTCTTTATTGCTTAGATGCAGCTACAAAAAAGCCTTGAATATATTTTGAGTATCGCACTTTGATATAATCTTTGACAACATAGTTTATTGTGGAGATCATAACAGAAATTACCCGGTGGCAATAGGGTTCACTTCATGAAAACAATATTGTTTATAATCCGGAATTAGAATTAAATGGACACCCTAGGCCATATGAATAAAAGTAAAGTAATATTTATAAGCTTAAGGCAGAAGGAAGAGCAAAAGGTTGGAGTAAAAGCAATTGCTTCATTCAATATGAATAATGATTACCTTATACTTATTAAGCGCGCGGGCCAATATTCTTGGCCATAGATGTGACCTCGATAAGAGGGTGCCAAGCGGTACCATCGCTCTTTACCCCTAATATCTATGTAGGCCGAGACCACCCGTAATAGGTAGGCCGCGCGTTTCACGTGACCCTCCCCACAAATATGATCAGTGTCACGTGAGGTTGCGTAGCCCCCCCCCGATCTTGGTTGATGTGCCCCACCGGCAGAGCCTTGCTTCTGGTGTGGTGCGGTGTGTATTACCCCCGGGGGTGTCATGTCGGGTACTTGCAAGCAAATGTAAAAACGAGTAAAAGCGTATATCTAAAATATTACAGATTAGCAGGTACTCTTGCCTTGTGTGTCACTGTCTCACGTTTGGAAATAACAGAATTGTTCGTGTTGAGATCTACAGTTGCAGCTGCCTGTTCTAATGGTGACAGAAGAAGCATTGAAACCAGCTCTTACCTCAATCTCAGTTCTAATCTACCAAAACGTCGACGAAACGTTTATACTCACCACCGATGCAAGTGCTTTTGCTATTGATGCGGTGTTATCACAAGGCCCTGTTGGTACAGATTTACCAATAGCCTTTGCTTTAAGAACACTTTGCAAAGCGTAAACTGAATACTCGACCATAGAGTGTGAGCTTTTAGCCTTTGTATGGGCTGTAAAGTACTTCCGCCCGTACATATTCGGGTGCAAGTTCAAACTAATAACCGATCATGGACCCTCTTCCCGATAAAAGACCGTGGCAGCCGCCAGGCACGCGGGAGACTAAGACTCGGGGAATACGAGTATGAAATTGAATATAAACCCGCCAGAATTAATAAAAATGCAGAAGGTCTTTCCCGCATAAAAATAAAGCATCTCAAAGATTACTCTGACTTTCTTGAGTTCTGATGCTACTGAACAGCAACATCACTTTTGCGCAAGTAAATTCTCGCACTTGTAAGCAAATGATTGGCTTTATTTATATGTTTGAAGCCAATCCCCTTATTTCATGAGCATTTGCTTATTACTTTTCAGCAAAAGGATTTACTTACAATTTTATTCATACCTTGATGCATTAACTTTGAATTTTGCAAGTAAAGCCAGTGCTTATTTTTATTCATATTGCAGCCTATATTGTTAATTATTCTTTTGGAGCATGTTTGGGTTCCTCCAACGCCGCTATTGTTTTATGATTATACTGAAACGTATAGATGGAAAAGTTTGATATTTTTTTGAGAAAACTAAAAATTTCTTATTTTATTGTAATGAAATATTTCCAATTTATTAAAAACATAATTAAACCAAGTCCTGTAGAGAGTTGGAAGCTATGATGTTGTTTACCAAACTACATCATAATTTGAAAGTGACATTATGACTAGCCACCGACCACTTAATTATACCCCGTACGTGGTTGCATTCATGACTGTAAGGAGGTAATCGCAATATTTGATGTCCATGTTGTCTTAGTAGTTAATCCATATTGTAATCCGGATTATGTTTTCTTCTCCTTTACCAATTTGTATAATTCTGGTTTTCTTTTTGTTAGATCATATGGAATATGTTTTTATTTAAAATGTAAATGTCTTCATCTTTTCGTTAAGTAGTTGTGGGTTCCTTCTCCTCAATAACATTGTGATAAGACGAACGGTCTAATATATATGATAATGTATTTTACGCATACATTGTGTGTATAATATTGTAATCACTATACCTGAGCATTTTATGAAAAATATATATTTTCTCTAAAAATTGGGATAACTACGTCTACATGTATGTTGTACATCGAGGGAAATTGAATGCTGACGATGAGCGTACTTTCTCTTTACGCCATACCATCAAAGGTTCAATGCCCTACATGTCCCTATAAAAGTTCTAATTCAGTTATATTACGTGTCATATTACCTTCGGGTTAACGTCTGCTTAATAACAGTTGAATATCTGCAAATAAATAAAATGGAAGTGTCTTAATGTCAAAAGAACAGCTTTTTTCTAAATGCATATCAACATTTTTTAAATTTTTTGTCTGTCGCTCGGTTTGTTCCGGCTAATCTCCGAAATGGCTGGACCGATTTTGACGGACTTTCACTGGTAGATAGCAGATGTTATAATGAGTAACTTAGGCTACTTTCATTTTAAAAAAAATTAGGGTTTCGCGCAACAAAAATAAAATCCATGAAATTGTTAACAAATACAGATCTCCGAAACGACTGGACCGATTTTGACGGGCCTTCCACTGGCAGATAGCTGATGTTATAAGAAGTAACTTACGCTACTTTTATTTTAGAAAAAGAATTAAGGTTCCGGTCAAAAATAAAAAAAGTCCATCCTATATAATATAATCCAATATAAACACTAATAAATAATAATGTAAATCTTCCGAGTATTTTTACTGACTTTAAAGCCAAAACGTGCTGCACTTTTTGATTGGAATGTGTAACTTTCTGTGGTCATAGTTGATGCCAAAAGGCAACTTTCCAGATGCCAGCACCAAAAGATGCGCGCACTAATTTTCTTGTATCTCAGCTACTAATGGTCCGATTTCGATATTTTTGAAAGCTCTTGAAAAGAAGACACTTTTTGTCCCTATACATTTATCTCTACACCTTAAGGGTTCTGCACATTTTTCAAAAAGAATTTTTTTTTATATTTAGTTCTTTTTGTAATTTGATGCTTTGTGGTGTTCTCTTAAATTTATTTCATTCCATTCTATTATAAAGGTTTACTCATTTCAAAAACTAGTAATAAAATCAAATAACAAAATAAATTACTACATTTTTAAATCCAGGACAAACTTCTGTCATATGTGTGGACCAGCCTCTATTTGATTCGACTAAATCCATCCAGTGGAACTGGCCTGATTTTTACGGTGAATCAAAGTTTACCATCGAAGCCATGTTTGGAGATTTTCATATTGAGCAGGCATTCTTGAAACTGCTTCGCCAGATTTACTCGAAGGTCTAATCTAGGTCTAGCTGGACTAGCTTGGTAACCAACTCTGGAATCAAGACAGAGACAGGAATGGGAGCGTGTCTTATAGTTACCCATGTCACAAAAGCAAGAGCAATTCATCAGAAGACTGGAAATGTCAGTATTCGTTGCAAGTAGTTTGAAAGTAAATAGCGGAGAATCATTCAAAAACAGAAAACAAATCGAAGTTGCAGACAATCGAAGTTGCATATCGAAGATATGCAACTTCGATTAAATAGATATCGAAGTTGCAGACAAATTAAAATACTTCTTTTGTGAATACCTACCTACTTAAAGAGGGTGGTCCAGTTTACAACAGCAGGACTTTCCCAGGCGATAGTTAATCGAAAATAATGGTAGTTTCTTACATAAAGTATGGTCGAATTCTGTTTCCTTTACTACAAAAACAACACTTTTTATCGAAAAATTGCAAGGTACAAAAAAGGTTGTAAATTAAGCGAGGAATCCCTTGTATAGATATATTATGTGTATATTATATCTGTCATTAAAATATAATCTGTCATATAAATCATTAAAGGTGTTGCAATTATAATTTTGAAATCGTTGAACCAGTGCCCAATATGTCAATGTCAATAACAAATACGGTTTCAATAATTTCTTTTGACTGCTGGAAGACACGTTAATACAGTTGACATATCAGTTATTTCCTGTAAAACTCCGCTTTATTGTCGTTCCTCATTACAAAATTCATGCACATACCGCGACGCGGCGGTCATTGCAGCACCGTTTACTTGAAATCTTAGAAAGTTATCAAAAAAATCACCAAAATAAATAAGTTTCTTTGATTCTTTGGCTACAACTTTGTCGCTTACTATATACATCTATCTTTAAAAACAAAAAGTTTTCTCCATCGAGTATTTGTTGCTGCATTTTTAACATATTTCGTGTCACCAACTTTTTAAAACAACTACTAGATACATGTATATTTTTTTGCATTTCTGTCATGTCAGTCATGATAAGAAAGGTCTAAATTGGCTCTTCTAAAAATTTCAATTTAATCGGACTTAAACTAAGGGAGATTTTCGTCAAATTATAGATTTTAATAAATTTTTATCAGTTTTGCAATTCCGCATTGCCTGGCGAATTCCGGAACAGCGAAATGGGATCTGCCAGGTCCATTTATATAAGAATATCTTTTTTTAGGTGGTTGTTAGCAAGTATATATTATTATACTCGGTGGCCACGACAGATCTCTCTAGGCAACATACATGTTTCGTGGGACGGGGCCTATAACACGCCCAGTAGTGTTTTCAATACTAAGAGACTAAAACTGCCACTTGGTTACCCATATAGAAAAACAACAGATCGTTGGCACGTTACTGTTTGTTGAAATTGCTTTATACCAGCCTACTCATTATTTCGAAAGGCTTATAGAAAATAAATATGACATTCTAATCTCTATTATGGTTACTATTTCGTATCTCTATTTACGCTTGTGGTTAAGACTTTGTTGTTATAAGTTTATGCATACTGAGCAACTTTTGATACTAGATAGCAGTCACATAAAACATTTGTTTTTAGATATTATGTAGTGGCAATCATTAAAGAAAAATTATCAGATATCTGTTTTGTGTTATTTATTAAAATTTAAAAAAAAAACATAATGATCAATGGACCGAAAATGATATTTCAATTTAATATTACAACATTATTATTGGTTTATTGTAAATAATATTACTAGGAACATTAGCATTGCCCCTTTTTGGTTATAGTCCAAGTATTCTGTCACGGCCAAATGTTAAATTTGTAGAAATTTCTACCTGGGTAAAAAATATATGGGCGTATAGGAAATAAAATTTAAATATGATTTTCTATTTCTTTCAACTCGCGCCCGAATGGCGAAAAATTAGCGCAAAGTTGCAAAAAGCGTTTTTTTGTAAATAATTATATATAAATAAGTTCAATGACGAGGTTGTAGGCATTAATAAAATCTATCATAGTGCTTGTATAATAATTTTCGAGATTCATACAAAATATGGTCGGAATAGTGTTTTAACTTCGTCAACTGTGAAGAGATTAATTGAAAAATTCAGGGAGACAACCGTTGGAGACGCGAAACACACTGGTCGTCGAAGAACAAGCCGTTCGAATGTCAATATCTAAGCAATGCGTGAGAGTGTCGGTGACAATCAAGGAACCTCAATTCGGCGTCGTAGAATAAGAATTGCAAATTTCAAGAAGCTCTCTACAGCGTATACTCACTAAAGATCTGTGTCTCCATGCTTACAAAATTCAATTAACGCAACAACTGAAGCCTAATGACCATGCACAGCGAAGAGGCATGGTCATTACTGTTTGTGTGTGGATTTTGGGCTGGAGGCATATGGACCATATTTTTTTGAAAATTAGGCTGGTCAAGCAGTGACTGTTACTGGTGCTCGATATCGCGACATGATAACACAGTTCTTTCTGCCGAAATTGGATGATATTGATGTGGCCAATATGTGGTTTCAACAAGACGGTTCCACATGCCATACAGCCCGTGAAACAATTCAATTACTGCATGGTACATTTCCAGGCCGTGTACTCTCTCGTTTCGGTGATCAGAATTGGCCCCCTAGATCGTGTGATTTAACACCATTAGATTGATGTTTATGGGGTTATTTGAAATCACAGGTCTATTTCAACAGGCCCACAACCACCCGTGCATTAAAGGAGGAGATTCAACGCTGCTACAACGAAATTCAGCCACATTTATGCCGAATGGTCATGGGAAATTTCGACAAACGAGTGCGTATGTGCATGCAAAGAAATGGAGGCCATTTGCCCGATGTGTTATTCCATAAATTACCCTATCCTATGTACTTTATGATTCAATAAAAAAATAACAATCAAAAGACTAAAAACTGTGTTTTCTATTTAATTCAAATCTTGCGTTAATTTTGAGACACCCTGTACGTACTTTTAGCGATTTCTTCATGAAGAGCATTTTTGTTATAAATAATATCTGTTAATTTACAATATACTGGATTAGAATGAAATATTTTTAATAATTTATTCTTCCCTTGTCTGTAAAATGAAGACAGTCACATCGGGCTGTGACGGCATGAAGAAAAGCCAGATATTTTGATAACTGGTATTTGAATTTTTTCCTGCTATAAGCAACAAACAATTAAACTAACAATAAAAAACACATGACAGCAGTTATGAACCTAGCAGTTATTATAACAGCAATCTGTATCTTCTGTTATTTTAGTTTCAAACTTAGCATTTTGTAATTCAATAGAAAGCATACTAAAAAGGAATGATTTTTACTTAGTATTTTTTATCGACATTATAGATAATTAGCATATACATGTGTAAATCTCGGGGCTCTACAACGTTTATTGCGCGTTCCAATTTTTTTGTAAAAAAAATTACCTCGGCTTCTATTTAATGGTCATAGAAAGTTGTTTTTTTTTAAATTCATGAAAAAATTCCAGTAATTCAAAACTGCCATTTCCGCCAAATAAAAATTGAGAAAGTTATTAAAACAAACATGTAAATTAAATGTGTTTTCAAATTAATTTTCTGACCCTTGAAATTAAAAAATCGATACAACTGTTTTATAGGATGAAAGATATAGCGAGTTTAAGACAGCATCTTTTTCTCGAAAAATCGATATATCGATAAATAATCGATATTTTTAAATTTTTCAAAAAACTTATTTCTTAGCTTACCATGAGCTATATCTAACCCAAGTATGGAAACGTTATAGTTAAGTACTAGTTGCAAGTTCTAGAGAACCCGCTTTTTAGCGGTATTTTCGATATAACTTGAAAAGTACGAAAACTATCGAAAATTATTATAGATTTTGATAGATTTTTTTTTAATATCTACAACTTCCTCGTTTAACTTTTTTCGATAGGAGCTATAGTTTTTCAGATATTTACAAAAAATAATTTTTTGCAAGTTTTCGAATTTTTGAGGTTAGGTTCGCCTTTCAGGCGCGAGTTGAAAGAAATAGAAACTCATATTTAAATTTCATTTCCTATACGACCATATTTTTTGGTCCAGGTAGGAATTTATGTCACCACTTGTCTAGAATGCTTTGACTATTAGACTATTATTGGACTAGTTTACCTTCCCTGGGGGGAAGGTAAACTTTTAAACCCACTAAATTTTCACAGCTGCATTTTAAGACATACATTTTACGAACGTTACCATAAACATAATATTTTCAGTATACCTTATCATACAGTTCGTACAATATTTATGTATAGTTGAACGACCGGCAACCCTGACCTACACAATGTTTTTCATTGGCGTAGACATTTTTTTTTTCTTAGGGGGGTGAAAGTAGAAGGTTTTTATATGCATATTTTCAACACCACAGCTGATATTGAATGAAAGTTTCCACACCACTCATGAAGTATTGCTTTCAGCGCGTTACCATTTTTTAGTGTGTGGTTCGCCAGTTGCCATATTTCCCACAAGTAACAAAAATAAATATGTACAAAGTAGCTAAGTAGTCGAGAAAAATAAACTTTAAAACGGAAAAATAAAATAAATATACTTGCGATTGAAATACAATCATATTTATTGTGTAAGTAGGTACCTACCTAATCTACCAAATCGTTAACATTCAACAAAGACAAAGATTATTAACAGGCAAGCTTTGACAAAGATCAGATCTTGTTTGTTAATAGGTACCTACATAACTAAACCGAGACTAAATTCAACATTTTTAAAAATCATTACAAATGCAATACATACCTACCGACCAGCTTCTCATCGCAAAGCGATTTCCAATACACACACTTTTTACAGCCAATCAAAATTAGAAACTGACCTTGAGGTATTTTACAGTCATTGAAAATTTTCCTTTCTTTTGTGGCTAGGTAGGCACACGGTTATAATTTTATAAACAATCAATAGAACTTTTAATTTTGCCCATTGATGTAAATTATTAATTTGTGATCTAGGATGGTAGGTACCTACTTATGTACCTAATAAACCAGTGAGCGTTTTCAGTTTTGTAAATCCCAATAAAAAACCTAACTTATATCGTTGCATTTAGCATTTATAACATAGCGGCCTCAAGCACTGGAATATTTTTTGGATAAAATAATTTGAGAAATGTCTGTGGAGGATGTAATAGGTACCTACCTACCTCAGCACACGTCAGTACCTACTTCGAGCAGCCCATAAATCAACTATTTTTTTGGTAAAGTCGGCTCTGCTCTAACACCCAGTATCCATTTTTGCCGTCAAATAATATTTTCCTTAAGTTTTTTTAACATGCCTATCCTATCTCGTAAATAAAGCGAGGTCTGGTGGAAATCTACGTTTTTCAGGTTTCATACGAAACGAACAAACATGTTTGCTAACCGCCATACTCTTTTATTTCAACTCTCGTAGCGATGTATACCTACATAGGTAGGTATATAAATAATATATTAGCAATTCCCGCGAACACGCCACTGTAAAATATGCGAACCTGATCCTATTCGCTCCGAGAATCCGATCCCGATCCGAGAGATCCAATAAGTTAAAAAGAGATATACTGCTCGAATATTCGTTATTGGAAAGGTCGTGGATCGGCGTTGTCGCTTTTAACTATAAAAATAGATGTTTACGTAATTGTCATATTTAAAGTAGACGAAAATAAATGTTAAAACGTAACATCTTGGCCTATAATATATTATTGTGTGCACAATTATTATTTAACATTCATAAATAATATATACAACTTTAATATAGTATTGTGGAATTTGATATTTTAATTGAATACTGAGAGAATTGAGAATTACATGTAGTAACTGCGCGGTATCTTATATGGGGTCAGTTAACTATACATACATATTGAATGAACTGTAGCTGTCATAACTATAACGTCCTCTAGCTGTCATCTTCCAAACTTAAAAATAATTTCCCAGCGATTTCTCTGGTCCAATTTTATGATAGATTTTTTCCCCAACATTCTGTCGTACAGTTCCCGAGATATGGCCGGCGGCATGATCTGTTAATGAATCACCCGATACATTAAATATTAAAATCGGCAACGATTCATCCGCAATTAATTATAATAATTTTACTATTCCGACGATACGTTGAAAATTTGGATTTGTATTCCAGAGCATGGGATTATTTAGATAAGCTAGCGCCCACATAATCGAAGGGAAACTAATCTGGCACGGAGGTCATGGCCGCTCTCTAGGTCAAGTTCAATCTTCTAGTTTGCCCCTTCCTCGTTCCACGGCCTTCATTTACATTTATTTATAGACTGTTTCATTATTGTACTAAAAGTATGACGCGTAGTTAAAAAAATATGGATATTTGTTTTGTTGTGTGTATTTTTAGTTTTAGTTGGATTTTTATTTGGGATAAATATTTATTTTGTATTATTTTTAGGTATAGTAGGATTTGATCTGATTATGTAATATTCACAAGTACTTAAATATAGATTATATATTTAGGTACTTGTGAATATTTCGCAATATAGAAAGAGTGGGTCATATCCAGTAAATAGGCCATATCATCAATAGCCTTTATAATAATTCCTTTATATTACCTTTTTAATGCTATTATAACACAAGTACCTTTCCAGTTTATAGAAATTTTCAAAACTTAATTTCGTACTCCAAGCAATACATCAATACATATTATTAAAAATAAGATCACTAAATGCATATGATAATATACACGGTACTTATAACAAAAAAATTTTTTTAAATTTTTTGTCCGTCTATTAATTTGTTACGGCCAATCTCCGAAACTGCTTGACCGATTTTGACGGTACATTCACTGGCAGATAGCTGATGTTATAAGGAGTACCTTAGGCTAGTTCTATTAAAAAAGAATTAGGATCCCACGCAAATAAATAAAATCTATGAAATTGCGAACAAAATCCGACCTCCGAAACGGCTGTACCGATTTTGACGGGACTTTCACTGGGAGAGAGCTGATGTTATAATGAGTAACAGAAGATAGGTAATGGGAAGACTAAAGGATTATGTTCAGGGATTCAATGTTCAGGCCAATGAACCTGTTGTCACATCTTCAAGTATGGATATAATATCAGAATTTTATTTTTTCCCCGTCATCTGTGATAATTTCTTATAGATGCATATTCTTACAACATATTAATTTTAAAAGTCGGGATATAATCTGATTTACACGACAGCTTTCAGATGGGGGCAGTAATATGTTCGGATATAGGTATTCAAAAACTTTATTTTCACATGCTTTCGCCTATTGTAATTATTATATTCATGGTTTATTGTGTTATCTTCTTTAGTGAAGGAATTACTATAGAAAAATGTCTGTCTCAGGCTCCTTCAAGTAAGTATGCTACGCCTATAATACTTTTTTTCATCCGATTTGCACCACTTACTCCTATATAAAAATACTTTGGGAAAACAGTTTTACCTATAATTTTCATTATTCATTTTCACTTTTTCTCATTTATTTTCATTTTATTTGCCCCTCTTGCCCCATAGGTATCTAATAATTTTTTACATATATTATGTAATTCAATGTATTTTGAAATTACATATAATTTTGAAATTTTTTACCTGAGTTGAAGAAGAAATCGTAATTTATCATTTATTATTTTTCATCTGATTTGCCCCACTTACTCCTTAACAGGTATCTAATACTAATAACAAAGAAAGTCTATATGGATCTAATATTGTTTTTAGAGACCAAGAAGGGTTTATGTAGACAAATTTTTATAAGTAATTTACAGCTTCCAGGAATAGTATAGGTGGTATCTAATAGTTTTTTAAGATTTCATTTTTTTAAATATGTATGGTCCAACCTTGGAGTAAGGTCCAACCTTAGAGTTCGTTTGCTACTATAGACATTCTAGATGGCGACACTTGCCCTCGTCATAAATTGTTTTGTTTATTTTTTTCTAAAAACAAAAAAAACACGCTTTTTTAATTATTATTGAGTTTTTTTTATAATTAAAAATAAACATTATTTTGTCTTTTTTTCAGAAAAAAAACATGTTTTTTTAAAACTTTTTTTTTTAATTTGAATAGAAACGTTTTTTTTACATCACTATTTTTTATAGTCTGCACCCCTAAAAATCAGACCTTGCTAGAATGTAATTACAGCTCCGATGTGAGCGACGATGAGCTCTTAGCAAAAATTGCTAAGAAGTCTAAAAAGGTAAACCAAGAGATTAAGGACAATGTCCCAGACTCGCCCAGACTCCATTTCTCATCGTTTGTTTTGAAATACCTTTGAAGAACTTACCGGTATGACAGCAAGTAAATCATCATATGGGAAAAGGACTGATAGGATAAATAAAATTGAATGTGAACTTAAAATTTACATTAAATTAGCCAAAATATCAAAAAATTAACCTTCAAGATCCTTGAGTGCCCTTGATCCTTTGCCCTTGGTGGGCAAAAAAATTTCCACTATTATATGAATATGCAATAATATACTTAGCACCCCCACCAAATAGTGTGGCTAGTGAACAGCTGGAAGTTCTTTTCAGCTGGAGGTGTATATGAAAGCGCAATAAATCGTCTAACCCCAGAAAGGGCAGAAAGTTTAATTTTATTGCACTAAAACTTGCCAAGACAACAGTACATATTAAATATTTTTTAACTTAATCTTTTTCTTTAAAATTCTTAATGATTTTTTTATTAAATTTTAAATAAAATAATAAAAATATACTTTTACTTGTTTTTTATTTAGTATTTGTTTTTTTCTTTAAAAAATCCTTAATAATTAAAATACCTACTTAATAATTGCATTAGTATTAAGCCGATACCAATATCGGCCGATATACCGATTCCGATATCGGTCCGAAATTTAATGAATGTACTCTCAGTAGAATGTAACTTTCAGTAAATTCTATATTTTTCCGAATGCGCCAATGTGAGATATTTTGTTAATATCCTGATTTTTAATGATCCTGTTGAGGACATTAGGACAAAGTTGCCAAATTATTGTATTGTCATCGGTCCTTGATAAGTGTGCAAAATTTCAGATTAATCAGACGTTTTCAAGTGGGAAAGAAAATCTCGTTCAAAGATTCCGTTACAGACATACATACATACATAGTGGTGGATTACGATTGTGGGCTAGGGGCAAACGAGGGCTCATGTCTAGATAGCCCGCAAATATATACGTACAGGTGAAGCTAATAAAAGCGTGTTAAAAATAAAATTAGGGATTTTCCACTATTACGTCTACGTTTAGCTTTATTTTAAAAGCTTCTTCAGGACTAGTGAGACATTTGACTTGTTTTTTGACATTTTCTTTTAACCATCCTCACCATTTTACCACTGAACTGGTAGAAAAAAATACCAGTATTCGGAATCATCAATTTGTGTTCTAGTACAGTATGTTTTATTTATTAACAATAAGCACTATGTGCCTTAAGGTAATGTCTCAATAGTGAAGAAAGAAACTTTTAATATAAAGCGAAACGTAGACGTAGTGGGAAATCCCTAATTTTACTTTTATCTTACACCGACGCAGGAAAACTTGATTGACTACCCTCTACATCTTTAAAATTGGCGGTTACGTCATAAATATAAATCATACGAGTCAAATCAGTATTGCACTAGTCAAATGTGTGTTGAAACAACTCGTCAGTATGTATACAAACTTTTCTCGTTTCCCGATGAGAAACGTAAAGATAAGACATAACCTACAATTTGAATGTTAAAATCATGAAGACTAGAGACAGGAGACTGGGTGTGGTTTTAAGCTATGAGAGGTTTTCCGTCGAAAAAATAACAGCTTAGTTGCGGTGAGGGCGCTAGTCAAAAGAAATCCATCAGTTGTTCGATACTATCCTCGCTATAGTTACGATGTACCAAATCGTGCCCTCTCTTTCTTTTTCAAACAGCAGCTTACAACAACGTTAGTCGGATAAATCAGCAGCCACATACAATGGACTTCTTTTTGTTGTCTCTCGTTTTATTATTTTTTTAACGAAGAACACACGAACAACGTATGTTGTAGAATAAGAATAATTTATTTATTATTTGCCCGCCGCTGCTCAACGAGGGTTAGTCTGCCACTAACCTCGTTTTAACCATAATTTATTAGAAATTGTGTTGTGCAAATTTAATCTGAAATATATTTCCTTGTTACAGAACATAATGCAACAAAATGGGCTGAACACAGACATTCGGTTAGAGAGGCAATACTAGGCTGAATATAGGTAAGTTTTTTTGCAGTTCCTATATTTTTGCTATGAAGGTCCGCGTACTACGGTTGGTTTTTATACGTGCGCTTGAAACTGCCCTCGACTTCGACCGGTGTTTTTGGGATATGGGTGGGGATTAGCCAAGAGGTCAATGGAATTTTTTGTGTAGAATTTAATGACAAACTTTTTCTCTCATATACCTTTTTTTCGTCAGATTAACGGTTTACGAGAAATCATGCGAAAAATCAGAGTACAATCTTTGGGAGCGGTGGTTTTTCGTGACAAGGGGATGTTCCACCCCTGCGGGATAGGCACCCTTTATTCCTAATACTCTCAAAAACTGTACCCTAAAAATAATTTTTTTAAATTTATTTCGCTATATTTAGTCTAATTTAGGCCGATTAATGAACGCCACATTTTTTTGTCTCATATTATCTTGTTACAAAATTTTGTTTCTCCTAATTAATTGTTGTTGATTGGAATTTCGGAAGGAGCTGTCAAAGTGAGGATAACACGGCCCTCGATATTCCGTAGTTTGCGCATATTCAATTTTTCTTATATCACTATTATCACAGTCAGTATTTCTGGTAACTAGTGGATGGTAATAATCCATAGCTTCCAAATAAATTTTAGCAATAGCAAATGTTCGAACACGCACATTCGCTATTAAGACTAGATGTGCAAAGGTTACTGTGTTTTTGAAAATCCGAAACTGAATAAAAATTTTATGACTTAACAACTTGAAAATAAACAATAATTCCGTTTGACAGATTGTAAATTCCCGCTGTCGTAAAAGTTAGTTCAGTTTTGCTGTTTTCTGATGCGCAACTTTGCTTTGCATTTAATTTTTTGCGCCAGCCAAATCTGTTTTAAAGTACTACGTACAACTCTCGTGTTCGTCTTTGCCTCGAATTGCTCTCCGGAATACATTAATTTGTAGGGAATATTAATAAATATTGATGTACGTTTAGTAATATTGACAATTAACGTTGTCGAATGAAGTGAAGTAATCGTGTTCAACTTAATTTTTCAGTATTGTGGGTTGGAAATGGACAAAGAAAATGGAAAGAGCAGCGAAGGTAATTCTGGCTCGAACAAAGTCTCCAACTCGCAAGACCCTGCATCTGTTCTGGATGCCGCCAGTCTCTTTGGGGGTGAGTAGCTATACAACTGTTTAACAACTTTTCCGTCGGTGACATACATATTTACTTACTAGTCGTTAAATATTTATTTGTGTTATGGACCTATCTCCATAATTTATTATTATAATGCTCTTACGATTAATTTTATTTATTGTACACATTGATCGTGCGTGATCGTGCAAGGTATAGATTTGTTTTCTCCGAGGTACAAGTCGTCGGTATTTCGGGCGTGAAAACAAACGAATACCACTTTTATTTAAGGTAGGTAGTAAGAATTAGTTTCAAGTTGTTTTTTATTACGTATTACATGGAACAACTACGACCAAAAAGCAAAAATTTATTGAATTTAAGACGAATAATGTAGATGAAATGAATTGTTTGGTATTATATTTATGCCCTTTTATTAGAACTATGAATGTAGTGCTAGGGGTATACAAATAAGGAGTCTATATAATATTCAAAATAAATTTCCGCTCGAGGGGTGGGGGGATGAAAACTCATTTCGACGCATTTCGAGAAATAGCGCCATTGTGGTAAGTGCTATTGGAAAAAAGTTCAAATGAAATAAGTAGAGTACAAAATTGTGCAATGTTGTTTTCTGAGTATGCAGATGTCGGATTTGATACATTTGGTCGCGTATAATAAAAGATATGATTTTTACGCCCGCACCTACATATTAGGTACTCCTTTATGGGCATTTTTTAATTAGAATTATCTACGGTCAATACTTCCTCGTTATTTTTGACCTAGCCCTTACAGTACCAAGATAAAAAATTATGAATTTTCAGGTCATATTTATTTTACACCGATAACATCATCGCTATCTTATCGGATTTGCAGGTGTAATTCAATACAGGAAGGAGTATTAGCTCTCTGAGTAGTTGTTACCTGTAAATCCATTGAGTATGTAGTTTAGCCTACTTTTGGCTAGGGTCGCTGCTCTAAGTGCCTGCATTGCAGGACGGTGCTTGTCACAAGACATTACTAATGTCTGATGAGTAGTAGCAACTGACCGCTAGAGGGGTCTGGTTATCCCTCGCTTGCACGATAACATTAAGTAAATAGACCACGTAAAATTTAAAAAAAATCAAAGGGTTTTTTTTGGTGTTTTTAGGGGGTACACAATTGTGGGTCTTGGAAGTGAACATATAAAAGTACAATTGTGCATGTTTTTATTACTTTATATGGAATGAAGTAAAACAGTTTTTGTTTTCGCTTGACCAAAGAAACACGTTGCATTTAGTGCATCGGATTCTTGAACGACTCGCACCCTTCTAATCTGCATTTAACCGGATTCTTCATTTCTTCGTTGTTTGGCCAGTGTTTCAAACCGTCAAAGCCATTTTCCACACAGGGAAGTTTTGCAGGTACTCTTCTCTTTTTACTTCATTCCTCCGATTGATGTTTTCATCCTCTGAATTGTCTGTTTCCTCCAAAACACCCTTTTTTGTACCCGCAACCAAATACTCTCCAAGACTAAGCCCGAACTTTAGAAGATCCATAGTTTCTTTGCTTCGAAGGTTTTGACTTCGGCAATACTCCATCCAACTGTTTAGTATGGCCAAATCAAATCAATGTAAAATGGCTTTGACCGTCCACTTAGGGGTTCGAGAAAAATAATGATAGAACATAGTTTGGTCGCACACATCTACACCCCCCTGTGTTCGTTGTATGATTAAACAACAGCTGGGCATGTTATGCCTGCGTTTGGTCTCTGTTTTGTTTCATTTCTCCACCTTAGATGTATGTATGTATGTTATAATATATAATATCATATGATATATATCACAAATGAACAGATCTTAGCTGATTAATAATTAATCAGCATTCCTTTCATCTAATTTATAAAAATTTTGGCGCCCTTATTCAGGTATTGTAACCCTTGCTCGTATGGTGATCGGTTCGTAATTTTTACAAGGGTTTTGGAAGTATCAGAATAGTATCTAAAATGTGTAGGTCAAAATGATGTTAAAATGGTTTAGAACTCGTCCGAACATAGTCCAGAAAGTCCATTGGAGTCCGAGCATTGGAGTGAAACGTAGTTTTTGCAGAAATTATTTACATATTTATGTATGTATGGTTGTATGTATGTATGTATGTTTGTATGTATGTTTGTATGTATGTATGTATGTATGTATGTATGCATGCATGTATGAATCTTGTAAAGGAATCCTTGAACAAGATGTTCACCTACTTCAAAACGTCAGATTGATTTGAAACTTTGCACACTTATCAAGGACCGAAAAAAAATGTCTCACATTGGCGCATTCGCCACAATATAGAATTTATTGAAAGTTATACCTACATTTATTAAATTTTGGACCACACAGCACAAAAATTAATCTTTTTCATAGCAGAAAGTAAAACTGATCAACATGTTTTTAACTAAAAAAAATATAGTTTAAAAAGACATACATATAATAGTATTATAGTTCCGCACTTTCCGCTTGCCAAATCAAATTAAATCTTTCTGTTTCAGCTTATTGGCCCAGAGGTGATGCGAACCCGAACAACGCGGCTAATCTTTTCGCGGCAGCTAGCGGCGGTTTCGGTCTGTCTCCCCATCCCTCCCTTTCTTTCGGGATGCTGCCGCCAACGTCGGGCAGAGGGATGCCTTCTTATCCGACTTCCACCAGCGCGGCCGCCGCATACAACAACGCTTACACCAACACGCTGTCGGTTGCCGCCAGTCAAGCCGCCAGTCTAGGGATTCCCGCCGCAAGTAAGTTCTCAGCATTCGCATGAAAAATAGAATAATATTAGCCGAGGAAATCCAGACCGCTAACACGATTATTTGTCGTCGAAAAAAAATTTTTTTTTACCGTGAGCCAGATAAAATCTATATGGTTATGTTCCGTTTTCTTGTATTATTTTCCAGGTGGATCTTTGGTTTACATTTCTGGTCCTTTTTGATCTTGATGTTTACATGATATGCTTAACACTCGGAGTAGTTTCCACAAACACCAAAACACTTTCACTTCGCTCGACGCGCGTTTCGCCAACCAAGTTGGCATCATCCGGAGACGATTAAAACTAATCTTAAACTACAAAATCTACCATATTTATACTATTTTCATGGTGACGTCAATAATGATATCATCGTGAAATTTACGCGTCACTAATCACGCTTCAATGATCGGTTGCTAAGCAACGCGTAAATCGGGCTATACGGTATAGGTCCCTTGTCTCTATTCATACTACTTTTACATTTTACAATTTCTATGCTCTCAAATGCATCCAACTGTCTATTATTGGTCACATTTCTAACTAATCTTAAATTACTAATATCTATTCTATGATTGTTGTCAAATGCATGTTGTGCAACACTAGACTTATCTGTTCTTCCATATTTTAGATGAGCCATATGCCCTTTAAATCTGGTGTTAATTGATCGTCTCGTTTGTCCAACATATTTTCGAACACAATCATTACAACTAATTTCGTAAATCCCAGACCTTTCATTTGGAACAATTTTATCCTTTGGATTGTCTAAAAGTTGTTGTAATTTATTACTCGACGAATGAATCGAATGCTTAGCAACCGATCATTGAAGCGTGATTAGTGACGCGTAAATTTCACGGTGATATCATTAGTGACGTCACCATGGAAATAGTATAAATATGGTAGATTTGTAGTTTAAGATTAGTTTTAATCGTCTCCGGATGATGCCAACTTGGTTGGCGAAACGCACGTCGAGCGAAGTGAAAGTGTTTTGGTGTTTGTGAAAACTACTCCGAGTGTTATAGTTACATCAAGGGTTCCAGCCCTATCCAGTAGTATGATGTGCTTGTTTTCTGCATAGGTACGAAATCGTTTTTAACTGAAACTCGTAACAGTCTGACTCCAGTTTAGTGGTTGTGGTCTTATTGTGTACGAGTATAGTTCTCTGTACTTTAAGATTTCCGAGTGTCACAATTTGTTTTCAGTATACAGTCGGCTAACATCAAAAGCTTTTTATAGTTGTCTGTTTATCCTTTACTCTTTGTCGCCAGCCGCCTGAATTGTGACACAGGGTAAACTAAAACGCCTGTCCACTATAACTCAAAATATTTTAAAGAGAGAAATCATGTTTTTAAAAATTTTTTTCACATATAGCACTCAACCTCTTTCGTCAAATGCATTTTGAAAAATTGCAATCCGTTGATTAGCAGAGCCGTGGTGATTTTTTTAATAAATGTTTTAATTTTTTCGCTTATAAAAGTTGAAATAGCTAAGGATTTTTGAAAAACAGGAAATAGAAGTACTCGGAAAGACGCTTTAAAAAAATATGTTATGATTCATTTAATAGTTCCGGAGTTACGATCGATCAAACTCGAACACAGTTGAACGAAAAAAGCTCTAAAATTGAATTGAATGGAATACGCTCGGGTATTCAATTCAAAATAAACTTTCATTCATCAATGCTCCTACCTACACAATCTGCACCAGAACAACACTGCTACAGAGTAGGTATATTATCAAGTCCCACAATGGCTTGGAAATGATTTAAATCCAACAGAGTGGGCTAGCTTGAAAAAATGGATTAGAACCATAGACATGTTAATACGGGGAAACCCAACGGTTAATTCATAAAACGCTGGAAGAGCCGATCTATTATTGTTCTAAAAACTGAGTGCGAGAGAGAAAATGAAGACAGCTCTGCGGCGGTGTCGTTTCGGCAACGCCGCTTCGTGTGATCAAAGCCCATCCAGTGGCGTGTCTACTTATCTTTAATGAATGAGTTAGGGTAAACTGCATAGTTACATAAGAAAAATACTGAATACCCTGTATCTGAACGTTGCAATAAATCAAATGAAAATAGAAAACATTCAGAGCCTAGCTTAATTCGTGTACATTAAGATAATAGTTAGTAACTGCAATAAAACTTTGTCATGTGTTTTGTATAAATTCATTTATAATTTTAATGCAAGAAGTACAGTTATTGGGCGTATTTGTTAGTGGACGGTTTAATATTAGTTATTGGACACATTGTAAATAACTTAAATTCTATAAAAAAACACTTTAATAGGTGTCTGACCACTTAGTAAAAATTTTCCTTGTGTGTTTGTTGAAACAACTCATAAAGTTTGTCTATTTATTCTTTCTCTTCCTCCTCGTTTAAAAATTTTTCATCGTCAGATTCACATTGTTCATTTTCAATGTCGCTGTCTTCATTTTCTGAAATCTCAGCATTTTCTGTATTGTAGCATATGTGACACAGACATGTCATCACCTTCTTCTGGAATGTGAACATGGCTTTTAGGGGGAACACAACATTTGTGTCAAAATTGCTTACATCTGTCATATAATAAAATGACATATATTTAAGAACTTTTATCATACATTCAAATTAAGTTATTATAAAGTAAAGCTATTACTCGACCTATTATAAATGCAAGAATCCTAATAATATGAGTGCTGTATTTAAACAAAGAAATGGAAAAACGTCTAGATTTTTCATTAGAATAACATAAGAAAATACTATAAGTAAAATAAAATCACAACATACTTTTGGGATTTACAAAATTCATAAATGTATATCATACTAAAGTCAACATGAACTACTATAAATATAAATAATAATATAAAAGCAACATTTTTTTCAAATTCTATAGACGGAACATATTAAAGGCAGTTCTATAAAATAAATCACAAGTTTCTAAAATTTACAAACTTCATGTCCTATATGCAAACAACACAGTAAATCAAACTTTGTTAATCAAACCTACTATAATTATTGAATCTATTAATTCCTAAATAATATGAGTTTTGTATTCAAACTTCTTTTTCTATTTCGCTTATTGTTTTCTATTTTTTTTGTTTCATAATAAATACGTATTTTGAAAAAAAATTTCAATACCAACTTGACCAATTTAATATGGTGGTCATTCAGTAGTTCATCAACATACATATATGGAGATGGAAATGGTATTTTATATCACCAGAATAAAAATAATTTTAAATAAACGCCGCCCCTGGCCAAGCCAAGCCGTTAAAACTTGTAGGTAACCTTAAAAATACTTACATTACTTACCGATGAAAAGTAACATTTTCCGGACTTAAATGATCCACCCTTTTACAAACTATACAAGAATGCACCGTAGTTACACACTTATTGTTTACCTGAATCGCAATAAATTCAAAGATTCGTAGAATACACTTAAGAAAACGCAAGTACAAGCGGTGGCGTTGCGGCAACCTCGCAAATTTCTCTCCATTAATAAATAGACATTGTCGTAAAACTCGAGTAAAATTCATCAAACGACGTTGCCGGTTTTAAGATTTATATCTCAAGGCACAGTACATTTTCGGTTGTCTATGGTTTTCACCATATATTATTAACGCAATAAGGCAGGCAATACAATAGATTACTTTTGCCAAGAAGCTGTTTTAAATAACATTTTAGTATTAAAATGAATCAGATTCGTTGATATTGTCAAATTATTTGAACATCTCTTACGATATTCAAAGACTTCCAGTGAATTTCACAGTAAGCCTGGCAACGGTGCCGCTTGGGAGAAAAAGACGGACGATAAGGATGGAACGATCTTGGATCGGCCAAAAACGTAAACAATTCTGTCTCTTGTATTAATACGTCTTTGGGTAAAATTAATAAGGACTAATTTTATGGTACAAATGATGCAGATAATATGCAATTCTGATGGATGTAAAATGCAAATACTGACGAGTTTTTACTCCAATTTTGCCCCAATTTTTATCACTGAAAGTAATAAATTATATAGTAGGGATTATTTTTTGTTCGGTGAAGGTTTCTTAAAACAGAAAGTGGTTGTCAGAGAGAGTTTGATACGGTGTGTAATCTAGAATGGTATTCACTTAAGGAATATGTGCAAAATATCCGAAAAAAGCTCCGTCCGAACAAATCATTCGAAATTTAAGGACATGTATTTTGTATTTAAACGACAATGCCACATTATAATCTATCTAGGTATATGACAACATACAGTGTACGGAAATGGTGTATTAGTATTATTGTGTACTCGTATACTACCTACAATTTTTTGTTGCCTTAGTACCGAAGAAAGAAAATAAATGTGACAAAACTTGAAAGGGCCACGTTTGATTTGCGAATTTTGCTATTGATCCGTGCACGACGACGGCACTCCCAGGGCCATCTGTTTCGTTTTACTGGAAGCGTGAGACCGGATTATAGGGATCCTAATTTTACTCTCTGTTGTCCCAATTTCGTTTACAAATTAAAGTACAAATGAATAACATGTTAATTATGCGGCGGCATATGATATTAAATAGAAATCTGCAAGTGTTACAAATCGTTTTAATCGCAACTAATAAATAAATAATTACCAAAAGTTAAATTAAGTTATCTGGTAATCATATACCGCCTATCTGAGATTTGTAGCCAACGGAAGCCTAGAACGAGGTTTCATCTGGGGGCAGATCTTAAAGGAGTGGGTATTTTTTCTCGTGTGTCTTATTCATCGTGTGTAACTAGTAAAGGTCGTATGTATAAAGATGGTTCAAAAGCTAAACTCATTATCGAAAATGTTGAATCTGTTTTATTGTTTCAATGTGATTTTTTGTCTTACAAAATACGAGTTCCAAATGATCTACCTGTTTGGTCTACTTGTCAATTAAAGTATTTTAATTAACTGCTTTAACTGACTGTAGCCTTTTAGTACTTTAGTTTACTATAAATTTTAATTGACAATATATTATAGACGTTACAATTTGGCACTCGAACTAGTGTACCCTTATAAAGGCAAATAAATAATTCTAAATTTAATTTAATATCTACACTATTGACTTTACAGTATTCAATTTCAAACAGAATAATACGCTGTAAAGGAAATAACATGCATTAGTAAGGAAACTACATATAAAAAGATAACAAATAAAAATAGAAAGCTGAAACCATGGATAACTAGGTATTTTAACGAAAAGGGATAATTTGAAACAAAAACTTTTAAAAGACAAAACTAATACTGATTCAAAAACTGAGTATAAAAATCGAAATAATCTAATAAACCTGATTAAAACCTTACAAAATTATATTTATAACAGTAAGCTGATGGAAGCTGGAAGTAATTATAAAAAGACATGGGAAGTAGTAAATGAAGTCACAAATGACCATGAAAAAATGTTAACATTGATAAGATTAAGAATGAGGATGTACTAATATGCAACGAAAAAGAAATAGCAGATAATTTGAATAACTTTATTGACATTGGTGAAAAGATAACCGACTGATATGTCAAAGTTAGATACGCCGGCGCCGTTACATAATACATAAAGTGACCATAATACATAAAGTGACCTCAACAGGCAATTTGGTTTTCAAAAAAAATAGAACAGAACAACCTCTTCAGGAACTTTTAATATTCTAGACAATTTCCAAAACAATCAAAAAGTTACTGCCATACTTTTAGACTTACAAAAGGCATTCTATACTGTCTCACATTCAAAACTATCGGAAAAATTGCACCACATTGGTGTAAGAGGGCAAGTTTTAAACCTTTTTTCACTTATCAAATAGAACTCAACAAGTAATCATAGACAGTGAATTGACTTCCTCAAAAATTATAAAAACAGGGGTACCTCAAGGTACTACATACACACCCCACAAAAATTATCGCATCATCGAAAATGTTGCATAAGTTTGATGGTTTATCTTTAGAGTCGTTTGTCCGATATGGATGATTTTTTTGGATGATAGGTTGACTCTTCCATAATCATTTTCTACTGATTTCTTAACAAAAAAAAATTTTTTTTTATCAAATATCGGGTGTTACAATGATCTGGCGTTTTGTTCCGACAAATTGTAACGCCCTGTGGAGTTCATCTGCAACAACTGCAAATTACAACTCATAGCTGACTAAAGCCTCGTCTTTCAGTAACATTCTCTTTTTTGGTTCACTTTATTTTCTCTGTTAAAGGAGAGACGTAGTTTTTTATCACAGCATATTTCTGTTGATTCAATATAAACTTAATATTGAAAAAAGTGAGTAGCAGGCATTGCAAAAAAAATAAGATAGTGTCATCAGTTTTGCAAACTGTCAGTTTGTTTCTGTGTAATTATTGTTGAGATCGATTTCCACGCATTTATTGATTTTTTGTGTAAATTACTTCACCAAATGAATGGTCAACAACGTTTAACACGTCATTTAACTGATGAAGAGGCTATAAGAGCAATTTCCTTGGTTGAAGATGGGCGAAATCCAAGGTACGTGGCCAATGTGATTGGTACTCAAAGTACCAAAAAAAGTACCATTTCAAGAGTTACAAGGCGATACAGGGAAACTGGACAGTACTCTAGGAGGAATGGGCAAGGACGTAGAAGAGTTACTACAGCTGTGGAGGAGCGATTTTTACGAGTTACAGCCTTAAGGACTTGGCATTGTACTGCTCGAGCACTTGGATAACAATGCACAGCGTCACAGCGATATAATAAAATTGTCATGGCCAAAATAAATAATATTGTGAAAGTCTTCTATGAAACAAGTGTTTTTTGTTATGAATATACATAATTACTTTTGAAAATGTAAATTTCAGGGCTCTCAGAGTTTCCTAAAAATCATAAAATTCGTAAAATTAAATAAACCAAGTAGTAGTTCATTTGATATCTTATAATAAGTACACGTACACGAACATTTGAAGAAGAAGAATACGACCATAGATTACTTCTCTGTAGACTCTAGTACGACTGACAAACATAACCTATGTTTTGTTGGCGGGTATCGTGATGTGAGGATAGTATATAGGTATATAATAGTCCTATAATACCGACATCATGGCAAGTATTTTGTCATGGCCTGTGTGTAGTTATTCCTAAAAATGGTATTGCTGTTTTGGGTTGCCAAATGAAATGCAATTGAATTAATAGTTAATACATGCAAATGCAAAGGATATATGTGTTTGTATCACATTTTATGCTTAAAGCAGCTGCTACTTTGCTTTTATGTACGGCTGCTGTTTTTATATGGGAATATTCTGGGAACCTCCTGGAAGGAATATTCTTTTTTAGATATCCATAAAATGTCACAGGAATATTTTTCTTTTAACGGATTATTCATAGAATATTTGATTTAATATAACATAATACGTAGAAAATATTACAGGAATATACAGATGAGTTTATCTTTTAAGGAAGAAAATAAGAATATTCTCCCAGTATTATTAATAAAATACCTACGATGTATAATATCAATTCATTTTTAACGATATTTTTTTATATGGAGACATATATATATATATATATATATATATATATATATATATATATATATATATATATATATATATATATATATATATATATATATATATATATATATATATATATATATATATATATATATATATATATATATATATATATATATATTGAATTGAATTAATTGTTAATACATGAATATATTGAATTGAATTAATAGTTAATACATGCAAATGCAAAGGATATATGTGTTTGTATCACATTTTATGCTTAAAGCAGCTGCTACTTTGCTTTTATGTACGGCTGCTGTTTTTATATGGGAATATTCTGGGAACCTCCTGGAAGGAATATTCTTTTTTAGATATCCATAAAATGTCACAGGAATATTTTTCTTTTAACGGATTATTCATAGAATATTTGATTTAATATAACATAATACGTAGAAAATATTACAGGAATATACAGATGAGTTTATCTTTTAAGGAAGAAAATAAGAATATTCTCCCAGTATTATTAATAAAATACCTACGATGTATAATATCAATTCATTTTTAACGATATTTTTTTATATGGAGACATATACATATATATATATATATATATATATATATATATATATATATATATATATATATATATATATATATATATATATATATATATATATATATATATATATATATATATATATATAGTATTGAGAGTTCAAACTTAATTTTCATTAATATGTCCTAAAATCATAAAGTCTGAGAGCCCTGAAATTTTATAATGCAAAAATGGGTTATGATTCTATGACAGTTTTCGCGTGTGACGTCACAAGTCTCATACGCCAAATTATATTATTTCAAATACACCCGGTATAATGGCACAGAATTTATAATAATAAAATCTCCGAATCTTTTTATTCAACAAGTTAATAGAGCTAGCTGACTAGAGTCGGCTTGATGAATTTTTCCATTATGTATTTGCAGAACATTAGGTATATTTAAAATCCAGGAATCAAGCCCCACTTCAGCTTGCTCGTCATTGTGTTGTCGGGCATTATTTATACGTAGTGCACAGCACAGGTTTATCTGGGTGAAGTATTACGGCAAATGTAATTCATTTATTGATCTAGTTTCCTCCCTCCAGTCGAGCACGGTGTACTGTATAAAGTCCGCGCTATAAAAGCGGTTAAAAAATTATAATTATCCGATGTTACTCAAAAACAAGAAAGTTCGATCGATAATAATCATGGTAATGTTTTTGGTATAGCAATATTTTGTTGTGTCTTCGATTGTTTGTATTGGCCTTAACATCACTTTTGTGTTAGCGCCTATTTTTAGCGTACCATAGCTGTAAATCCCCGTTCTCGATGTCGTATGTGTTTATTAGTTTACGTCTTAGTGCCTTATACCAACTTAAAAAATCGGATGCAATAATTTTTGTCTAAAAATAGCACCGCACGATCTTCTGTGCACGTTAGGAATTTAAAAGTCGATGTAAATGTTGTCCATATTGATATGTTACTTGCCCAACTGTTTTGAAATTCTAAATATGTCAAAGCCTTGTCTTTTGTGCCGACATTAGTGGTTCGAAAGGCCCGGAAATCATGCAACCTTGGAATAGTCCGGGAAAACATTGTAAATTGTAAATATAATTTTTAATTAAAAGTGACCCAACTTTCGTTGAGTGGATATTTCGTTTTTCTTCGATGTTCGGATCTTCACTGAAACGCTGAATGGGACTTAATAATGCATAAGTATGACGTACGACTAATTTGTCGTATGGATTTGCGTAAATGTATAATATTGTATGTAAGTAATGCCTACATAATTAGACCAAGGTGGAGATTTTTTAGGGCATTAAAAAATAATAGGTAAAGAACTGTGCAGGGATTTAAAGTATAATATATAGATGAAGTCGTGTATAAATTAAACAGCGAATTGTTCTTTGCGATATAACAGAATGGCGTTCGAAGAACAATTAAAAAAAAGCAAAAAGAATCGTTCTGAGTATGCAGCAATAACTTCTAGTGAAAAGTAGTGTAAACGATTGTACGTTTACACTACAATACAATAGTTCTACATAATTGAAAATCTACGAAATGCTCTATACCTGAACTCTAGCTGCATTTTTAGCCGAGAAAAACGGGAAAAATCGCGAAAAAGAAGCGTTTTATTGAAAATTCGTAACTTTTACCACTTTAAGCTACGGCGTCCGCATTGCGCGTAAAGTAACTTTAAACAATACATGTAAATTATTTGTAAAAAACCTGGATCTGTCGGACGGATAGTTTTGCTACAATTGCCTATTTTTTGTACCCTTTATCCAGGTACGGTGGTCCGATCTTAATGTTTACAACAGTTTTGGAATCTTCAGAACATTATCTAAAATTTGTACATTCATATTTGTGCGTTAAAATGGTTTAAAACTCGTCCGAATACTGGGGTAAAAAATGTATAAATTTTCACAGATTTTTCAATGATGGCCTATATTTTGCGTTTCAATTGATAAGTATACAATGCATGCAATGAGTATGAAATCCTATTCTCCCATTTAAATACCATTTTCGAACTTCATAACGACGAAATATTAACAACTGGTTGGTTGTTAGTTGTTACTGCCCTGGGAAATTGGGACATGCCGGAGAAATCTACTTGTTAACCATACTTTATTTACATCGTGAATGCTAATATTATGTTATGCAATAAATCTTATACTTTTGCTTCAATTTTGCTGTAAACAATTCTCTTTTTATAACGTAATTGTTCTATAAATTAATGAAGCTGTCATTTGTTTGTACATAATAAAATATTTCCGAATTTACTGCCATTATTGCAAAAGGTATTAACATTTATAAGATAGTGCAAAAAAGAGGCTTTTTCGCCTTTACACGATTATTTATTTATCGATTTTAACTATATATATAACTTTTCTAACGCCCGAACTTGGTCGTTGTTTATAAAAAAAATATGACAAATCTGGCTGTACGTATTTATCATTACTAACCCCCATGATTAACCCTCCCCTATGACGTACAACCCTTAAATACCTGTAATAAATTTTGGCGTGAAATCGATCAATTTTTCATACAAAAACTGGACTACCTAGTTACAGGTAATTGAAGTTGATTGAAGAAGTTCTTCCTTCAATCAACGGCTAAGTGCATAGGGGTGACTGACCGGGCGCCCCTATGCAATTTAGTTGGGCATTGATCCTGGAATCCTGACGTTTTGTTTTTCATTGTATTGAATGATAGTTTCCACGTAATAATCCGTAATTTATGTTAACTGTTAGGTATAACTCGTGTACTAAGTGGCACAGGGTTGATAAATACAACAATATGACCATAAAAATGCATCTAGGTTTTTTTTTAATGAATAAATACATTTTTAAGTGTATTTTTTCGTTTAAAACTACTTGATTATGATTTTATTTTAAAAAAAATCAGTTTGATTACAATCATTATTTTAATCGTGATTTTAATCAAGTGTTAAATCCTCTGAAGCCTGCAGTGGCGTAACTACACCCCCGCCGGTCCCCGTAATGTGAGGAGGGGGCCTTGGAGAAGAGAAAAAAAATACAAAATAGCACATCATGTCGATGGCAATATTGGTAATCATAGTCAATTAATTAGTAAACTAAACCAGTACGAGATAGTCTAATGTACCCCTCACCCCTCAAACTACACCTATGTATTCTGTGTATTATCAAGAATTTCCTCCCGAGATAAAATTAACCAGGAACAGGGCCGGCGCATGGGTTAGAAAAGTGAGGGCCCTTGAGGGGGGCATTCAGTTCTATAAATCAGGTACAAAGACAAAATAAAGCAATATTCTTTGATTTTTGACGAACATATTTACACGTTTTTGATGAAATACGAAACAATTTTTGTCCATATGTCTCTGTTTTCTGCCACTAGTGAAATAAATTAAATTTTCTGAATAAACAATTGTTATATTCATTCATTTTTCTTAACCAGTTTGACTGAAGAAACTCCTTTTCAAAATTCGACACCCTTTGTTAAAGTCACATTGTCAATCAAAATCGGTTTCAGATAAAGATTATACAAGATGAGATTTAATTTTGTTTTCGTAAAACACTTGATTACATTTTTTTCTAATACGTATAGGTAGATACAATAAATTCATAAATCCTAAGCGTAATCCCTTATCCTACCTAACGTTAATAACATTGTCCTTATCCCAACCTATTCCTGATCCTTAACCTCGTTGATACTTACAAGTTATGGCATACCTTCTTTTTTACATTATTAAATACCCGAATCTGCGAGAAGCATCCAATAGAATGTTTCACATTTTATGATATCACTAGTTTTTGTTGATCTCATACCTATCTAGTCTATTTTAAAAACTTACGTCAGCCGTCAAGGAGTCTGTGACTGTAGGATCACGATTTTACCAAGAACCGCCCTGAGATACATTTGATATTTAATATACTAATCCATTAAAACCGATTCCGTTACGATTCTACAATATTTCGACACCCGAAAGGGTTTTTTACAGTATCAATCATTAATAATTACTAGAGGTGCACAACTAACTGCGCCGTACTTCATTGTTGATATATTTATTCTGATCAAGTTTTTATTAATTTCTTACGAATAATTTGTTGATATTCATTTCATACATTTATAAGTAAGAATTAAATCCAAGGTGAAGAGTTACAGTGCCAGTGTAACCATCAAAAAGTCATGTTATAGAGAACAATAATTATTGTATTGTTAGCACGAATCGATTGTTTATATATTTGGTTCCTCATGTCCATTAATATTTAACTGGGTATATTGAAATAGTTTTCGACTAGCTAGTAGTTGCTCGTCAAGGGAAGCAGTGACGCATCCCAATAACCCCTTGTATTAGAGGTGTTGTTGCGCATCCCCTGTAAAAATTCAAAAGATTTTTTTATATAAATATTTTTAATTCTAAACTACTCAAAAATGAATATGAAAGCTGATTTTTTTTATATTTCTTGGAGCTCTGTATTTTTCCATGGAGACATGTAGAGGAATCTACCTTTCACTGTGAGTGGAGGATTTTATTGACTTTACAATGCTTTAGTTGTTGTTTTTAAGGTTTCAATATCCATATATACAGGGTGCTTTAGAAAGGGTTGCAATATCCATTATTTTTTATTCACTAAATTTTTAGATAACGGGTTTTGATTAATTTTTGTGTCACATTCTGCATCTGTATTAACTGTTTTGAAACTATTTATGTATTGCGCAAAATAAGGCAAATTTACAGCGCGTACCAATTTCGGTCATTTGATAAAGTTTTAATAATCTCTTTTTAACAATAATTTAAATCACTTAAAAATATTTCTTTCTTCAATTTTATTTACGAATCTTAAAGATCTTAACATGTTGATCTTAAGATGCTAACAATTTAAATCATTATTCTGTTATTATTAGCACAATGATTTTGAACTTTTTTAAACAAAAAAAAATTACATGTTTAAACTTTTTTGCCACAGTTAAATTTCCTGCTGAAAGTAGATGAAGAAATCATATTCTTGCCCCTAAATTATATATGGGAAGTGTCCGCCATTTTTGATTTTGTGTTTTTGTCGATTTGCACGGGTATTTTGCATTTCTCGATTATCATTTCTCATATACCGGGTAAGTCTCTTAAGATTGACACCCCCCTTATCTCACTTATCTTTTGCCGATTTAACTCATTCAAAAAAGGAGGTTTTTGATGAATTTTTATAATCTGAGAACAGATAAAAATCTCGTAAAATATACAGGGTGGAAAATAAAACATTATTTTTTAAATGGAACACCCGTTATATTTTTAGACCAAAATAATGTCCTTAATTTTCTGAATCCAAAAATGTGTAATTGTTATATAATCACTCCACCTGTTCGTGAGATATTACCAAAAACTTATCACATTACGGGTGTCAATTATAAAACAAAAAACATATCAAGATACCTCTGGAAACAATGCCATTTATTGAGATAATAAATAAATAATATATAGGTGACAATAACAGTAACGAGTAATAACAATAAACAACATAAGCCTAATAAAAACAAATAAAAGTCAATATTAATACAGTAACACAATAGAGTAACACAATTTTATTTATTTACACGTAACGTAACAACGAAAAATTATTAAAATAGGTAATTATGGAATATTTATTGTATTTGGAATTAATTCTAGAATTAGAAGATGCAGAAGTTAATGAAGAAGAAAAGCAAGATTTTGTACACGACATCCGACATCTATTTATTGAATTAAGCGAGGATAATTTTTTAAAAATGTTTAGACTGACCAAAGACTTGTGCCGTTTTGTAATTGAGTTAATAACGCCACATTTAGACCAAAACTGAGACCAGCTGATAATTTAGATATTAATGTAAGGGTACGTAGAAAAGATGTATACCTAATGGTACCAAAAATTTTATTATCTGTAATGTAACCAACCCGGGTCGGTTAAACATAATCAGAGAAACACATGGCCGGGGTCCGTGATCGTCAAAAGGAAAAATACCTACCCTACGTTATATTTAATTTAAATTAACCCTGTCCGAGGTTACTGCACTGGTTACTAACGAGGTTACTAACGAGTTTTGAGATGAAAAAGAAAAACCTAAGCATTTTAATACACCTACTTATTTATTCAAACAGGTATTCAATTTATGAACAATATAAAATAAGTACATGCAGTACTCAGCCTTGAATTCACGAGGGGAAAGAGCACGGCAGAGAAACCCTCGATCTCTATTCAAAATAATCGCAATAATGCTGTTGGACATTTAGGTGAAAGTAAAATGCCGTACTCAGCCTTGAATTCACGAGGGGAAAGAGCACGGCAGAGAAACCGTCGATCTCTATTCAAAATAATCGCAATAATGCTGTTGGACGTTTAGGTGAAAGTAAAATGAAAACTTACAAGGGTTCCCATACTTGTGTTTTAACCTACTATCATTCTCAAGATACAAAACTGAAGAGTTTGTTGTTAGTTAGCCGACTTTCGTCAGAAGGTACTGAGGTCCCATACGGGAGGCAACTCAGATAGTAGTTTTAAGGTTTTGGTGCAAAAACGAAGGTCCCATACGGGAGGCAACAAGCGTGTTCGCCCAGGCCCTTTATACGATGGAAGTTGATAATAGCGCCCTCAACTCTTTCTTCTCTACCGAAAAATGTATCGCCAACTCTTTTTCGTTAAAAAGACAGCGCAGCGTGTGAAGTTACCGCCGGAAAATTGCTTTTCGCGATTTTACGACCTAAATTGCTAGAACTATTGCTGTTTTCCCCATTGCACTCCTGAACTCTTTTATTTCTGTTGGGTTGGGAACTTCCAAAATATGGGTGATTTAAAAAAAAAGTAGCGCCAATTTCGTAATATGTATTACAGTATACATATACAAACTTTGTATGTTTTTTCACTTTTAAAGTTTGTAGTTTTTTTAAATAAATTAAGTATTATGTAACATACATATATGTACCTACATTTTTTCTTGATATCCGGATAGGGTCCGGTCCCAATTGGTCCGGATAATTGCAGTTCTATTTTATATATCTAAAATTTAATTTTATTATAATAAATGTACTTATTATTTTCAGGTGCAGCATGGTGGTCAATGGCGTCCCACCTGGCAGCCCAGGACTATCTGGCTCGACTGCAGGCATCGGGTCTGAATTTTCCATCTCTAGGTAGTCCGGCAGAGTTGCAATATGCTTCCTTAGGCCTCCCGTCGCACTCGTCTCATCACAAATCATCGAAAAACTCGAAGAGCTCAGCTTCCTTATCCAGATCGCAGGGTAACTCTAAATCCGCATCACATCTGTCCTCGATTCACGGCAGCAAGTTGGATGGGCGACTCGAGCTTGGCACCAAAGCCAACACGTCTATGACAAACACCCGACCGTCGTCGTCCTCTCTACAGTTCTCTCATAATCCTCCTAAATACTCTTCTGCATCTGGTCTTACCATCCAACCCAGTATGAAGTTACCTAGTACTAATTCCAGTGATAAACATCGACAGAAAGTGAACGATATGAATTACTTAAATAAATTGGATAAATCCAAGTGCGCAGGTGTTAGTAGTGCAAGTGCTAAAGTGTCTTCGCCCTCTCCGAGCATCTTCACTAGTCCGCTGAGTTTGGCCAGTAATTCGGAAAAAAGTGGCGTTTGTACAACTAACAGTAACCAGAATTCTGTTAATAGTAGCAATATTGCCAGTCTACCTTCTAGTATATTAAGGTAAGGCTTCCATGTTATTCTTTAGGTTACCATCAGTGGCGGTGATATGCATAAGCCAATACAGGGTGAGTCAGTTTTTTGTAGACAAACTTTAACAGGGGATAGAAGGCACGTTTTTAAAAAGAAAAGTGCCTATAAATATATGGCCGATCTAGCTTCCTAAGGAAGATACAAGGTGTTAAAGTTTCATTTTTTTTTACATTAATGTGTAATATTTTCTGAACGGAATGATATATTCACTAAATATTTTACACATATCTTAACCTGCATAGGATCAACATGTTGTATTGTTCCTGTCGAAAATACTATAGTGGATGTTACTTTTTTCGGGTACTTCGGATATTCTGCATAATGGAACTTTTTTTCGTACGCCACTGACATTATCTGATACATATTTCTAAAATAACGGCCCCTTAGTAACAATTTTGATCTCTTGTAATTTTGCTCTAACTACGACAGTTTTAGAGATATTGGCCGTTGTTTCTCTGACAGTGTAATGTCGTTATTATATTTTTTTTCTCGAATTTTCTTTATGACTTATAAACGAACGCTTAGATTTTTTCATGTTTGGGGGATAATGCCTATTAATTAAGGCGCATAAAACAAGCGGTTAGAATGTTCAAAAACTTGCACAGTGACGGGGTGGAAGGGGTGCTCCACCCCTTTCGTAAACAGAACATCTACGCCAAAGACTATTTAAAAAAAAACTGTTATTTTCATTATCTACATACAGTTTAACAAAAATAATGTCCCTTCTTACTTGGAAAGAGATAAAGAGATTTCGGCTTTTTAGAATCCTTAACAAACCATATTTAGGTAGGTTTCGTTGAAAGAATTAAATATTTAGCCGATAATTATTATTGCTAATAAATAAATTACTTAATTTAGTACCACATCAAACACTAAAAATCAAAATAACTAGGAAACGCACAGGAATTTCGAAACAGAAGAAGGGACATTATTTTTGTTAAACTGTATGTAGATAACAGTTTTTTTTTAAATAGTCTTTGGCGTAGAAGTTCTGTTTACGAAAGGGGTGGAGCACCGCTTCCACCCCGCCACTGTGCAAGTTTTTGAACATTCTTACCGCTTGTTTTATGCGCCTTAATTAATAGGCATTATCCCCCAAACATGAAAAAATCTAAGCGTTCGTTTATAAGTCATAAAGAAAATTCGAGAAAAAAAAATTATAATAACGACATTACACTGTCAGAGAAACAACGGCCAATATCTCGAAAACTGTCATAGTTAGAGCAAAATTACAAGAGATCAAAATTGTTACTAAGAGGCCGTTATTTTAGAAATATGTATCAGATAGTGTCAGTGGCGTACGAAAAAAAAGTTCCATTATGCAGAATATCCGAAGTACCCGAAAAAAGTAACATCCACTATAGTATTTTCGACAGGAACAATACAACATGTTGATCCTATGCAGGTTAAGATATGTGTAAAATATTTAGTGAATATATCATTCCGTTCAGAAAATATTACACATTAATGTAAAAAAAAATTAAATTTTAACACCCTGTATCTTCCTTAGGAAGCTAGATCGGCCATATCTTTATAGGCACTTTTCTTTTTAAAAACGTGCGTTCTATCCCCTGTTAAAGTTTGTCTACAAAAAACTGACTCACCCTGTATAAGCTTAGGGGCCCGGGCTCATAGATCAAGTCCATATGTCTGTATTGTTTCTAGTAAAGTAAAAATAGGTATTTTAAAAAAAAAATTAAAAACTGATGTATACTACGATATTTATACAATTTTTTTACTGTTTCATTCTCGGTTTCATTTTAGAAAACAAAAAAAATGGAAATTTTATTTAAACCCAAAATATTTAATATATTAATAAGTAAAACCAAATATGGATCCTAAACAGTAAACATATTTTTTTTTAAATACTGGAATCTTAATAACAGCCACTTTCCGTTTCTTTTTCGTCTTCATTATTATTCATTTCGACTCTCTGTCTGTTGTCTTTCTCCTTGTATTATTATTCTGGCACTTCTGCCTCATCTTTACTTTCTGCAGTTTCTGTATAATCATATTATATATCTAGGTATCTTTCTCACTACAGTTCCTACAATATGTAGTTGAACGACCGGCAACCCTGACCTACACAATGTTTTTCATTGGCGTAGACATTTTTTTTTCTTAGGGGGGTGAAACTTAGGGAGGTGAACTTTATTTATGCCTGAATATTATTAGATATTATTCTTCATAAATCACTGATATTAGACATGCGAGGTTAATTCAGTTGTACCAACTTCCACGCAATGAATTTTTAATTCGTGGCGGACACGGTGTGGCAAAAATGCCCCAGTTGACAAAGTAACCCCTGTTTAGGGTACCTCATATTTTAGCTCCTTTTTTAAATAATTTTTGGTTCGTCTTCAAATCACTTTCAGGCCAAGCTACATAGGTTTTTTAGGACATTAAAAAATAATAGGTAACAAACTGTGCAGGATTTGAAAGTATAGTAAATAGATGAAACCCTACAGTTCGTACAATATGTATGTATAGTTGAACGACCGGCAACCCTGACCTACACAATGTTTTTCATTGGCGTAGACATTTTTTTTTCTTAGGGGGGTGAAAGTAGAAGGTTTTTATATGCATATTTTCAACACCACAGCTGATATTGCATGCAAGTTTCCACACCACTCATTGCTGTATTGCTTTCAGCGCGTTATAATTTTTTAGTGGGTGGTTCGCCAGTAGCCATATGTCCCACCAGAAACAGAAATAAATGTGTACAAAACGCTAAGTAGCCGTGAAAAAAAAAGTTTAAAACGGAAAAATAAAATACGTATATATTCCAAAATAGAGCAAAAAATTCTCAACAAAAAATGGAAAAAACATAAAATTTATATATATTCCAAAATAGAGGAAAAAATTCTCAACAAAAAATAAAAAGAATAAAATACATATAGGTACCTATATTGCAAAATAAAACAAAAAATTCTCAACAAAGAATAAAAACAAGGCATATAAAATAAATCATCTATATATCCAAAAATAAAGCAAAAAATTCTCAACAAAAAATTTTAATTTTTTAAAACCTTACCTTAATACCTTTTTACCTTAATACCTTAAAAACGTGTAATTAATAACACTATTTTCAGTCACTTTCTACTTTATCTTCACTGTCGCTATCACCATTTCCAATATTAATCACAATGGGTTCTATGGCTTGATTAACCACCAAATCCACATCCAAGATTATCTGTTCCTCTTATCATCTCGTGATTAATACACTTCTGCCCATTTTCTGCTGTGACATGTTCTATTGTTCGATTCACTCTCGCCACTTTCCTCTCTGTATGCAGTAAAATACTCGTAAAATGTTTTTCTCACCTACCGATCGGTGGTAGTGCCTACGTTTTGGAATATTTTCCATCGTTCGCCGAGATTATATTGTATCACAATCACATTAAAACAGCACTATTAATCTCTAACACGCGAATCTCTCAACCAACGCACTACTCTATCGCCGTATGACCGTTACAGATTTCAGAATACGCGCGAAATTCCCGCAAACCCGCCCTTGCAAGAGAGGGGAACGTTTGCGGCTGTTTTAACTAAACACAGACGGCGCTCATTCCAATAAGTTAGAAAGAGATATACTGCTGGCATATCCGGCCTTGGGTCTACAATAGAGCGGCTTTGCCGCTTTTAACTATAAAAATAAATGTAAACAGATTAAAATTTAAAAAACAAGAATATTGTATATAACTTTATAGAAGGATAGGGGACTAAGTTTGAAAATTAATACTTAATATAAAAATAAACTACAACATAAAATACAATAGCTTCTGTATAAGAATATAAATAATATTTCTGCCAATATCCAGGACTAACAATAACACTAAGCTCGCGTCAAGTATTGAAGAAGGACGTCTCATGAAATGATGATTTTGACCCGAATTACAATTTTCTGTCGCTATGAAACAAATTAAGACGACCCCACTCAATTACTTGAATTTGCAACTGCATTTTTGTAGGATATACCTATTATACTTTGCCGTTGGCACATTTACAATAGCTCCCATGTAATGTAACCGCCAATGCTCGCGTCTACCAGTCAGAAGGAACTTCCTACCTGATATGCGCGACAACTGATTTATAAACATTTGTTACTGTTTGTTTACAGCAAAAGTAATTGTGACCAACCAAACTGGTCCTCCTTGGCAGACCTTGTGCCACGTGTACCTGTTAGAATATACAAAAGTAACTGTGATGAAAGTGGTCCTCCTGGACAGACCTTATTCCATGTACACATATATTTAAGAATGAGTAATTAAGTCAAAAAAATAGGGGGGAAAATAGCAAAAAGTGCAGGATTCGAAGTCATAACTATCCGTAACTTCCGTATATGTAGCACACGCTTTACTTGCTGAGCTATCATCACTCTAGCAGACATCTGATCAACTAGATATTCGTATAAATTAGTTGTCGCCCATATCAGGTAGGTGCTCCAGTGAGCGTTCCGTTTACTAACTGGTAGACGCGAGCCATCGCGGTCACATCGGTATTGTAAATAAATATGCTTGCTTACCGTTGATTTGTGTATCTTATTTATGCCTACTTATGGACTTGTGCTATGAGCTGATTCGGCTTAGTATGTTTCTCAAATACATTTTACCATATTTATCTTATCTATCTGAATACCTATGTGTAATTAATAATTCTAATGATACTTACATGAACATGCATGAATGGAACACATACAATATAATTTGATAATGATATGTCATTCACTGCTTTTTCTGTTCTATCTAGTGCCGCACTGGAGGGCAGCAGGTAGGTTATATGTTGGTATTCTTAGATGTTTGTCGTGATCATTGTATCGTGTCAGTGTGTAAAATAGTTTGTTGCATGTTTTACAGTGATCCTAATCCAATTTTGGGTGGTGTTAGGTTACCACCCGATACCGAGATTATCAAGTATACCTCATCCATAGTAGGCCCCAAGATACCGGGGACAACGAACAGGGGCCGCAAAAAAACTATTTCCTTGGACCCGCCTTCTGTCAGCCTACACCCCTCGCATTCGAGCACTGGGCTCCTAATTGAACGGACACCTAAGAGACCCAAATTGAACGTAAGTTCTACGATACCTTTTATCCATTTTCCCTCCTCTTATATTTTGTGTCTTGGTGAATCTAAACAAGTAGTCTAAGCATTTTCTAGACAAGTGGCGACATAAAGTCTTACCCGGCGAAAAAAAATATAGTATAGGAAAAATAATAAATATGAGTTTCTATTTATTTCAACTTCATCCCGCCTTAATGGCGAGCTTAACCTAAAAAAATCGCAAAGCTGCAATAAACGTTTTTTTCTAAATAACTAAAAAAGTCTATATAGCTCCTTCGAGAAAGTTAAATGAGAAGGTCTTAAAAAATCTATCAACGCTTCTATAGGCGACCTGCAAATATCGATCGCGAGCGCCTCTCTCGGTGAATCATACAAGTTTTCACTAGACAACAAACTAGTTTGACATTTGATGTGGTGCTGTGCAAAGAAGTGAAAGTGTGTATGAAAACATAAATATTTACCATAATTATATTAGTGGAAATGGAAAGAAAAATAATATATTTTGGTTTCGAGCAAATTGGTTTCTCACATTTTTCCGCTGGGAACAAAGAAAAGGGGAAAAATTGGTTGGTTCCCACTTGTTTAGCAACACTATAAAAATGCGAGTAATAAAATGCATGTAAAGAGTAAACATGAAATCAAATTACCAGTTTCTCTCCACTTTACTTAACCAACTATCTCGTCTTGTCCTTTCATGGTGGGTCTGCTGGGAAAAGTGTAAAATATCACAGTGCCGTCAGTATTTCCGTAATTACTTTTACAGCACACTACACAACAATTGTTTTCAGAGTATGATGAACGTTTATCCATACCGCAGCGGGGACAATTTAATAATTTAAGAGTACAAAATAATTACAATCTACAAAACGTCTATTCTGTCAAATTGCAAATTGAGTAGCAAGAACTTACTAGAAACGCCGCACGGTGGGGTATTTGATATTAATTTCTGATCGAAATTGTTTTTTAATCAGATATTTCTTAAAAAGTTTTAAATTGAAAGCGGTTCATATAATAAGTAAAAATTTAATATTTTGAAGGATGAACAGTTATCTGCATTATACAGGGTTAGTCAAAATTTCAGCAACAAGCAAATATTTCAGAGAGGATTGCGTGCAATTTTGTACACCGGATTTTTTAAGTATACTTGACAATTATGACAACAATTATGTGCACAAATGCCAAGTTTATAGTCTTCCCCCCAAAGGCCCAAACTTTCATATTTATTCATATTCTTTCATCGAAAAGAATAAGTTTTTATTCAATGTTTAAATGTTTAAACACACAAAACAATGTTTAAACACTAAATAAATACATCTTTTCATTTAAAATGGATTGTATGAAACTCTAAAAAAAACTATAGACTTTGCAACTTCGCCCATATTAAATTTCAAAAGTTTTACGCAATAGTTTCTGAGATATTGGGTTGATTAGCTAGTCAAAGGTCCCATCCTTTGACTAGCATACAAAGCTTTTAGAGAGATTTTGAAACCTTAAATTTTAACATTACTTTAATGCTCCTATCGTTATTTCAATAACAATGGGCATAAAAAGACCACCAAGAGAAATAAAAAATTTTAAACCCTTGAATTTTAATTTGCAATAATAATTAAAATTTATTTACTAAATAAATAGCCTATTAACATTGATTTATTAACATAATCACAGACAAGAAATGACATTTCTCCGTAAATAACGGATACTGTTATCGTTAATTAAGTTCAGGAAACGTCTTTTTGACACTTTCGCATGCCAAAAATAACGATTACGATAAGCATGTATTAAAATAAGAGGTTTAATTTTTTTTATCTTAAATGTAACATAATATTAAATTTATAAACGTTGTTATAACATGAACAATAAAAATATGCTACAGTAAACTATGAATATCAAAGGAAAATACTATTTAACTAAACATCAGCAATAATAACACAAACATACAATTTACAGAAATTTGAAGAAATTTGTTTTGTTAGTGAGAATTATAATTAAGTCAGAGTCTGAGGTAGAGGCGTCTGATTCTGAATTGCTAAGATTATCTAAATTATGTATATTTGTTGGTTCATTCGGAGGTTTTAGCAAATTTTGAACTTCTGTAGAAAATTTCCTAAATTTTTTTGGAGTTATATGAATAGTTAACTACCTCTCTGTTCAAATCATACTTTATGTTTTTTACATGATTTTTGAACCCTCTTATATTAAATTTAAAAGGCTATTACTTACAAAGATCGCTTTTTGAAAATTAATATAATTATGTTAAAATACACACCTGCAGGTTGCTCATCCATCTTAAAGCGGGGCCCAGTTTGCATATAAAAAGGACACAGTATCGAATCTAAATGATGGATTTACACATACAAATTCAGAATGTATTTAATATTTGCTCTAAGTCGTACCTTTGCCTTGAAATGACAGCCAAATAATCTAAATAAACAAATGATTGACAACGCAGAGTAAACAAGTATTGTCTAGACTTGTCATTTATGAGTATTTTTAAAAACCAGCACACTTGATTTTTTGATTTTTGATCAGTTTTATATTGTTAATACCCCAGTGTGCGCCGTTGGGGGCGCTGGAGTAAAATTCGCGGGTCGCCTATAGAAGAGAATATTTATTTTGCAATAAATTAACAATCACAAATGAAAATATCCAAGTGTTTATTTGTTTATTAGCAAATCAGTTTCAACGTAACAATTTAAAATTTGGAAAAATATTTTTTTTACTATTTTTTAACCCTGAAATGTTGTGTAATTAAATTGTCATTACAACTTATTTAGGATCACGATATAACGCCACCTTCAACGCCATCGAATGACAGAGTGGAAGTTATCAAACTTCCAGCAACAAATGGAAGTCCGGCAGGAATCTCATCCTACAACAGCTCCGAATCTACTGGAGAGGCCCCTTTAAATCTATCACTGAAACCTATCTCGTCCACCAGTGGCAGTTCATCTCTAAACTCGTTAAGTAATATGTCCGCCAACATTGGCGTCGATCGAATATGTAAGTGCTTTAATAAATAGTGTATTTGTCCGGTTGGTCTTTTGGTAGTTTGTATTTGATTGCCAGCATTTAGAAACTGAAAGAGTGTTTTACAGAACAGTGGCAAAGTCAAGTGGTTTTTATCATTTTTAATACGCATTTGACCTCTGTTTAAAGCAGTAATAAGGATAATTACCTATACCCTGGTTCCGAAATAGTGTGGAATGTTTCATCACCAGCATATGGACGGCTCAGGGAGATGAGAGGCGAAGGGAACGAAATTCCATAGGCGTATCATTTTAGAGGGGGCAGAATAAAAAAAATTAAATAAACATCCAAGTTATTAACATTGTTTTTAAGTGTACTTGTGAGGGTTTTTTTTATTATCTTAAGAATATTCCTTCGTATACATTTTTGATCATTTTCAGTTCTCCTGTCAAATTCGGTCGCTTACGATTGGAATTATTGGTTTTAGAACCAAAGCCAAAGTTTCTTTGTTATACACTGATTTTATATTTTTAAACGTACATTTAGTTCGTACCTTAAACCTAACCTATAACGTTTAGACCGGAATACAACCCTACTAAAAAGTTTTCAACTGGAAAGGGAAATGATATAATTAATACTATTATTAATATTATAATTCTTAAAACCATTGAGATCTTAAAAAATTAGAGTTAAACTGCAGAACCAATTTTTTGAAAGAATTTTTAGCGTGATAAAAATTCTTAAAAATATATTACAAAGTAACGTAATTTTAATATTTTAGGCGAGATGTCATGTGCGGCTAAGATTTCAAATGTTATTAGTAAAAAGAACAACATCAGCGAAAAAAATATTAAAGTTTTATATCTATTGCACAATGTAGGCATATAAAGCTGTATTGTAGTTTTATTTTACCTCAAGGAAAATAAATTTGTTTAATTTTAAAAGAAATTTTGTTTGTCCCAACTGGACACAAGATACACGGCTTACAATACTCTGGAAAAAAGGTGTCGAATATAGTAAGCCATTAAAAAAGTTACAATGAGCAAGATACGCGTCATGATTTTTTATTGCAAAATAATGTTGTACGGCACTTTTTTCACATTTCTCTCAGTAATGGAAAATGTAAATGATTTTAGAGAAAAAGTTTAGTTAAATAAGCGTAAACTGAGTATTTCCCATGTTAAAATGTAAATTATACGCTTGATGGAGCGTAAAATAAGCAGCATTATCGGCTGGCTGAGGCAGCTGAACGACCGCGTGAGTACACGTTTACGCCCTACAACGATTAACAACGATTTCTTCACGAAAAGATCGGTATGCTGTGACGGGTTGGGAAGTATTACAGAATTACAACTTTACAATAAATAGGTCGTCAAATCAAAATTTTCCAATTGGTCGCAGCTAGAGATGGAAAATTCCCTGGATTTTTTTTGGGGAATTCCCTGGGAATATTCCCAACTTGGAAATTTTTAAGAAATTTTTTATTACAAGCAATTTTTAAACAAAAAGTATATTTCTAACCTTTTTCTGTTAACCATTCTTCAATTCTCCTCTTTCTCCACGATTGCTGGGGTGTTTCTTCACATTACTATCACGTCCAATATGTTTTATGATATTGGACGTGATAAAACGGCGACCTTTTCCAGGCGGCAATTTTAAACCAGTTGCCCAGCCTTCAATCGCAGCTTGCCGTGAATTTTTCACGCTTCCATCCTGCCAGACTCTCTTCACAGTATGTCTTGCGTTGACCCATGTATCACAGTGTAATCAATTTTCTGCCTTTCGTTTCCAACCATTTTTATTTTTCGAAGATAATCATCCAGCAAGCAACATTTTAGGTATATAATTTTCACTTTGGACCAGGGTCGATAGTTTTTGAAACAAAGAAAATAATAGTAGGATGAAACCCATAGAGAATATAAGAAAAATGAAAGGAAAAATAATTTACGGGCGATCTGAGGTCGGGAAGTGAAGGGGGTGGGTTTTTAAGGATAAAAAACGTTTCTTCTCGATTTCCGGCAAAACTACAAGTCGTATGGAAAAAAGTTAAATAGCAATGTTGATAATAAAAAGATCTACAACTTTTGTATTTACACTTTTTCACATAACCTCAAAGTTTATATGAAAAATTCAAATAACCAAGTTTTTGATTTTTTATTTTTCTTTTACAATTTTTTTTTAATTTTGTGAAAACGTGCCTTTTTTTGTCCCACACACACTGTAATTTTTTTGGTTTAAAATATTTATTTTTTCACCTTATTTTGACTTAATATCGAAAAAGCTCCCTAATTTTCAATCGAAAATTCTCGCGTCAAAATATCTGTTTTTTTATTAAACGTCGGTGGGCTTTTTGTTCGTTGAAAATCTCTACTTTCTGATGGTGTAAAAAAATATACATTACTATTATAAATGTTCTCAGAAAATGCAAAGAAAATCGAATCCGAAAAAAATTTTTTAATCATTATGTACAATTTTGAGCTATTTATTAAAATTTACACTTTAATTACTCGAAAAACTTAAGATTCCATGTTACATTGTAAAATACTCGTAAACTCTCGTTTTCACTGATATTATATTGTATCACAATCACAGTAAAACAGCACTACACAATCGCGAATGATCGTTACGGAAAACGCGCGAATATCCCGCCAACCCGCCAATGCTGGTAAATAAAAGCTAAGGAACAATTACCGGATTTATACGATTGTCCCAAATGAAAACAGATAGCATGTCATTCCCAAAAAGTTTTTGTCATTCCCATTTTGTTTATTTTTTCCTGGTATAATTTTCTTACTTCTTCCTGTCCAAATGCCTTCACGTTATCACAGCATAAGTCTGTGACATTATGTATCCCTGATGCCTTTTGCCTGTAGACTCTAACATCTCTTATGGATCCATAAAGGAATAAATATCGTTATGCTGGTCCTATCCTGGTCCATGGTAAAATTCTGGTCCTATCCTTTTCCGAACATTTACATTTGAATTTTCATACTTCTTAAACTTACGAATAGTTGGTTCAAATAACTTCACCGTCGCATTAAAACTTAGTCAGCGATATACATAATATGAGTAAAATCTGGTACTGAAATATGAACTATCCTTGGCAAGTAAGACTCGGCAAATACTTGAATGCGTTGTTTAAGTATTTTATTATAAATCTATATGCTTTTAGCCCGAAGAAAGCCTGGTCCTAAACCTCGTAGGGTAGTACCATCCGGTTCGCAACTACCTCCCTGTGCACCAAGCCCATCCTTGGCGCAACTTTTTGCAACAGCCGATTCTCCCAGACCGCCCAGTAGAAACGAGGGATCCGATGGAGGTAGCTCGACTTCCTCAACTTGTGCTTCCTCCGCCACTGCCACCGCTGGTACTACCATTTCACCGATTTCTGGGCACAAGGAAGGAAGGCCTAGGAACTTGGGAAGGGGCGTTAGCAAACCGAAGAAGAACACTGTGGCTTCCCTTCTGGCTCAAAGCAGAGCTCTGGGTGGGTACCTTGTGTAACGTATCCCGCTAATGCGCTTATTTTAACGCAGCATATTTTCTAGGAATTAAGCCAGTGCCTATGCTTGATCCGAATGCAACGATGAATCAGCAAATGAACCTGTTAAAGTCGAATATCTTAGCAGCTCAACAGTATATTTCGGAGGCGGGCGGCGACGAGAAAGCTTTAAATAAATTTTTACAGGAAAAATTTAGGGGTACTTTAAGTGATTCTAGTACGGTAGATGCAACATCAGATTCTGATAACTTAACTGATTCTAACCATACTGATTCAGAAATGGAGGCGGAGGTTGCAGCGAAAAAACAAAAGCAGTATGACGAGGGGCTACTGCGCGTGCCTCTTGAATTGGGTAAGTTTGCCTTTAAATTGGTTTTTTTGTATTGTTTATGCCTTGCTGATTAATTTGACACCAATTTAAAACAAATCCAATGAAAAGAGAAAAAAAATTGAAAAATGTAAAAAGTCAAATAAAATTTCAAAAAAATACTTATGCAAATGATGACATATACAAATGACATATACAAATGACATATACAAATGATCTATCTCTCTTTAAAATTCCAATAAAAGTAAAGGAAAAAAGCAAAAAAGAAACAAAATGAAAAAAAGGGAAATATATGTTTTTTTTAATTATACAAATGATCTCGTATTTATTTCCAATATTTATTGCATTTATTTCCTCGCATTTATTTCCATTTATTCCAATAAAAAAAGGAAAAAAAATTGAAAAATGTAAAAAGTCAAATAAAATCTTACTTATACTTACACAAATACTTATACAATATGATCTCTCTTTAAAATTCCAATAAAAAAAAGGGGAAAAAAGCAAGAAAGAAACAAAATGAAAAAAAGCGAAATATTTTTTTTTTAATTATACAAATGATCTTGCATTTACCTCACGTGCCGTGCTTTTTTGTTCGTTGGTGGTCATTTTGGATAAAAATGTCCAGACTTGGCTAAAAAATTATTAACTAAAAATTACCGCACGTTCAAAGGCTGACTCACAGAGTATCGGCACCTGCCGGAATTCACCGATTTGCCGTTTTTCCGCCATTTCACTTTTCCACAAATCCCCCCTTAATTAAAGTGACTTTTAAATTACGCTTAATTATCGCTATATTATTAAATATGAAAAGTCAAATAAAATTTTAAAAAAATACTTATACAAATGATCTCTCTTTAAAATTCCAATAAAAAAAGAAAAAAAAAGGGAAAAAAGCAAGAAAGAAAGAAACAAAATGAAAAAAAGTGGAATATTTTTTTTTTATTACTTGTGCAAATGATCTCGCATTTATTTCACGTGCACACATTTTTGTCACTTTTTTGTATGTCGGTGGTCATTTTGGATAAAAATGTCCAGACCTTGGTAGAAAATGATTGCCTAAAAATTACCACACGTTCAATTACCGCCTTTTTCTCAAGTCCCCCCTTAATTAAAGTGACTTTTAAATTACGCTAAATTATCTTTTATAGGGTGGAAAAGGGAGACCATAATTAGGGGACTAACAAAGAACGGGGGCATAAAAGGTGATGTTACATATATAGCCCCAGACTCTGCTAACAAGTTCAAGCAGATGTCGGACGTTACCCAAGTACGTAACCATTATAAGCCGTGCCATCAATGATGGCGTGCACATGATCAGTGACTGCACAAAACAAAGAATTATGTTTTGATATTTGCATAGATGAACCCCTATTTAAAGAAACGTCACTGGATAATGTATTTTATGACCTTGAACTAATTTGAACCAGAAAATTGCGTTGATCATGTGCACGCCAACATTGATGGTATGAACTCTACAGATACTTCCAATACCATTCATTACGCCTTAACGTTTTCAGTACCTGGAGTATCAGAAGAATAGCGAATTAACTAGGGATAATTTCACATTTAGCTGTAGGATAATTGTAGGTGATTATTTGCAACCGGTGCCACCCGAAATGCAAATAGACGGTACTGAAGTGATGCATTTAACCGAGGAAGACGTTAGTCGTAGGTAGGTAATAAGCGAGATTAAGATTGCTGGATTCTATTTTGGGTTTTAATGTAGATTAGATGAACTGAAAACTGCCATGAGGACGAGTTTGCCTGTGGAACAACGAATAGAGATGGCCAGGAAGCAGCAAGCGGCTAGAGCTGCGGCCAGAATGGACCGGGAGCAAGCTAGAATATCTAAGGAAATTGAAAGGACAGAAAGGCAAGAACAAGCAAGGCGTGAAAGAGAGGCGAGAACCCAACAGATATTAGAGGTATGTGAAAACAGTTAATAATAATAGAATAATAGCATGCATTCAGAGAATTTATAAAAAGTAACCTGGCCGTAGCCACAGTAATGTTGTACTTTGTTGTTGATTTTTGAGCTGTTTGTCGCAATAATATTACTAATTCATTCGTATTTATAGTAAGTTTATAAAACATTGCCAGATAATTAGTAGGGGTGTCAGAGAAAAGAAAAACGTGGATTTGGAGTTTGAAAGGAACCCGTTAACATAAGGCTTGAATGAAAGATCTTAACGTATATAGTAAGCCATTAAAAAAGTTCCGATGAGCAAGATACGCATGGTTTTTTATTGCAAAACAATTTTGAAAAGTGCACTTTTTCCACATTTATTTCAATAATGGAAAAGTAGCGGTTTTAGAAGAAAAAGAAAATCGAAATAAAGCTGTTCAGCGGATGATTTTACGTATGAATTTAAAAATCACACAAATTTTCGCTGTGATATTTAATGTTATACGAAAAAATTAAAATAAGTTAAAATAAAGGAAAAATTTTTTTGAATTTGTCAAAATTGGAGTATAACGTAACATAGAATGCGTAACAACATGCCTGCGTCCGATTGAAAAATTTTAATGCGGCAATCTATTGCAAAATTGTTGTAGAAGCTTTGGAACGCTCCCCAACCTCTCACAACGTACCGATCTTGATAAAAATTACTGAAGTCGGTAGGTATTAACAGTATCTTACAGCTGGCCAGCTTTCAGAATTTTTCATAAATAAATTAAATTTTTATTAACGAAAAGCCCGTTATTATGCCAATTTTCTACTTAGAGACGTCCAACAAAAGGCAATCGATTTACGCTTTGCTGATTTTTACAAGAATTTTTTTAAAAATTTTGCTCGAGGGGTGTGCCACTTGGGAAAATTTTGTACGCCTAATTATATTTATTGGTAATTCTGAAACTACTTCACCTATTTTATGGTAATTCCTTATTTCTTTGTAATTTTTTGTACTTTCTGAGGCTTGAAAATATAACATGCGCAAATAGTCAATGCCAGGAATTTATGTTTTCTGGAGATTTCAGGTCATATAAATAAAATATATCTTGGTAATTCGAATGTATTTTTGGTATGTTTGTATTTTATGATGATTTTAAAATTTCCCCACATTTATAGGTAATTCGGAAATTACTTTACCTATTTTATGGTAATTCCGAGGGTAATTCATTATTTGTTTCTAATTTTTTGTACTTTCCAAGGCATGAAAATATAACACGAGCATACGCAAACCATGCCAGGTCCATGCCAGGTCCATGCCAGGAATTTGTTTTCTGGAGATTTCAGGTCACATAAATAAAATATATCTTGGTAATTCGAATAGTTTTTCGTAAATACAATATTATTTGGTAATTCTAATATATTTTTGTATTTTATGATAATTTTAAAATTGCGACATGTTTATAGGTAATTCCGAAATTACTTCACCTATTTTATGGTAATTCCGAGGGTAATTCATTATTTCTTTCTAATTTTTTTTACATTCTGAGACTCGAAAATATAACACATGCGCATGCGCAAATAGGGCACGGAATTTAAGTTTCCTGGAGATTTCAGATCATATAAATAAAATATATCTTGGTAATTCCGAAATTACTTCACCTATTTTATGGTAATTCCTTATTTCTTTGTAATTTTTTGTACTTTCTGGGACTTGAAAATATAATACATGCGCATGCGCAAATAGTTCATGCCAAGAATTTATGTTTTCTGGAGATTTCAGGTCATATAAATAATATATATATATATATATATATATATATATATATATATATATATATATATATATATATATATATATATATATATATATATATATCTTGGTAATTCGAATGTATTTTTGATATGTTTGTATTTTATGATGATTTTAAAATTCTGACATATTTATAGGTAATTCCCAAATGACTTCACCTATTTTATGATAATTCCAAGGATAATTCACTATTTCTTTCTAATTTTTTGTACTTTCTGAGATTCGAAAATACAACACTTGCGCATGCGCAAATAGTCCATGCCAGGAATTTATGGTTTCTGGATATTTCAGGTCATATAAATAAAATATATCTTGGTAATTCGAATGCATTTTTGATATGTTTGTATTTTATCATGATTTTAAAATTCTGACATATTTATAGGTAATTCCGAAATTACTTCATCTATTTTATGGTAATTCCGTGGGTAATTCATTATTTCTTTCAAATTTTTTGTACTTTCTGAGACTATAGTGCACGGAATTTATTTAAGTTTTATGTAAATAAAACATGTCGTGGTAATTCGAATACTTTTTCATAAATACAATATTATTTGGTAATTCTAATATATTTTTGATATTTTTAATGATGATAATTTTAAAATTCCGACATTTATAGGTAATTCCGAAATGACTTCACCTATTTTATGGTAATTCCGAGGGTAATTCATTATGTCTTTGTAATTTTTTGTACTTTCTGAGACTTGAAAATATAACAATAACACATGCGCAAATGAACCAAGCTGATATCGGCACTGTTTTATACTCAGTTTTAGAGGAATTTCTTAGAGATGTATCACTATATCGGACATTATCTATCAATAATAATATTAACAATGCTAGGTCAACGGTAGTCCATGCCAGGAATTTAAATTTTCCTGAGATTTCAGGTCATATGAATAAAATATGTCTAGGTAATTTGAATACTTTTTTGTAATTTCAATATTTTTTTGTTATTCTAATATATTTTTGAGTAATTTCAGTATTTTACGGTAATTTAAAGTGACACAATATATTTTGTAGTAGTTTTTTATACTTATTCTGACTTATACACCTAATTTTGGAAGTGGCACACCCCTCATGTTTGCTCTAGGACCAATGGACCACAGTTTACGCTTATTTTTCTTGTTTTTTCCTGAGATAGTGTTGTTCTGTTGAATAGATGGTGTTGCCCGGTAATAAATGAACAAATAAATGTTTATAATTTTCTATTATTTATTTACAAGAGATTTTAAAATTATATACGGTGTTGTAATAATACAAAAAATTATAGTAGCCTTTTTTTTGTTTGGATTTTCTTCTTTTACTACTTCTTCTTGTATATCCTCTACAGTACAGTGTCGCTCAGTACTGAATACAATAAAATCATGTTCTTCCTTATGTACATTGATAGACAACATGTATTCAAGGGAACAATGTTATCGCACTAAAAATTAGCATAAACTGCGTATTTCCATGTTAAAATGCAAAATTGTAGATTAATTGTAGGTAAGCAACACTATCGGCTAACTGAGACAGCTGAATGACTGTGTGGCCGCTCATTTACGTCCTACATTAAATAACGATTTCTTCCAAAAAAATTGCTCAATTCGCTATGAAAAAAATTCAGTGTTAACACTTTGGCTACGGGAATTTATTATTATACTAGTAAATGCACAAGTTATAATTTTTTTTTTATTTTGTATTTTATAATTAGTGCAGATATTTTGTATTTTTGACAGGTTCTACACCCTCTGGATAATTTTTTATAGAACTAATAAGGACTCACTTTTAACATTAGTCTAAATAAGTAAGTTTCTGTTCACTAATGACAGTTATAACCCAGATTGATCATTATTTGTTCAATTTTTTGTAATTAGTTTCAATAATACATAACTATTTATTTGAATAAATCATAACCTAAATACAAAAACAATGTTCTAAAACTAAAAGAAAAATGGCATTTGTTTGGTGAATAAAATATTTGCTTTTCCCAATTATTATTATTCCTTATGATAATTTTGGACACATGCGCCTAAACATGGACCAGGATTCTCAGGGCATGCTAGACAATGATAAATTGTCTTTTTTCATTTTCTTTTTTGCAAATTTTCAAGTAAATTGGGCGGGAATTATACCAATTAAATGTCAACGAACACTACCTATACAGAGTTTATGTAATATAGAATGTAGCAATTCACAATGACACTAGACAATAAAACCGCCAACCGCTACTTCCTATAGTTGGATTTTGAATTAAACTATGTATGGTTATACATAGTTTAATACAAAATATAGCTGAACTGCGGAATTTATACTCCAAAGTCCAAATCCACGTATTTTTTTTCTCTTGACACCCCTACTAATACTGCCTTTGTTCAATTTTCCGATCACACCCTTATTGAATTGAATCAAAATACTCATAGGAAAAGACAGAAGAAGATGGAAATAATATCAATCCTGTGACATAACTATCTAAACACATTCTTGCGAAACATACTGGTCCCACTTGGGCACTTTGTGCCATGTACACGTATTTTTATTATCTTGTCAGCGGGGCGACCCTATGAAAAATGTGATTTTTTGAAAAAACTGCAGTATTCGAGCGTGAAACATTCAATAAACAAAGCATAAAATGTGCTTTAGGGCCTGGCCTAGTGGTTAATATACAAAATTTGATTTTATTATTGATATTACTTTAATGTAGATGTTATTTGGTGGTAGGTACACAGGTACATCCACCATATTGCTGTGGAGGTATAGTATATTTTTTCTATAAAGGAAACTGTTTCTACATTCTCGTATATTATCATTAGGGTAGAAAGCGGCTAGCATTCACACTAGAACAGAAAATTCAAATATTATCGGAAATACGAGGTGGAAAATTGAAATCGGATGTATCTCGTGAACTAGGTTTGGCTAGTTCAACAGTTGCGACGATATGGAAGAACCGTGAGAGCATTGTCAATGCTTATAATAAAGAAAACCTCGAGCAATCTCGTTCGATTAATAATCCGTTATATATTCCAAACCTTTTAATGGTATGTTAGTATATTATTTTTATACCTTACGAAGGAATTGGGTTAGGTGGGACTAACACTGTAGCTTCGCAGATTTTTTTATAGAAAAAAAATATACCTATCTTTTTATATAACAACATGATGCAAATTAACTAAGGTGGCATTCTTGTATTTGAAAATACCGAATGACGATGCCCGATATCATTTTATCTACTCATGCTGTCACTAGAATTCTATGCTAACATAATATCGTCAATTATTTAGTTGCATTATAATCACAATTTATGCAGTGGCATTGAATTAATTCTACAGCCTGTATAAAATGTATATAAAGTTCGTTGACCCGGAATTTTTTTTTTTTAAGAAAAAAAAACAAAAAACGGATATTTGAATTTTTTACATAAATTTTGAGGTTATGTAAAAAAATTGTAAATACAAAAGTTGTAGATCTTTTTATAACCTACAACTTTGACATTTAACTTTTTTCAATAGGACTGTAGTTTTGCCGGAAATCGAGATAAACCGTTTTTTACCCTTAGAGACTCACCCCCCTTCCACCTCCCGGCCTCAGATCGCCCGTAAATTATTTTTCCTTTCATTTTTGTTATATTCTCTTCCTTTTCCAATAGGTTTCATCCTACTATTATTTTTTTTTCACTTTTTATCATTTTCAAAGGCTTAGCCCTGGTCTATTTCTTTAATGCCTTAATAATTGATTGAAATAATTGCATAAAAAGGCGCGCGCAATATATTTCCAGCCCGCAAATAAGGTGAGAGGAAAGATGACCGGGTTTACTGTGAAATGTTTTAATGTTTTAATTGAATATTGAGAAAGTCACAGTGATTGCTCCTGTAGGCGGTCAGTGAACTTTGCAAACATTTTATACTCGCTGTAGCTTGTCGATAATCAATATTTTTTGAAACTGCTATGCCTTCATCATACCTTTTGAAACTACTATGCCTTCACAAAAAACATTTGCATGATTTTTAAATTAATTACCTACTTAATTAATTGAAAATAATGCTTTTGCGCATGATAATTTATATTTTATTTTCGATTTGTTTCAATGTTACCTATTTATATCTCTTACCCTCAGCATCACAAATCAAAGATTTATTTCACTCTCAAAAAATATTTTCAAGATAAATTCTCTAATAGTTAATGTTCTTGTACAGTGGGGAGAGTATCATTTGAGATATAAATTATTGTTAATATTTTTTTTGTTGGTTATGTTTGTTGTGTTGCATGGCAGGCAAAACGAAAACGTCAGGAAGAATCGGAAAAGCAGAAGCACGAGGACCAACAGCGAAAGCAACAGGTATGTATATTTCGTACTGATTACGACATATTTTCTTGCTCATTAATCTTGTATCTTTAAGTAAATAGTGAGATAAAAAATGTGTTATACTCATGTAAGTTGCTCTATAACGAAGCAGCGCCCGAAAATATCGCGCGCGACAAAACTGCGCTTTGACAAAAAAGCGTTCTACTTACCTGCTACAAAACAGTGCTTGAGACTGGAGGTTGACAATTTTTATTTCGTATAACAATGCATGTCTGCGAAAGAAAAAATGGATTCTTTTGCAGACGTGCATTTTTATACAAAATAAAGATTTTCAACCTCATTGTTATTTATTTAAATTATATAATATATTATGGTATAATTAATTAAGTATTAAAAAAAAAATGGACTGTGGATAGAACCCACTGAAATAGGGCTTAAATAAAAGATCTTAACGTATATAATAAGCCATTAAAAAAGTTACAAGGAGCGTGAGATACACGTCATGGTTTTTTATTGCAAAATAATTTTGAAAATGGTACTTTTTTCACTTTTCTCTGAATAATTGGAAATGTAATGATTTTAGGGAAAAAAGATTCCATCAAAAGTTGTTCAGCGGATGATTTTACGTAAGAATTATTTAGAGCTTTTAAAAAAATCGCAAAAATTTGTTCCCTGGCGAAAATTTGAAAAAATCCATCCAAAGGCGAAACAAAACCTCTATCACCCCTACTAAAATAACAAGTCGCCATTTTAAAGTATCGCTTTGTTATCTTAGCGTAGTTTTGTCGCAATTACCAGCTGGTAAAGCACAAGAAGTCGTATGGGCTATTACGAAATTTAAATAAAATATCAGTGTACTTACTCTATATATTGATTTAATAGTTGGTTATTTTAAAAAGCGGATTCTTGGTGGCCCACCGGGCATTTGCCCGGTTGCCCGCCGCTCCAGTCCGGGCCTGGTCAAGTGATTTTTTTAAATACAACACCTTATATAATTAGTTTTACAATTTTTAGTATATTAGTGAATTAATTGACAATTGTCCTTGATTTTTTCAGGAGAGGGAAATGAAAAGACAACAGGCAGCTATTATAAAAGAACAGGTAAATATTAACTAATTTCTATATTTTATTCTATATCAGTGATGGGACTTTTAATTATGGAAAATTCCTAGAAAATTTCCATTAGGCTTGGAAAAATTGAAAAAGTGGTTTTAAATATTTGCTTCCATTATTTAACATTTTTGAATTTTGCCCTCTTGTTTTTTTTTTGTTTGCGCTAACTTTTAATAGTTGAATAAATAGTACATTATATAATAAGGGTGGTAAGTTGTAGATTTACCGGATAAGAGTGAAATTTGTTATCTCTCAAGTCAATAAAGACGAAATTACGACCCATATTATATATCACTTTTTTTAAAAGCATAACCATGAAAAGACACTCAAAATAAAATATTTTTAAAATTGAAAATTAAATGTTTTAACCTACTGCAAGGTTTTAGACAGGGTAATTAATAAAGTAATTTTATGGGTGTAATTGTATTAAACTGCTGTTCAAAATTATCGCACCACGTTAATATTTGCTAAAATTTGAGGTCTCATAACTTTTTTACTTTTAGTCCAATTTTGATATTTTTTTTAGAATACTGTAGATAAAACGACTAATTTCAACTTGCATATCCAGTCTTTTGTTAACTGAGGACGGTTTAGGTATTATACAGGGCTAACTAAAAGGTTGTTATATAACCCTAATTTTAAAACACTCTGGAATAATTGTGGAATAACTGTGGAATTATTTTTGTAACCAAATTCTTTAAAAATACCAATTTTTGTTAAGAACCATTCCTTTCCTACATTTTGTTTTTTGGTCCATGTCTTTAGATGCATTGGTTCAAAATTATCGCACCATACAGAAATCAATTGAAAAAACTTTCAGGGTGAGAAGAAACATTTTTTAATTAACAAGAAAACAAAGGAAAACAAAGAAATAAAATTATGTGAGCTGATCCCTAGTAGGTTGTGTTGCCACCTCTAGCTCGGATTACAGCCTGAATCCGCCGTAGCATACTTCTAATGAGGTTTTGATTGACGGATTGAGGAATATTATCCCACTCATGAAGAGTAACCTGTTCCAGCTGTTGAAGGTTCTGTGGGGCTGGTAGACGTCGTCTCACTGCTCTCTTAATGATGTCCCATAGGTGTTCGATGGGATTTAAATCCGGGCTTCGTGCTACCGGTTCATAACATCAATATGGACTTCATTCAAGTACTCAACACAAATTCTTGCTACATATGGTCTTGCATTATCTTGCATGAATATAAAATCAGGACCAATAAACGGAGCATAGGGCATTACATGCTCCTGGAGAATGTTCTCTACGTAGTATTCCGCATTCATTGCCCTTGCATGAATAGGGACTAACTCCGTACGGCCATCGAAAGAAATACCCGCCCAAAACATTTTGGAGCCACGACCAAAGGGTTCGTTTAGAACGAAATTGAAGGCAGCTTCCCTTTCCCCTTGTCTTCTATACACACGTTGCCGCCCATCACAAGATTTTAGGCTTATTCTTGTTTCATCGGAGAATAGGACTTTCCTCCAGTCATCGATAGTCCAATTTTCATGTGCTCGTGCAAATCGTACGCAAGCTACCTTCTGAGCTCTGGTAAGTTCTGGTGCCTTTATGGGCCTTCTACTGATCAAACCTGCCTCCCGTAGTCTTCTCCTTACAGTAAGAGCAGAAACTTGAACATTTCTAACCATCTCAAATTAACTCTTCAATTGCGAACTTGTTACTGTCCGATTTCTTGCATTTTGATGGAGAAAATGGTAATCCCTAACATTTGTCGCCCTTTTTCTACCCTGCCCATGTCTCCTGGAGTGAGAACCAGTTGTCCTGTGACGTTCTAACATTTGACTTATTGTCGAATGGTTAACACCCAGAATTCGAGAGACATATCGCATACTTCTACCCTCTTCAACCAAAGTTTGCGCTCTTACACATTCTAATGCTGTCAAATGTCTCACACGATTCATTATTTTAAATTGCTGAATATTCCTCAACATCGTATTGTTTTTAAAAATGTGTCAAAATGAGATTGCATACACCCAATCATTGTTTTTTGGTTGACATACGCCGCCTACGTTTTACATATCACTTGTAACAGCAGAGTAAATTAACAGTAAACATTTTGCTCTTAAAAATGAACCAATGTATCTAAAGACATGGACCAAAAAACAAAATGTAGGAAAGGAATGGTTCTTAACAAAAATTGGTATTTTTAAAGAATTTGGTTACGAAATTATTCCACCGAAAAATTAGGGTTATATAACAACCTTTTAGTTAGCCCTGTATAATACCTAAACCGTCCTCAGTTAACAAAAGACTGGATATGCATGTTGAAATTAGTCGTTTTATCTACAGTATTCTAAAAAAATTATCAAAATTGGACTAAGAGTAAAAAAGTTATGAGACCTCAAATTTTAGCAAATATTAACGTGGTGCGATAATTTTGAACAGCAGTGTATGTTATGGGTGTAATTGTATTATTGTAAGAATTTTTTAAATTAATTTCTTTTTGTGCATTCTGGAAATGTTGGGGCAAATTAGGCAATAAAATATTTGCACAGCGAACGAATTTGACAAATTTTTTCAGAGAAAAATTCTCCAGCCAAATTACATTTAACGTCCGCGAATATGTTTCAATTTCATTAAGGTGGCTAATTTTAACATTTTTTCAACTTTTCCGTATTTTCCTAGTTATTAAGTAGGATTTCCATGGACATTTCCGTTGGCCCATCACTGTTCTATATGGACATTAATTAACATTGGCTTAATTATCTTCATGTTCCTGGCTTATACTTTTTTGTCATTTGCCAATAAACTATTCAGTTTTTGTTACTTTTAATGATTTTAAAAATTAAAATGCAAATTGTTTATAACAATCCTAGAGGCAGTTTTTTGACAAATATAATAATGAACATATGTTTTGGACTAGAAAGTAGTTGAAGATTTTTCTAATGTAGCTTAGAAAAGTAAGCTTTTTTAAAATTTTCTCGAAAATTTATATTTAATTTATATTTAAATAATATCTAATTAACAATTTTATAATAACGGTTTCAAATGTTTCCATATTTCATATCTAATATTGTCATTACTTATTCGATTTCACACAATTTTTCTTGGTAATGTGGTGTCTGTAACTCCTGTCTGACGTCTGGCCGTAACTACCTTAGAACTTACAACTCTCCCCTTGGGAAGCCACACACTTCATTCAGAGTTATTCAGGCATCTTCAAGGGATATTTAAAATTAAATCTTTATATACCCTCCAGAGGCCTCATTACATTTTGTCTTATCTCCTTTTCATCTTCTTACGTTATCCCACGAAAAGTAAGCGTAAACTGCGTATTTTCATGTTAAAACGCAAAATTGTAGGTTATTCCCTTGTTTGAGCGTAAAATAAGCAGCACTATCGCACGTTTACGCGAAAAATTGCTCGATTCGGTATAAAAAAAATCAGTATATAGGTTAAGCTTTCTACTCATCACCAGCTACGTTTCGAATGAATAAAGTAATTTGAACAGCAACAACGCGTTAAAAAGTGAATATCTCGTATCTTGGCTATATGGTCTTACAGTAAACACTTTTTTTTTTAAATTGATGTAAACATCAGCACAATCCAATGCAGTTTGTGCACACAAAATTACGGTCCTTAAACGGCTTCTAATATGTATGTGTAGTTCAACGACCGGCAACCCTGACCTACACAATGTTTTTCATTGGCGTAGGCATTTTTTTTCTTAGGTGGGTGAAAGTAGAAGGTTTTTATATGCATATTTTCAACACCAGAGCTGATAATGAATACAAGTTTCCACACCACTCATGACGTATTGCTTTCAGCGCGTTACCATTTTTTAGTGGGTGGCTCGCTAGTAGCCATATTTCCCACAAGAAACAAAAATAATATGTACAAAACAGCTAAGTAGCCATGAAAAATAAACTTTAAAACGGAAAAATAAAATAAATATACTTGCAATACTTGCAATTGAAATACAGTCATATTTATTGTGTAAGTAGGTACCTCCTAACCTACCAAATCGTCAACACAACGCTGATTTACTTTGACTCAATGCTTTTGACAAGTTCAGAGCTTGTTTGTTAATAGGTACCTACATAACTAAACCGAGACTAAATACAACACATTTTTAAAAATAATTACAAATGCAATACATACCTACCTACCAGCTTCTCATCGCAAAGCGATTTCCAATACACACACTTTTGACAGCCAATCAAAATTAGAAACTGACCTTGAGGTATTTTACCGTCATTGTAAATTTTCATTTCATTCGTGGCTAGGTAGGTTCACGGTCTTAGTCTATAGAATTTTTAACTTTGGCCACTGATGTAAATTATAAATTTGTGATCTAGGATTGTAAGTACCTACATAAAAATAAAGTCAATGAATAATACGTACCTACCTATGTAATAAACCAGAGAGCGTTTCCAGTTTTCGTAAATCCCAATAAAACGCCTAGTTTATATCGTATTTATAACCTAGCGGCCTCAAGCACTGGGATATTTTTTGGAAAAAATTATTTGAGAAATGTCTTAAGTGGAGGAGGTACCTACCTCAGTACAAGTCAGTACTTACTTCGAGTATTGTGGAATATGATAGTTTAATTGAATATTGAGAAATTTGAGAATTACATGTGACAACTGCGCGGTATCTTATATGCGGTCAGTTAGCTACACATACATATTAGATAAGCTGTAGTTAAAAAATGACGGCTTTTCATTAATAAAAATTTGTTTATGAAAAATTATGAAAATTGGCATTCTGTGAGATACTGTTATTCCTACAGATTGTAATAATTTTCATCAAGATTGGTACACTGTGATAGGCTGGAGAGCATTCCATATTAAATTTTTTTAATCCGATGCAGCACATTTTTTTAAGCATTCTAATGGCCATAATACTCCAATTTTACCAAATTCAGAAAAATGTTTCATATATTTAATCATATTTTTGTTTTGTCGCATTTATTTTAACTTTGGCACTAAATATCGCAGCGAAAAAATGTTTGCATTTTTCTTAAATAAATGTCCTTACGTAAAATATTCATTTGCTAAACTTTTGTTCATAACTTTTTTCTCTAAAATCATTACTTTTTTCATTATTGAGAGCACAGTGGAAAAAGTGCCATTTTTGGGAACAACATTTTATAATCAAAATTTGAAAATACGGTTTTCAAAATTTTTTTGATGACTAAACGACGATTTGAAAATTACGACTGTGTGTATTATGTCTAAGGTAAAGTAAAATGTAGAAACATGAACCATTCGTAATTTTAACAGGTTTTTTTACTCTTTTTTACTAAAGTAGCTTATCCAGAGTAGATATTTGTAAGAGTATATTTTAAATAGGTCATTGACAATAGTAAACAGTTTGCATATTTAATTTGTCATCTCTAATAATGTCTTCATGTATTGTGTTAGTATGTTGTTACGACAACTTGTTTGTGGCTTGTGTAAATACTGTCATACTATTTTTTCTCCGTAGATGTACATACAGGAGATCAGTAAACAACGAGAAATACTCTACACTGTTGAGTTGGTATGGATTGCATTCTACTATGAATGTCCTTTTCTGTGATCTTTGCACTCTTTGTCTAACAGCGTATTACCTTTTTGCTTTGTTCTTTTGTCTTGCAGCCATTGTGATTCATTGTTGTGCAAATACATCTCGTTAATAAAAAAAAACATGTTAAACTTTTTACATTTAAAACAAGTTTTGTTTCTTTTGCGTCATGCATTGCATTAAACATTGTTGATTGAAATTAAAGTATTTGGGTTATGGTGCTTCATTAATTTTATACTGTTTCCAGTAACATTATACGTACTGTATAATATAATAAGTATATACATAAATATTGCATGAATTTCATATTACATCAACGTGCATGTAATGTTTATGTAATGTTTTCTGCGTAGGAGAGGGAAAGGAGACGGCAGCATATGGCACTAGTGAAGGCTCTGGAAAATCGTAGGAAATTAGAGGAAAGAGAACGCAAAAAGCAGCAACTACTAGCCGAAAAACAAGCCAACAAAGAAAAGAAGTTAGAGCAAAGGAAAGTTGAACTGGAAATACTAGCCGAGATAAGAAAACCATGTGAGGATCTAGAACTGGATCAGAAACCTTTGCCAGAATATGAAAGGATTCCAGGCCTTAGACTATCGGGCAGGGCTTTTTCCGATATCCTGATGGTGTTTGAGTTCTTACATAACTTTGGGGAAACGCTCGGTTTCGACATGGAATCCTTGCCAACTCTAGATTCTCTCCAACAAGCCTTGATGCCAAATGAACACTCTTCTGATGCGGAAGAGGAGCTGTTTTCTGTGATGACGCATTTACTAGTCTGTGCAATCGAGGATCCAGGCATTCCCAATCCTGCGAGACACACGACAATCTTAGGACAAAGCTTAAGGCAGGCTGATATAACACACGCTAATTTGTCGGAGATAATACGGATATACCTGTATGCAAATGCGACAGGAGAGGTTAAAGCCCTTACCGGTGTTCATTTCGAAAGGGACAGGGAAAAGAGGGTCGCTGACCATCACCAGAATGATAATGAGATGCAGCAGACGCAAGTCGGGAAAAACGCACAGTATTACGAGCTGCTACATGGCAATCCAACTTACAAATTGTCAGATCTACTCAAAGTGAACCCGTTCATGGCTTTGTCGCCCACAAACAAAGCTGAAATTCTTGCCTTCTTATGCAACGAACTATTACAGAATAAAGCTGTCATCAGACAGATTGAGAGCTCTCTAGAAAGCGTAGCGCAACAGAAAAAGGAAAAGTGGCTGTTGGATACCAAAATTCGAAAGTAAGCACTATTTTTATTTTTTATAAAAAAATTTTCGGTCGCCTGTGTGTAGTTATTACTAAAAAATTCTACTGCTGTTTTCTACTAATAATCCATTAGTAGAAAAATATTCCTGTGATATTTTATAGATGTCTAAAAAATCCATAAAATATCACAGGAATATGTTTCTTCTAATGGATTATTCATTGAATATTCGATTTAACATACCTACATATTAATAGAACATAATATGTAGAAAATATTACAGTAATATCTAGATGAGATTTTTAAAGAATGAAATAAGAATATTCTCCCAGTATTTTACATAATACTATGTAAAACATCAATTCATTTTTAAAAATATTTTTTATATGGAGACATATATAGTATTGAAAGTAAATTTCATTAATATGTCTTGAAAACTTTCATTAATATATCTGGAAAAATTCTACAAAATATTGTCCTAAAATCATAAAATAGATGGGGAAGAAGAAAAATTTTTTTGGCTTTATAATTTGCTAATTTGATTATATCATTATCAGTGATAAACTGAAAGTAATTGTTTTATTGAATGAAAATAATTTTTGCAGGTAGAAATTAGAAATAATATGGTATTAAGGTAAAAAGTGGTAAAATCGTAAAATAGACAAAGACTATCAGCCAATTTTTAGCAAAAATACTTTTTTCAGTTACCATTTTGACGGATATTACGTCAGCTTGAACCGACGTCTATAGCTAAATTCACTACGAAAGAATTTATACACAAAAATGTAAAAAAAGAAAAAATGGAAATTTTTCTAATTTTTTTGTTAAAAAAAAAGAGTATTTGTCCGGTCACCATTTTCTCGGATATTACGTCAGCTTGAATCAACTACACCTAAATCGACTAAGAATGTTATACACAAAAATGTAAGAAGAAAATCAAAAATTGAAATTTTTTGGTTGTTTTGTTGACATAAAAAGTTTTTGGCTTTATAATTTGCTATTTCGATCCAAAACTTGATTATTTTATTATCATTGATAAACCGAAATTATTGTTTTATCTTATAAAATTTATTTTTGCATGTAAAAATTTGAAATAAAATGGTATAAAGGTAAAAAAAGTGTTAAAATCGTAAAAAAAGTAAGTAGCTTTGAAAGACTATCTCAGGCGATTTTTATCAAAAATAATTTTATCGGTCACCATTTTAATGAATATTACGTCAGCTTGAACCAACGCCTATACCTAAATCCAGTAAGAAAGAAGTTATATAGAAAAATATAAAGAAATAAAAAATTAAAATTTTTCGTGTTTTTTTATACCTACCTATTTATTTAAAAGAAAAGTTTTTTGGCTTTATAATTTGTCTTTTCCATAGGAAGTTTGATTATTATATCATCATTGATAACTGAAAATAATTGTTTCATTGAAAAAATTTTTGTATGTAGAATTTAGAAATAATATGGTATAAAAGTAAAAAGTAATAAAATCGTAAAATAGTAGTTCATTGAATCTCTGCCAATTTTTATCAAAGATACTTTTGTCGGTCGCCATTTTGCGGATATTACGGTTCGGATTGTATGTTCAGATTGAACCAATACCTTCCTATACTTAATTCCACTAACGAAGAGGTTATACATAAAAACGAGCATAAAAATGTAAAAAAAACAAAAAAAAGTGAAATTTTTCTTTTTTTTAATAGCTACTTATTTTGTTGAAAAAAGGTTTTTTTGTTACTACAATTAACCCTTAGGAAATTTGATTCTCTACAAAAACGTGTTATATTATGTGTATATACCAAAAATGGTAACTTTTTGAGTTATAGTTAAATGAGTGTACAAATTTACTCCATTCCCAAAAATCCAAACCTAAATTTAATGGCACTTTGTGGATTTATCATTTTTAAAGTGCAATTAGACATATTATGAAACAATATGTAAACCTTTTACCCCTTGTTTTTTCGACATAGTCAATAGACTACAAGAAAATATGCCAGAAATAATAAAAATAACTAAAACTAAATAACTTAATATTTCAGCAAGGATAATTTTGTGCATTATTTGTAGGCTAAAAATGTTACACAGTAGGAAAGTTAGATTTGAAGCAATGGAGAAAGCCCAAATAAAAGCTGAAGGTGATGACTCTGCTGTTGATTCCCCAGCATTGCATAAAGATGATTTACTAGACGATGAAGAAAATGATATGAGCGAGAATGAGAGTGTAGGTACACAACCAGAAGAGGTAAGTTACTAGTTATATTAAAGCTATGTGTAATATATAAGTTTGTTTTGAAGGAGGAAGACAATAAATTATCGGGAGAGGAGTTGGGAAAGAAACTGGAAAAGTTGGTTAAAATATCAGAGACACAATTAACGTCTCTAAATACCGCCATGCTCCAACTTAGAGCCACTTGCTTTGGCCAAGACAGGTATTTCAGAAGATACTGGTCCTTATCAAAAGCAGGCGGTGTTTTTGTGGAAGCAATGGAGTCCGCTGAGCCGGAAGAGCTAGAAGATCAGTGCAGATTGGAAAATTGCGAACAGTCCAGTAACAGCATAAAGAGTTTGAATGACATCAACAGTATGCTGGAAAATGTCGAGAAAATCAATGACAGTAACGCGGATAAAGAAGTTAGCAGTATCGTAGGAAATAGCGAAATAGAAAACCACAGGCCTGACATTAAATTGATTGACGATAACGAGAATGAACACAGAAAGACGCCAAACAGATTAAGTTTGTTTGAAAATGGTGAAATTTTAGATAAGAATGAAAGAAACTTAGCCGAACTTAAAAAGAGTGTGGATGACATAGTACAAAATCTTGAAAGAAACTTGGAATTAGAAAAGGAACAAAAAATACGAGAATCTCAAGAAGTTGGCCTGGCGAATCATATATTAGCGACTACTTATTCGTCCATACACGATGAACCGATTGGCAGCAAGAAATTCAATCTCTTCGAAAGACTGGGTCAATGTATGGAAAGAGAGAATAAAACGGAAGAAGACTTAAAGGCTGACGTAAAAGCAGAGGTAAAGGAGGAACTGAAAAATGAAATACTCAACGAACTGAAGTCAGAAATAAAAGCAGAAATTAAAATGGAATCGAAATCCGAAACAGAGGAAGACAATGAGCATAAGTGGTTCAGCATATTAAACAAAGACGGGTCTACCTGCGACGGTATTCACTTAACCGCTGGAAACAAGTGGGAAAATGGCGTTGGAGCTTGCACGAGGGACATAACAGAACTGAAAATCCCCGTCTTCCCGCCGCCCGGTACTAACTCCTCCACGAATTACCACAATTCCTGTGATAGTCCCGCACCGCTACAAATGACGGCGGAGGAAAGTGCACAGTTGGAGCACATCAAAAAGCATGGAATGCCACAGTCCTGCGAACGCAAAACGGTACCCTTCAATAAAAGATACGGCTGGTGGAGAATTACCAGTATCGAACAATTAAGGGAAGTCATGGATAGTTTACATGTACGTGGAGCTAGAGAAAGAGAACTGAAGAGGAATATGATCAGCATTATGCAGACTATGTACGAGAGACAAGGCAAAATTTTCATTGAAGAAGGAAATAAAGATCTCACCATACTCAATGGCGAAAACATTGACGATGTATCTTATATAACCGACGGTGCGCCTGCTCCAGATGATCCTGGTTCATCCAGCTTGGCAATAGCGCACCGTGTGGATCTATTTCTACTTGAACAGGTGGGTATTTATATTTTTACGATTAGAAATCTATTCTGATGAATTGTTTTAAACAGGTGGAGGCCCTAGAAGATAAAGTGGCGAGTGCAAGTATGCAAATTAAGGGTTGGAAAATACCCAGCCGAGACTTGCCCAACATACCTCACGGCGAGGTGGTGAATATCGTGAAGGATAGACTGGGTTCCTTGGAAATGAATATTGAGAGGCGATACCTGAAGCCGCCGCTTGGCGTCAAGTGAGTCATAACTTTCGATTGCTTTAAAAGACGTGGCTGGGTTTTCGTGGAATTTCTGGATTTCGCTAGATTTTTTATACCCGGTTGGACAGACCACGGTTACAGAGCATTTATAATACATTAGACGAGAATCAAGCAAGTTTTAAAGATCTGGGGAGATAGAGAAGCTCTATCTCCCCAGATGCCCTACTGTGGCAAGGGGTACCCGCCTAAAGGTTAAATAGTGGGGAGGAGTGGTGGCCATGAGGCGTTTTCAATTCAGCACAGCGCCCCTACGCTTGTTGAATTGAAAACGAAAATGCCTCATGGCCATCACTCCTCCAATGATAACCGATTTGTCTCAAACTTGGTACTTGGAGTTGTTTAAAGTTACTGGGCTCATTTGGTTGCTTTTAACAAGGCCCATAGCCTACTTGGTGACTAGGGTGTGATGATGAAGGCAGGAGGTGGATAGTGGAACTTAAAAAAACTACAAAATAAAAATAAGTAAAAAAAGACCTACCAAGCGTCAGAATCTCAGGAGTCCAGGTTTGTATCCTAATTATGTTGTGGTTTTTAGTACAACTGATGTTTTAAAATAAAACCGTTTGTTAAAAGTTTTTTCACGTATATTTTTTTATATAAAAATTAGAAAACCTAGTGAAACCCAGAATTCCATATATCCGGTGCCAAGTCCTTTAAAAACTATATTAAAAATAAAAATGTTCTTGGAGCAGTATTGTAGATAGAACAGATATTAAATTGTATAATGCTGTTGGTATTTTCAGTACGGGTGATCCGAATTTGGCCGCTATTGCGCAAGAGGCGTCTGGGGGATCGGTACCGGCACAGCCGATCCCGAGTCCGGATGAGGTTCCGAAGGGTCTGATGGTATGGAGGGATGCCGTAAATCGTTGTTCTACGTCGGCTCAGCTGGCGATGTGCCTATATTCGTTGGAGTCATCCATCGCATGGGACAAGAGCATTATGAAAGCTGTGAGCGTCCCAAATGTCTTTAATAAACAGACAGCCCGCAAATATAACAGCAAGCTGAGTGTGGGTGCTTGTGGCTTATTTTAGATTATAATTTTGCATGAACCTTTTTTAGTTCCATTTTTTAAAGATATACATGGTGATAGAGTTATTTTGGGTTTTCAATCGTAATAGTCCGTTATTTCATGGTTTAATAATGCTTATTTTAATTATTTCAGCATCATTTAACGGAGTATTAAGAATGAAAGGTGTTGGTGCATGGTTTTAATCACATTTCCCATGTATAATATTGTACTCAAACTAAAACACTAGTATTTAAATTAGCGCGGTTATGAAAAATCGTGTTATTTAGCAATTCTTACCATCCCTAACTAACAAAAATGCATCAATTCACATAGTACAAATTTCTTAATTGGAGATCTATTGGTAAATATTTTAAAGCTAAACAATTAAATGCATGTTGTATTAACACCATTGCAGCTTATCGTATGACAAATTGCTTGGTGAGAATTATTATTCCATTCCTGAATCTGCTATCAGTTACTCTAGATTTGCTTTAGTATTTCAATTCAATTACGGAGAAATACGCTACTTTTCATACTACTTAATCTAAGGTCTCTCTTAAGTAAGTTCGAGAGAAGTAGACAGTAAATTCATAAAGAGAGAATGGTTATATACACATGAGAAATGAGTTGAGGGCAATGAAATTTTTGTAATTTTTCATCAAATTTAAAAATTACCAATATTGACTGATCATTTATACAAAACACTATTTTTACAGTACAGACCAGTCAAGTTATACATCTGACCTTACAAAAGTAGTTCAAAAGTCATGTAGTTCTAATTTTTTAATATGTTGTTAGGACATGCTAATAGTACGAAACCAAGTTTGCAGCTTCGACAAACCTGTGCGAGTTGCGCAATGCCCAAAAAACAACGACAATTCTGCACTTGTGTCAGTTTATTCTCAATATCTCCCTAAAGTGTGGGTTCTACAGAAATAGTTCTTCTATCCTTTTTTAAAGTAGATTCAATTTGCCATATTTTAAGCCCAAATTGGGCTCAGTACGTTCAGAACTTTCCTGAGATACAGCTCCTCAAAAATTGTCAATTTTTTTCAAAAAGTGAAAATCTAGATTTTTTTGAAGTCTGTTTTGTTTTTTTGTTAGAAGTATTTTTTTACACAATTTACTGTGCATTTGTTGTGCCATAACCTCAAAATAGAATGTTGTCAGCAAATAAAAACACTAGTTATTTACGATATGATGGAATATTGATTAGCTTTATGATCTCCGCATACTAATGTCCAATCAAAACCCATGAATGTACTCTGTCAGTTCAGTAGATCAAACGTACCACTGATACTACAAAAAAAATTGTAATGAATCATATGGTTATTCCAAATTTCTAACATGAAAATATAATATCAGTAGATCAAACGAACCACTGTTCAACAGGGAAACATTTAAGTAGTAATTTTATAACATGCAATTTTGTTATATATAAATTATATCTATTATTTCACACGTTGAAATTGATACACATGTATTTATATTTCTGGATCACACTGATCACTGGTGTCATCTCTGTAGCGCTATACCTATACAGCAGTATAATTCTAACCAAGCAAATTCACGTTCGATTATCCAACTAACTGTCACGAGCAATTATAAAAATTGAGTCTTGAATATCAAACTAACAGATTGGAAGTACGATAATAAATAATTGATATAATACACTCAAGTCAAATAATAATCGACCCACGCGAATTTTCGATGAATTTCAATCGCAAATAACTTTTTATTTGATGTCGAACTTAAACGGATATTGGAGATAAATTAATGGAGAATCGCTCACATTTTTTAAATATACTAAAATATAGGCGTATGTTTATAATATACAGGTTTAAACAAAAATATGTTTTTAAAATAAATTTTTGTTTTTGGTTCACCTCGATATCATGTTTGTGGAAAATATGGATTTTTTAAAATTATGTCTATAATTATATCCTCAAAACTGGGAGTCAAGATTATCTAGCCTCGGGCCAAGATATGAGTGTAACGTTGACTAACCACAAGCAAAATGATAATACTCGTGCTTAATAGAAATGAAATGAAAATAATAGTTCAAAGATTGTTAAATATATATGCATAGTGTTTTAAATTAAATTCTAAAGCGTAATTTTAAAAAGCATAAATTGTGACAATACGTGATTGGTTGGCAGCGACTATTGCAATAAATATACGAGTAACTAAGGAAGTGTTTTTTGTTTTGTGAGGGGTGTTCCTTAGAGAAAGATAATAATGCCAAGAACAGTAACAAAATGTAGGTCAACCTGTTCAACACGCATTACCTGTGATCCTTGCGTATATATATCTCCAAAAACATTTTAACTAGTCATAAGTATAGTGTTTAAGTGTACAAACCAATAGATGAACCAAAAACGAAAATGTTAAGAATATATGTGACTTGATAATTATAACTTAATTTAGAACAATTTACTGTTTCGCCACTCCACAGAATGGTTTAAAAGTTACGGTACAAAATGTCTTTTTCTTTAACCCTGTATGTTCTAAACGTACATTCTCCGTTAATTTATCTACAATATTCTTCAAAATTCATTTAAATCTGACATCAAATAAAAAAGTTTTTTGCAGTTGAAATTCATCGAAAATTTGCGTGGGTCGATTATTTTGCCTGTGTGTAGTTCTAATATTTTTTTTATAAAAGTATATTTAGCATACTATGGGATTATAATAAAATAAAACTGATATTACATTAATTAAATATATATGCAATGAAAATATAGCTTGTAAAGACAGTATTAGGTAATTCATAATTCAGATAAATACTAGTGGTGACGTTGCACTTTAAAAAACATAATCCAGGAATTATTTTCTGGATTGGAATAAAAACAATTATATTCTTTACAGAACTGCCAATTTTGCCATAGTGGTGATAACGAGGATAAGCTACTATTGTGTGATGGTTGTGACAAAGGCTACCATACATACTGCTTTAAACCCAAGATGGAAAATATTCCTGATGGAGACTGGTAAATCATTCCGTTTTAACGGGTAGCTTTTATTCTAGTTTGATTTGTTTTTAAGGTACTGCCACGAATGTATGAATAAGGCAACCACTGAACGCAACTGCATTGTTTGCGGTAAAAAAGTTGCCACGACAGGTACAAGACTAGTCTTGTGTGAACTCTGTCCACGTGCCTATCATACAGACTGTATACAACCGCAGATACATAAGGTTCCTCGTGGTAAATGGTATTGCACTAACTGTATCTCGAAGAAACCTCAGAAAAGGACGGTTAGGAAAAATCACAAAGTGACCAGGGATAGCGAGTCTTCCGAGCACCCTCCCTCTAGGTCAGATTATATTAATTACTTATGTTAATAAATACATTTTTATTTTTTTTAATGGTAAAGAAATGAGAACACTGGAAGGATTATCATAATCAGGCAAAGCATAGGGGAAACAAATTTGAGAACTTTTATAGTGCTTTTAAGGTCTTAGACTACTTTTGAGAGCTTTTGGATTGCTTTTAAGAGCTTTTAGAGTGCTTTTGAGTCTAAAAACCACTCTAAAAGTTTTTAAAAGCACTTGTTTTTTTATTTTTTTTCTGGGGTACTCAGTTTTTTTCTCTGTGCTTTTCCTAATTATGATTATGCATCCACAAAGCGTTCTCATTTATTTACTACTTTTTTTATTATTTTTTTTAATAATAGAAATAAGAAAATAAAAAATGTAAAAAGAATACAAGAAAAATAAAAAATTCAAAAGAACAGATCATTAATTTCTATGATTTACTTTTTTGCAGTCCGGCACCTTCCCATAGCTCAGTAACGACAAACGAAGACGTACCAGCAACGAACTGCAACCAGAGTGATATTTCAAACTCAAGCCTGGCTAATGCTGGGTCTCCGTCCACACAGTGTTCAAGTAAAAAAGACCGTATTAATAAGAAGATAATAAAAGAGCTGGCCCCCTGCAAAGCTCTCTTGGAGGATCTCGAGTGTCACGATGACGCATGGCCTTTTCTTCTTCCAGTGAATACAAAACAGTTTCCCACTTACAAGAAAATTATTAAAATACCAATGGACCTGTCCACAATCAAGAAAAGAATACAGGACTTACAGTGAGTATAAACAAAATATGCAATTTCGTTCTATATACTTATAATCTGTATAAAATGTATACGAAGTTCACTGACCGGCAAAAGCCAGCGCTACGTATTAGGTATCATATCATTTTCCCTTATACTTTGCAGCACTTTTTGGTTTCGATGGCTGTACACTTCCATGTATCTTTTCCTCTCTTAAAAGTGTGTGTATATACTTGACTTTGTTGCTTTGTGGCAATAGCGATTGTTCCTTTAGGCAGTCAGTGAACTTAGTGACTATACGGGCTTTATCATGCAAAATTAATCTGTTACGTTTTCTGTTTTCTGTAAATTTTTGTTGTTGTTTCAGCTATAAATCTAGAGAAGAGTTTTGCACGGATGTTCGACAGATATTCAATAACTGCGAAACATTTAACGAAGATGACAGCCCCGTCGGTAAAGCTGGACATTGTATGAGACAATTCTTTGAGGCAAGATGGAATGAGTTGTGTATGTCCCATAGTTGAGGATTGCTTTTCTTTAAAAGACAATATCACCGTCGCGTTAGGCCCCCGGAAAACAGTGTTTAAATTTTTAATGGATGTGTTTGGATTACTTCAGTACGATAAAGTTTTGGTGCTTGATTAATTTATCAGATGTCGGAACTTTATATAACAAGGTTGATTTATACAAAATACTATTTATTTATATTGTAAAAATAATACAGGTATTTCCAGTGCGTGATATAATGACATTAAATAATGTATACTAGAGCTTTTTACTGTTGTCCTTTAATAATTTAAATGCAGTGAATCTTTAAACAATGTTACATCACTTAACTTCGTCGACTTAATGATCGGTTTGTGATTTTCACTCATGAATTTTTCGACTTGTATTAAATTTGTATTTTTGATAATTTTTATATTATTTAAATAACTATTTATTTAGGTTAGGTTTCTTGCTTGTGTTGATAAAAAGCAAATTTTTATACCTTATTTATTTACCTACTGAAAATTGTGTTATGAATAATGAATAAGTCATTCCCAAGTTTAGTTTTGTTGCATTTAACTTTCGCTTAATGTATGGTAGTATAAATATGTATAAATTGTAAAAAATCTGACATTTGCATCGCTCAACTTGTCTCTAGGCTACAAAAATACTGTTTTTATGTAAGCTGAACATAGTTCTCAAATAAAAGATGTATTAAAAATATTGAATGTGTTTGGTAGGCTAGTTCTTTGCAAAATAATTATTTGCAGACTAGAACTAGATTGATTATGTATTGAGTGTAAGATATTTATAATTATATTTACTTATAAATGTAAATGTTGATTTTATTTTTGTTACGGCCTGCGGCAATTCGCGCAGAAACTAATTATTCATTTAAGGTATTATATACACATAATACGATTTTTCGTATAGAATCAATTCCCTATCGATATGGCAAATTATAAGGTAAAAAAAACTATTTTTTATTAAAGTACGTCAAAGAAACATTAAAATAAACGTAAATTAATTTTTTTTTTACATTGTCAAAAAATATACATTTTGTTATTCTTTTTCATATTGAAGATTATCTAAATATCAAACCTTTGAACAATTACTTTTACTTTGGGAACTTTTTAATTACCGTCAAATGATTCCGGACGATTTTCGCTATAGCTCTCAGCTATAGGATGAGTAATTTTGAAATTGGTATCCATTACACACAAAAACATTGGACAGTGGAACTTTAAAAAAGTACTACAGAATAAAAATAGGTAAAAAAACTGTTCTAAACGGTTCTATATAGTTTAAATCAGGTGTATTAAAAACTATAAAATAATTAGAACACAAACCTGGGACTTCCTGACGTCTGGTAAGAAATTGTGCAATACTAGCAGTAGGTACTGTCGTCTTCTTGTGTCGGATGGAATATATAAAAACATTGGGCGCGTTTGATATATGGTTTCTAATCCCTCCGTTTTTACAGGTCATTGCACATTCAGAAATCTGTATGGCCTAGAGTAATGTATCTATTTTCAATCGACCGCTGACGCAAACTGATGTCAGCCGAGCATTATTGGCGACGTCACGACTGGTTCATATTTGTCCACTGATATATTATCTGTGGATTTGTCTAACAAATGGAGACAGATAGCTATCCTTCCCTGTGTATAATCAGTGGGCAGAGACAACCTATAGTCGTCAGTGTTGCCAGTCTATTACAATTGTAAGAAATCTATTACATTTTATACAAATTTATTACTTTATGTCATTATCCACTTAAATTTATTTCAATTTTGCTGACCGGGAGTATCTACTACAAAACCGTGGTTTTCTATCTCCAATATACCTGTGTTATATTTTTATAAACAGAAGTAATTGAAAGAAAGTGGAAATAATGTTCTTTCTCTCCATCAATTTTATTAGTCTGTGACTGTTCTGTCCCATAGAAAACTTATTCTTTTATGAGTTCTGCGGTCTTACTTTGAAATATTTGCATGCAAATGTGTCAAAATACGTCAGGCTTAAACATAATCCAAGATTAACACGTACGGTATGGTAACACACTCGGCCATTAAAGCACACCACGTTTTATATGTTGTTAATATTTTTTATGTGTCTGGGTTTTGTGCATGGTTTATGGTTCATTGTAACAATTTGTCATTCGGTACGTTAACCTAATATTCAATATGTTTTTACCACATATATATAGTATATGTATATCTCTGTGGTTTTTAGTCAGTTAAGTACTACAGAATTTGGTAATTCTGTCAGCACCTTCGTCTCTAAAACCTGTAGCAACACTATATAATATCAATGATTTATGATATATGTGAATAGTCTCTGATAATAAATTATGGGCAACACTGTGCACAGTGTGCAAGGATTATAGACTAACAGGATTGCTTACCGGCCACGTGTTGTTAGTCAAGATCTGACGTCGCGGCTAAGTTTGGCCGGCATCCTTTTGCGCCAACGGTCGATTCCAAATTGATGCTAGGCTTCTCTAGGTACGATGTTAATGTACAAATGACACACTACCCAGACGCCGGCAAATACACCGGTGGGGCAATGAACCTACGCCGTACGTATCCGCTGACGTCAAAAGCGTGGTGGGGGCCTACGAAATTTGTCTAACGTTGCGCTTATGGGGATAAGCATTCCTGTTTAGTCTATAATCGTTGCACAGTGTGCACGTCTACAGCACAGCCACAGCCTAGTACCACAGTTTAAACTGTGCTAGTACGGTGTGGCCACAACTCCTTTGTGCTACAGGTTTTAAACTTAAACAGATCATAGATCAAGTGAAACAGATGATATATTGATATCTAACAACAATATAACCTATAATATTTTAATTAATTTAAAGGAACTGTATTAAAAATAAAAGTATATCTTTCGAATAAGCGTTCTGTGCTTTTCAACGTAAAAAATAAAATCAAATAATGGAACAGCAAGTGAATATTTATAGAAAAATGTTAGCTGCTGCGGTTTCTAGTATTTTATTGGAACATGGATTTGAATCTGTAGAAAAAGAATGTTTAGGAACATTAACAGAAATGATACAAGCATGTATGTATTATTACCCAATGACTTATTACCCATATTATAATGGGTATATGTTTTAAATAAAATGTTTTTTTTAGTTATATCAGAACTTGGTTCTATTAGTAGAAGCTACAGTGAATTGTCTGGCCGATGTGAACCAGTTATTGGAGATGTTATCTTAGGTTTTGTAAATATGGGTAAGATGCTATTATATTGATCATAGAATGAAACAGTTTACTAAGCCTTCTATAAATTTTAGGCTATAACTTTAGTTCTCTGGATACTTATATTAAGGGCGCTAAGCATCAGGTATTGGCGGTATTACCTGCGTTACAACAACAGCAGCCACAGAAACAACTCAACATGTTACCTGCAGGAACTAAGCAGCCTTTGCCATCATACATTCCACAACACTATCCTCAATTTCCGGATCCTCATGCTTATGTTAGAACTCCTGTAAGTATCTGTTACCCACCTATGTGAACTTGGCAGCCAACAGATACAAGCTACTTTAAGATTATTAATTTCTTAAAATATTTACAAAATTATATTATTTTACTATTTCAGACACATAAACAACCTGTTATTGATTATGAATCTGTAAGAGAAAAAGCTGCTATACAGAAAAGGGATATTGAAAAAGCTTTAACAAAATTCCTGGCTAAAACAAGTCCAACACATAATTTATTTGATACTGATGACGGAAATATATTCCCATGTAAGTACCAATTTTAAATGTAATAACTACCAGAAATCAGATAAATACGAATTTGCGAATTATTTTATTCGCAATGTAACTATATACTTTAAATTACAATAAACTTATTCTAGTAATGGGTCTTTTCACTTATTTTTTTTTATTGCTTAATGTGTGTTTTATAAGAAAATCACTTTTTTTTAACACGATTTCTAACAAAAACAAAATTCGAAAGTGCAGAAACAAAGCGCATGCTTATATGTGACGTCACATGTCCTTGCTTATTGACGTCACAGAGCCTACGACCTTGAACATGACATAACCGTGTATTAGTCCTATAGGTATTCCAAAGTTGTATCCCTGGTTTTTGACAGTGGACGTTAAAATTGGCTTTGTTAACATTTGACTTCTGCTGATAAATACTCTAAATTTGACATGTATTTTCTTAGAATAATGTATAGAAACAAAGCAAAATACAATTTGTAGAGGAAAGCACAAAACATAACCACAAAACTAAGCGTAAACAACTACGGCTGTATGCATGGGCTATTTAGGCGTTCTGACAAATAATGCTGCCAACTTAATTCCAGGCTGTGTGGACGTCACTCAGTCTCAAGGTCAAATATGTGTTCAAATTGCTATAATAAATATTTAGATTTAGAGACTTAAGAATCTAGTGAAAAGGCCCATTAGACCACATACAGAATAAGTCATTAACTAAGTAGGCACGTCAATGTTGACTTTAGCAACTCATTTTTCCCGAGACACTGATGGTTTCAGTTGCAAAGTGATTGACCTACTCAATCATCAATAATAGAGAATATGGCTTCAGTCTACAGTCTTTAAATTCCATGAACAGACTTTAGGTCAGCAAATACCTATATGTGAATTATAATCCAGGCATATTGCATCAAAAAAAGGAAGTTTTAGTGGACTTTTGATTTTTGGTACTATTTATAGTATTTTGGGCCGCTGAACACGAATCTGAGGTTTGCCAACAAAAATTTTGTAGGGAAATCCTAATTTTCTGGTTTTTGGTTTTCGACGCCCATTCTCGTGGTGCCCTCGAAGCTAAACGGCTCATTGTCGTAAAACTTTAAATACATAAAATGTAGAAAAATGTATCCTCTTTAATTTCAATAAGATGCCAGTGCCAGTGTGGTGAATTATCAAAATAATTTAGTATGTCTGTTAGTTTGGCTTCCGAATAGGAAATACTTTCGTAAAATATATAATTTTAACACTTTAATTCATTAATTGTCATCTGCCCTGTGCGAACCATTTAATTTTATCTCTAGGCAGTGGCCACCAATGACTTGTCAATTTATATTGTCAATAATACATACTTAATATATATTTGTCAATATATATTAAGTAAAGCTCCAAAATTATTATTTTAGTGATAGCTTGCAAACCTGTATATCCACCCTATTTAAGTGCACTGCTCCCTCAGGACCAAATCTTTGATCCTGAAGATTTGGACTTTGATCCAAAGAGTCAAATTATACAACAGCAGAAAAACCATGATAAGGCAAAGAAAAAGATTAAGCCGGAAATAAAGAAGGAAGATGTAGATGTAGAAGAGTCACCTAATGAATCTATCAAAAGTAATGAAGAAAATACAGCTAGTAATAGCTACATCGATAATCCATATTTGGCTGCAACAAAACTTCCAGCGAATCAGATTATGGATGTCCCTTGACATCCAAGGGAGCGTCCTAATTGATTTAATGCCAATGTTGTTTAGAAAACAGCAAATAATTATCACTTGCACTTTTTGTATATTTTTACACCATAATGTCTATATACGTAAATGAATATCAAAATATAAGTAAATTAGATAAAAATATAAGTATTTATATTTGATTTAAAATTATAATGATCCTTCTTTTAATTATACCACCTTATAATTGTTGGCCTTTCATCCGAGAATCGTTTACATCGGGGCAGTAAAAATATAGCAAAGTGGTCTGCAAATTAATACGATGATATGTATGAAAAGGTAAGTTTAAATTATTAATACTAACAAAAATATAGGTCCAAAACCTATGATTGTTTCCAATTGGAAATGAAGATAAACAAAGGAAAGTAAGGCCAAAGCAAAAGAGCAAACACGGTGGTTCAAAGGAAAGTATTTGGTATTTCAATGTAGGTACGTGATATTGTTGAGGTAATGTATTATATTGTTAAGGTACGATAAACATTAACGATTAAGTTAATTTTGTGTGGAATTTATTAAGTTATTAAATCCTTGACATACTTAAATTATTTTGTTACAGTTGTATCGTCAGCAAATAAAACAAAGTTCGCATTCTAGGTAATACTTGGTAGGTTATTTATATAGATTAAGAAAAGTGTCGGGTTTAACACAGAATCCCTGTGGAACTCCATGAGCATATCTCAATGAAACTTACTCATGATTAAAAATACTCGCGTCGAGTACATTACTATTTCAGTACCGTACTATTATAAAGTATAGTGAAAAACTAGTTTTGTTTTTTTTACATTGAACGCATGTTGCAACATCTAGTTTTCAAATAAATAACAGCATCGCACAGAAACTTTTTTATATTATGTACGTGGTAACAGAAAACTTATAATAAATTGATAAAATCACATATATACTCTGGTTCTATTTAAAACATCTCTTAAGTTTTATAAAATACTATTTAAAATTATCACAAGTAATATTACATTCAGATCACTTAAATATCTGCAGGAATTTCCAAGGACGAGTGGCTGAAACAGAGCGGTGTCCTCTTTATATGTTGTCCATCCTACTACTTTTTCACCCCTATTTTGCCCTTTCAACCACAGCAGCAATGGTTCAAAATAGTCGAGCATGGCATCTGCTGATATTCTGTCCGAGTGTCCTTTGGTCAACAGTCTTATCAGGTCTTTCCAGTGGCTGGCTTTCCCAACTTTTAATATGTCCCTAACATACAACCGTTCTTATAACAAGCCTAGAATCTGTTTGATGTTTTTGTTTTTTAAATTTTTTATTGGGTATTTAGGAGTAGGTGTACTTTGGACACTTTTTACATGTGTCCAGTCTATATATGTTCGAAAATAACTTAATAGCTCTGTATAATAAATTCAAAAATTGACGAATTTTTAATGTTTAATTAACTATTATAATTAACAATTGACGTGATCACATTTCAAAAATTCCACACTATATATTATAGTGGGTCTTGTGGGGGGGTGCACCAGTTTCAACTTTTGAATTTCACAAATTAAAATCGCTAGTTAAATGAACTTACACCAATACTCTGCCAGCTTCTCTTGATCTATAAATATCACAGGTATGAAGTGGGCCATTGTGACCAACTGCATTGCACATGGCATCGTGTATTTGAAATTCTAGTAGCAAGGCTATATAGTAACGTATGTAAGGGATGTCAGCTGGAATATGCCTCTTAGATGCTGCATCAAAATGTGTTTCTGACCTTGGTACAGGTGGTATAATTCCTTGCAGTCTCAGCCTTAAATCCCACCAATCAGTGTTCATCCTGGATACGCCGTTTTCGAAAATTTGATACCTCCACTAAAAGAAATGCTTAACGTACATTTTGATTGTCTAAAAGCAATACTTCAAAAATATTAGGTAATTTTTCAAAACATGTTATAAAGTGTGTGATATTTCAAGGAAATCTTGTAGGTATCTATGGTTTAATATAAAATCACAACCTCTGACAGGTGATTTTATATTTTAGTTGTTTGCGAAGTAATTGACCATATTAGTTAGGTTATGATCTCAAATTGGCGCGGGTTCCTAGTTTAAAAATTAATGTATTAATGTCTTATGGAGACTCAAGTTCAGGGCGTTGTAGACGTGATATAGAAAGTCTCTTAGTGAAAAAAGTTGAATAAATACATTGTTTAATATTTTATTTGACTGAGAGAATGTTAAAATATTGATTAAACATTATCAAAATAAAAATATTACCAATTTTAGAAGGCGATGTTTGTATGAAAAACGTATGTTGTCGCTTGATCCAATGGTTCAGAGGGAAGGGGTTTGCCATATGGTCAGTCCATCATAGTATCTGTGTAGGTACTGTAAGGTTTTGGATAAACTTATTTAATAAAGAGTTTCTTACATAATAAATTTTAATTTCATTGTGTTAATTTAAAAACCGGCAATATTTGTGGCAACATTTGGATTATATGTGTCCTAGGTAACTTCCAATCTCATTCTATTTTGATTTACTTATTTCACGTTTTGCAGTTTCCATCACAGACATCTGTTTTTTTCTGATTGCAAATAATTGATTTTGAGTGTTGGTTAGAAAATGGGTGAAAATAGAGAATAGAGTACCTACCTAATCAAACTCTGAACCATAAGTGATTTTTTCCTAGAAGCCAGAATATGTAGTCTACGTTAACTTAAAATCTTTTCAATTTGATGACTAGGTAATTAAATTTATTTAAAGTACATTATTCAGTATCAGCATCTTGATGTTGATCAGCAGATGTAGGTATCTTGTTCTTGGTTGCCCCGACTTGAACAGAGTATTCAGTATTCATATGTAAGGAATAAGTGCAAAAAACTATTCGATCAAAAGGTGATGCACAATACCATTGTTTTTCCAAGGCTTTTCCATTAGTATCATCAAGTTTGCTGTGCGGTATCTGTTTAGTTAGTTAATGAAAAACCTTACTTACTCTTACTTATTCTTCCATTAAAGTGTACATAGTATTATTACATCATTAATGTAAAAAATCGATAAACATTGACCAAAATAGTAATAAACAACCCACCGGCAATATAATAACATAACCCTTAACCTTAATTTTACAGCTGGCTGGCCTGGCGCTCTTGCGTAAGAAATGTTAAAACTAATACGCGACGTACATTTAACCTAAAAGCATTTATTTAATTAACTCATTGGTCTAAAAAAATAATTTGGACTTGAATTGTAGAGAAATATGTTTAAAGTTTAACGTATAATAGGTTTAAATACTAAGAAATGCCCAAAACCCGAGAAATTCTTATCTGAAAATCACACTTTTGAACCTCCCATAAGATGGCATACATGGCAGTCAAATTTGCTCCCATACATGGCAGTAAAATTTGCTGAAGTGTGTTTAGGAACCCATTTCAAATTTCGCGCCCGGATTTTGATAACCTAATATGGTCAATTCATTAGTTAAATACCTACCTGATCTACAAGATATGCAAAAGGTGCATATGCTACTTTTTTTAGAGCCATTAGCATCAAGTAATTAATGTGGCTCTCAAAAATATCTGTGTTATTATTAAAAAGGCCTATCCTCCGCAAATGTGTTGGATTATTCACAGAAAGCATCACAGCATTCGCAACACCCTCATGAAATCCTATAAAATACAAAACATCTTAGTGACTACTGTTACTAGTCTATCTGAGAATTATTTTCCAACCTGGATTGGCTCCATCTCTATATAAATAGGGCTGCTCCGAATAGTACATGTAATACTCAACGTGCGCCATTTCATGATGGATTGTTATTAGATTTTCCATGTTTACCTCTGTGCATTGCTTTATTCTACAATAATGCAACTTCATTAGGTGTCGGTATCATGTTGCAAAACTGTACATTTATATTAGAAGATATTTACCTGAAATCTACTTTATTACAAAAATCCCAAGCACTAGCAGTGCATTGAACTTTGCGCCCGTTAGGTCTTTCTAACATAGAATGTCTCCAAAATTCTGGAGACATCGGTTTCAGCCCTAATGACGTATAAAACTCCTCTGCCATCTGGAACATTCTAAAACATTTAAAAGTCAACAGTATAGAAAATAAAGCAGTGTAGGGTAATAAGGCCAGTCAGGTATTAAGGCCGGAAGCAGTTTTCGTAAAGATTAAATAATTGCACTTTTAGTTCTATCTGTGTATTGGACGCCTAGCAAGTAACACTATTAGCGCGAATAATGCAGAGCACTTCATAAAGCGTTATCGATCCGCTGCAGCCGCGTTTTCTCAGTTCAGTGAAACATGCCCCTCAGTGACATAAATAAGAAACGTCGTCATAAAATATGTTTATGTGTAAATAGTCACATTTTTGTTGCCACCTGATTATTTGTATTAAGGGTTCTGTGACCTATAACTTATTTGCTTCAGAGAACCTTAAAAAGTTAAAATGTACTAGACATGCAATAAAGCCACGCTCTTATTACCTGCCTGAGTAGTAGGATAGCATACAGATTATTATCAGGTAAGAAAAATCGTAGCATAAGAGCAAGCACCGAAGAAAGTATAGCAAAAGCGCTACAACTTATAATAGACGGCCATTCACGACCTTATTACCTGTCTGATTGGTAATAAGGCCGAAATGCAAGCTTTTTACCTTATTATACATGTATTATTTTTTACGTTTCTACATCCCACTTATTTGTAACAATACATTTTTATTAACAATTTATTTTATGTTCTAAAGAAAAAATATTTTACCTAAATAAAAATGTTGTTTTTGTACTAAACCGGCCATTACCCTACACTACCTTATATGCACATGTATATACCTCAAAGGTGTGAAGCCCTGGTGAAGCATTTCATTGGTCACATCAATATTTTTGTATTCGGTATATGGTATGACAATATCAGCGATATTACTCCAGTCTTGGGCCCATAGATTCCCTAAAATATGAGCGGGCAAGGGACCATCTCGTCTAATTACATTAGAGCCATACCGTCGTAGTAGCTTCCTTCTGACATATGTCAATAGATGCTTGTAGAGTGGTTGCAGTTTTTGAAAAGATTCTGCTAGTTCATCTTCAATGTCTGGATGTTCATAGATGTAAAGCATTTCTTCGCCAGCATCCCGAAAACCTATTGAACCAAATTGTAGTAATCTTAAAATTTTTAAATGTGTCTTTGTTTGGACCAATGTAAATTATTTAAAACCAAAATTAATGTTTTATTTTCCTTTGGCTTTTATCAATATCCTGGAGGGAGATAATAGGCAATATTACTATTGAACTGTAATGTTATACCTTTGAAGGTTATACCTAAAGTAAAACCCCGCCATAGCGGCCAATCAACCACCCCTCCATAAGTGGCCGTTATGGAGGGGTGGTCATTATTGAGAGGGTGATATAATATGTGCAGTCGCCGCCTCCCAAAAGTACACGGCATATGTTTCTACTTTAATTGAGTGACTGAATCATAGTCGTCTCATAATTAGTCAATCTACAGGGTGAGTCAGTTTTTTGTAGACAAACTTTAACAGGGGATAGAACGCACGTTTTTAAAAAGAAAAGTGCCTATAAATATATGGCCGATCTAGCTTCCTAAGGAAGATACAAGGTGTTAAAGTTTCATTTTTTTTTACATTAATGTGTAATATTTTCTGAACGGAATGATATATTCACTAAATATTTTACACATATTTTAACCTGCATAGGATCAACATGTTGTATTGTTCCTGTCGAAAATACTATAGTGGATGTTACTTTTTTCGGGTACTTCGGATATTCTGCATAATGGAACTTTTTTTTCGTACGCCACTGACATTATCTGATACATATTTCTAAAATAACGGCCCCTTAGTAACAATTTTGATCTCTTGTAATTTTGCTCTAACTACGACAGTTTTAGAGATATTGGCCGTTGTTTCTCTGACAGTGTAATGTCGTTATTATATTTTTTTTCTCGAATTTTCTTTATGACTTTTAAACGAAAGCTTAGATTTTTTCATGTTTGGGGGATAATGCCTATTAATTAAGGCGCATAAAACAAGCGGTAAGAATGTTCAAAAACTTGCACAGTGGCGGGGTGGAAGGGGTGCTCCACCCCTTTCGCAAACAGAACATCTACGCCAAAGACTATTTAAAAAAAAACTGTTATTTTCATTATCTACATACAGTTTAACAAAAATAATGTCCCTTCTTCTGTTTCGAAATTCCTGTGCGGTTCCTAGTTATTTTGATTTTTAGTGTTTGATGTGGTACTAAATTAAGTAATTTATTTATTAGCAATAATAATTATCGGCTAAATATTTAATTCTTTCAACGAAACCTACCTAAATATGGTGTGTTAAGGATTCTAAAAAGCCGAAATCTCTTATTCTTTATCTTTTTCCAATGTAGTCAAAATAAATATTTGTTATATCAAGCCTTACTCAAATACAATACTTTTATATGTTGAAATCTGTTAAATTACAAATGTACTTACAATACAATAGGTTATTGTGCAGTTGCCAAAAGTCTTAAAAATTTCCTTTAAGTTTTATTAAACTTGTGCATGTACCAATTTCTGTTTCAATTTTTGTTGTTGTTTGCTAAATAATTTCCATTTAAAACTAGCGTATTTGTAACTGTACGTAATAATTGCAACAAAATATTATACTCCTTGGAAAACAAGTAAGCATTATGTCATATTTTGAAACGACAGTTTGACGTATTACAAGTTTATCTACAAACAATTTTGCTTCATCTTGAATATTTTCACTGTTAAAAGTTAAAAAAAAATTATAATAACGACATTACACTGTCAGAGAAACAACGGCCAATATCTCGAAAACTGTCATAGTTAGAGCAAAATTACAAGAGATCAAAATTGTTACTAAGGGGCCGTTATTTTAGAAATATGTATCAGATAATGTCAGTGGCGTACGAAAAAAAAGTTCTATTATGCAGAATAGTCGAAGTACCCGAAAAAAGTAACATCCACTATAGTATTTTCGACAGGAACAATACAACATGTTGATCCTATGCAGGTTAAGATATGTGTAAAATATTTAGTGAATATATCATTCCGTTCAGAAAATATTACACATTAATGTAAAAAAAAATTAAATTTTAACACCCTGTATCTTCCTTAGGAAGCTAGATCGGCCATATCTTTATAGGCACTTTTCTTTTTAAAAACGTGCGTTTCCCCTGTTAAAGTTTGTCTACAAAAAACTGACTCACCCTGTATACGTCAAAATAATTTAATTCGGAACATTATGTCATATTAATAAATTAACGTGTCAGAATATTAATAGAAAATGCCAAGACATTTAAATGATGTGCAAAAAATAAATTTAAGGCATCATTGTGCTTTTAAATTATTTACGTCGTAACAGGTCGTTTATATGTGTAACTTAGAGTATTGTTTTCACCATTTATTCTAGACGCTTGATTAGCTAGTTCAACGTATCTCATGAATTTATTTTTCATTTGTGGTCCTACTTTGTCGTGCCATTCTCTCCAGATATGCCTTAATTCCGCATGGTTCCTAGATTGTGCCATAATCTTCCTTATGTCAGGTTGCAGTTCCAAATCACAATATAGCCTTCCGTCATCGAAGTTCTCTTTAAAAGGGCATATTCGTACATGCCCATATGTATCTTTCATTTCAGATATGAGGTGATAGATCTAGAAAATACTAGAATGAACATTGGTAATGATAATAGATAATAGACGGGGTGTTTCTAAATCGATCCGACAGATTTTAAGGGGTGAATTTTCAGCTAAAATTAATGTGTCATTTCATCTGACATTTTGAGATTTTATCGGTTTTAATTACCGTTTTTTGGGAATATTTTGTTGTGTTTCTATTAATCTGAGTGTTGTGTGTGGTTTGTGAATATAAATAATAGATATGGGATATAGACCAAAACATCTGTGATAGTGATAGGTTAAATAAAAATAACAATGGTTGAGCATTTGACCAGCATAAAAGAATTGAAGTTCCTAAGGTGTCAATTTAATTGTTTCCTTAGCTGACCAATAGTTTTTTTATACACAATATACAAAATAAACTCAAGATAGGTTATATATGATATGATATATATTTATGAAATAGAAATGTCAGTAAATAAGAAAAGAACAGTATTAGCAACATCAAAATGAAGGTTGAAGATAATTATTATTATTGGGGTGAATTTTGAATGAAGTAACTAAATATGTACTTTATTAAATAAATTTTTCAAAATTATTACACCATATCGCAACTAACAAACTGAGCAAGAAGCTCAGCGTCTATTTTGTGTTTATTATTTGATATAAATGTTCAGTGGCGTATCCAGCCTGAGATACTAGGGAGGAGCAAAGTAAGTAAACAATCATTGGATCAATTCAACCGCTTGAAACATTTTTTTTTCGGTTCAATCGGTTGTCTGAACAATAACCGATAAATACCACGTTGAAGAAAGTGGGTCCGGTAAAAATTACAATGACTATTGCAGATATCGGAAATCGAAAAGAAAGGTCTTTAAAGTGCAAGGAATTTCCTAAAAAAAGTCCCACTAGAAAGTATTTTTTTGTTACTTTATTTACGTTTCCCATTTTTTAATGCCTTCGATTGTTAATAACAAAGTGGAAAATCAAAATTTTTGAATGTTTTCAATAGATCTTTTCTGAAGCCTTTCTTGAATAGCTCCAAGAAGTGAAAAAAATCTAAGGTCTTTAGTTTGACAATTATTAACAGGGTTTTTATGATAATTTGAAACTTGAGAAAATAAGTTAGTAAGTAAAGCATATCCAATAAAAATTACGAGAATTTTTTTTCCAATGGATTATCGTTTATTCAAGTATCCAAAAGGTATGTGAATTTTTTTATTGCTTAATATTCATATTTAATGCCTTTAAATAATGTTTTTGTTAAAGTGTCCGATTCGGTCGGCTCTCGCGGAAGTCAGTTTTTAGCAGTTTCTTTAGTTTTTTTTACAAATATTGGCGCTAGAGTTCGGGGAGGTGGGACTTTTTAAGGATGTTTCCTGCCCTTTAAGGATATTTTTTTTCGGTTTCCGATATCTGTAATAGTTTTTGAGATATTTGCAAAAAAACGAAACCGCCATTTCTTTTACTAAATTGTTTATAACTTTTGTAATTATTGCCTTTCACTAGAAAGTTTCTAGATATCATTCCAAATCGAGTCATACCAAAAAGGCACTTGTTGGCTAGACTAGTATGCCAAGGCATATTGATGGTAGGCAATTATTGTAACAAGAATAATTAGATAATTGTACCTACCTCATTGTATTTTTCATCTGACAGACTAGCTCTTGTATTAGTGGTTAACATCCGCATTTGTCTACGCACCATTGCATCTGGTATACGTGCCCAATCAAAAGTGACGGCCCTTCCCCATGTCACTTTATCAAACTTCGCTTTTAGTGTCTGCTCCTCAATCATTCGCCTTTTGTTGATATCCGTCATGTTGGTAGAGTAGATCCATTGTGCTGAGCTTACTCTGAAGCACATCCCCGAGGCTTCGCTGTCATATTCTCTGAGAAACTGGAGAGATTCACCCAAATTTGTATTTGTTCCCTAGAAAATGTTGTGAGATAGTATGTTCTTTTCATAAATGTATTCAAAAATATCTCACTAATTTGTATTGCTTATTGAAAACAATTTTTTGTCTGTCTGCCTATTTGTTCCGACTAATCTTCGAAACGGCTGGACCGATTTTTTCGGGACTTTCACTGGCAGATAGCTGACATTATAAGGAGTAACTTAGGCTACTTTTATTTGAGAAAAAATATACGGTTCCGCGCGAAAAAAAATAAATCTATGAAATTGTGAACAAATTCCGTTCTCCGAAACGGCTGACCGATTTTGACGGGACTTTCACTGGCAGATAGCTGATGTTATAATACCAAGGAGTACCTAACTTAAGCAACTTTTATTTTAGAAAAATAATTACCCCTAGTTATTTTTGGGTTCCGCGCGCAAAAAAAAATCTAATATATCTACAAAAGTATACATCTAATTAATAAATCATTAATTGTTAACGTAAGTCTCCCGAGTATTTTTACTTACTTCGTGAAGATAATGGGAGTTTAAGTTAGTCTGTATGAAATTAATCGTCATATATAGTTTTCTTAACAATTTATTTTATTCGTATGAATATGTTATTAAAATGGTAAAGATTTGAGATTCTATTGTCTAATGGGATTACCTGTCAATTTATTGTGTTAAAGAATATTTATTAAAGAAAACTACCAATATTAAAAATATGGATATTAAGAAATGACAAAATCATTTGCTATGAGAAAGGTAAAGTAAATTTTAATGGTAATAAAGATATAATACTTTCAATGATATAATAAAGTAAGTTTCAATGAGAACCTAAATGTGCATGCTTTAAAAGAATTTAAACATAATGCCTATGTGGAATTATATCGAGATTGGGTAGTTACATATTTTCAATACGACTTAAGAAATCCAATAAAAATTAGTACAGTAGAAATCGCTAAAATCTAGTTACTGTTACTAACGGCGAGTTCTCATGTTTTAATATGTTGTTAGGACCACTACCAGTAGTGTATATTTTATATCCAAGTTTGCAGTTTCGAAAGGCCTGTGCTAACTTCGTAGAACCCGAAAAACCGCGAAATGTTGGCACTTTTTTCGGATTTTTCACTATATCTTCTAAACTGCGTTTATTCAAAAACAGGTTATAATGTTATTAAAGTAGATTCACTTTGCTACAATTTAAGACTAAAACCAGCTATGTGGGTATAATAGTTACCAAGATAACAGCCCTTCAAAAATTGGCATTTTTTCCAATAAAGTTAAATTTTAAGATTTGGTCAACTTTCATCCCCAAAAATTTTACAGGTAAAGTCATAACGGACAGTGTTGTAGCGAATGTAATTAGCTTTAATTTAAGCACAGAACGACGTCCGTAGGTCTGATCGTTTCCTCACAATGCTTAAAAATCCAAAAAATGTCCAAGTATAACGTACTTACATTTTAATTTCTTCACGCTTGCAAATTTACTTTATTTCATATTTAGACAAATTTTACTATAATGCTGATATTTCCATTTATTGCGGACAACCACACCTATCTACTATTTATAGATACTATTTATAGCCGTGTTAGTAGAATAATTATTTATTATGCAATTGTCTACTACAAGCACGATATTGTCGATGAAATGGCGGATGCGCTAATGTTAATGTTAAATCACATCGCTGTCTTCATTTCTTGAAAATATACTTGAAAAAAATGCCTCGAAACACCATAGCATTGTCCAAGATTGATACCGCTGTAAAACTGTGAAAAATGCATGGATTTGTACCTACCAAACGCCCTGTATTTTATAGTTTTATAAAATTTCTTCGTCTTATGTGTCTGCTTTAAAACCTATTTTGAATATTGCTCCTATCTTTTTTGCATAAAAAAATACAAAGGTTTCAAAATAACGAACAATAAATCTGTTTTTATATAATATACTATATAATATATTATATTGATAGATTTCGAAATATTTCAAATTGTCCACAACTTAAACAGAGTTTATAAATTATTTGTATTAGAATGAACAAGTGTTACGTTTTGTTATGATCGTTGGAGTACATATAATACGTATAGTATTAATTCAAATGTTTTTTTTTGCGATAATCCAGTGCCGTATTCAGCCAAATACGTTACTAATGGTTTAAAAGCAGTACAACTCTTTATTCACAAATGATGGCCATATTGATAATGACAAATCATACAAAAAAAATACAGGATAATATTTAACAAGAAAAAGTTGCTGGTGGCCCAGCTTAAACGAAACTTTTAATTTAGAATCTGATCAGATGGAGTTTACTTTAACTGTTTTGATATTATGTTAAAGAATGACACAAAATAGAAAAAAAATTAAAATTTTAATTTTTCCATTATTGAAGATATCTCGAAAATTACAAATGATAAGAACTTGAAGAGAGCTTATTGGTTCTGAAATTATGCAACGTTTATCTCATTTAATATTTGTTATATGTTCTATACTTTACGAGATACCAATACCTCGCTCTGTATGTCCCTCTAATTAGTTGGATACCTGTATGCATATTTTTTTTCATTAAATATATGTATATATATATATATATATATATATATATATATATATATATATATATATATATATATATATATATATATATACAGCAGCACGATCGGTTACGGCTACGGAGCGGCTATATCTCAGCCGTCATTCATGCTATGATACTGGGGTAAAAAGTCTACAAATGTCAAAACAGTCAAATATGACCAAAATAATTCGATTTTAAATATTTCTAGAGTAGAGTAGAATATCTTAAGAGTTCGTAACTTCGTTGCCAGGGGGCATGTGCTATTGTGTTTCAGTAAATCGTCAATTTCTACAAATATCTTCGGTACACAATGTAGGCTGAAAATGCACTTTTTGGAATCTCTGTTCCATCCTCGACAAATTTTGTTTAAATATTTTTTTTAATTATCATGGCAGCGACAGGCAGTGTTATGGATAACAATTTGGAATTTTTAAAATGCTGCAACTTGAGTTTGCCTTATCCGAATTTAACAAATAAAGGCTCATCATAAAGAGCTAATCAACCCGATTTATTATTTTTATAAACAACTTACAATTTGTATGCCCAAAGATAGGGGGCGCTATTCAAAGAAATGTATTCTCGGCCCGTTTCCTCAAAAAAATTAAATGCAGCCCTATAGCTTTTTTGCTGTGTTTAGATTAATTGTCAGAATATACGGTAGTATTATGTAGCTGTACGTTGTACTGAAAGGTAAAATATATTTAGGGCTCAAATTATATGTTCTGGCGGTGAATATTATTTAGTGTTGAATCAAATATATTATACGGTTACTCCTGTCCTTAGAATCCATATAATTACCCCTATGAAAAATAATTATATGACCTGGTGTGTGACAACAATATAATTTACGGTTATAGAAAAGACGCACGCGTGCTCTTTTATTTGGCTACGGTATTTAATTTCAAACAATATGATGCGATCTGACCCATAATCAGCCAGCGTAACGTGTATGAGGAAGCATTTTAAGCGAAATTTTTCGAATTAAAAATGGTAATAAGTCTTTCGTAAGTAGTATGCTATTACATGTGTTGAATACATATTAATTATTTTCAATTTCAATTGGTTTATATATTATACATAGATATGATTGTTATAATTGTAACATTGCATTTTATAGGGGAATGGTGTACAAAATGACACATTTTACAAAACTGTAAAATTATAATAGAAAAATGGATTTTTCTGTGCAGAATTTAGGGAAAACATAAAACTAACTTTTTTATAATTTGAGATGATATTGGAATAAAAATAAATGAAATTTGCAATTTTTGTCAAGGAAATAAAAATATCAGAAAAAAATTCCAACTTGGTGGGTAAAATGACATACTATACTTTTATTCGGTACAAAGTTCACTAATAAATATTTTTTAATGAAGTCGAATTAAATGTAGATCACTGTGCTCAAGATGCGTGACGTAATAACATATTCGTCTTCGGACGCTCCCGAACAACGATTGATTTGTAAATAAGCAGTATGTCGTTATATCCCACACTGTCGTTTTGTACACCCTTCCCCTATATTAAACTGGTATTGCATTTTATCATGTATGACACTGATTATGCATTTAAATTAAATTTAACAAGTAAATTAAATTATGCTATATATATATTAATTTACATTATATTATATTACAATACTACAACTTTCAATTATTTTTATACAGTGTATCCATAAGGTATTGTATAAATATTTAATAATCCGTCTATTGAAAAATCCCTAGTTTGAGCCAGTGTTTGCGTTGACCTCAAATATATTTGATGCAACGTACAGTTTTTTCCTGACAATGAAAACTATATATACCTACTTAATTAGCATTATTAAAATGCCGATTATATTTATGCTATTTATTACAAAAAAAATGCAACCTAATGTTTGTCAATGATTCAGTCATAACTTGTTCATTTAAGGATAAATATTTGTGGCACATTTCTCTCTTAAAAATGGGGTAACCTTGATACCCTCTGAGTACAATCCAGCAGCGTTTACGTGGGCAACAAAAACTGGCCTAAGCTACTAATTATCCTTGGGCGCCACTAACATTTACGCAACCATGTCAGATGGTTCCCAATTTTACTGGGTATCTAATTGTTTAAAAAAAGGTTCCGATGTTCAGGCAGATAATACAGTCCAGGGTGCAATGGATACTGATGAATGAAATCGAAGAATCAAACGACTGGACGAGGGTTCCAAGTGAAAAGAAAATAATTAAACGAGGAGGATTTTAAAAAAAATCGCTTACCTTAATTTGAGAGTTATTGAATGCGACATCAGTTGTATGTGCACGGTTATCAAAACCACAAAAACAGTTACCTTCCCACGAACCCCAAACTACTTGGAAAGTAGCATGTTACTTTATTTAATGAGGAAGGCACCTAAACTCGAAAAACGAACCGGCAACGAAGTCACGCAGTTGAAAAAAAGATAACCAAGGGCTCAGAATGATTAAACATGGGGCTCAACACTTAACAACGATTACCTTAAAAACGGTTGAGGCTCCTAGTATACTTAAACTATGCTTATCTGTAAAATGGAAAAGTAGGTATCCTGGTAAGATAGGTCTCTCCAGCATCCAGTTCTATGCGTAAGTTATCAGCTGAGTGTTACACCAGCAAAAGGCAAAGGCATCATAAATCACATTTACGGCTTTCCCATAAGTTCTAGGAGTTGAGTGGTGTGGTCACGACGTCCAAGCTAGGTGCTCCGATAGAATAGAAAATACCGCAACTGGTTCGAAATTTTATTATAAGGTGGAGAACCTCTAAAGGGTTTGATGCTCGAATACTCAGATTTAAGCTTTCTATATGGTGCACTATTTATGGAACAAAAAAAATTCTTCCATTCCAATGGATTGCATATTACCCATAGGAATACGACCAACTACGAAAGCGAAATTTTGCGTAAGGGATTTGAAAGTAATAGCAACCAACAACCATGCAATTTTTATGTAAACAAACATTGTAAATTTCGTGAAATTATCGAATGCCTCTAGGTTTTTTGTTAGAAGTTTGAACAAAGTGAGAAGTTTGAAAATGAATATTATGATTTCATTACCTAACTGAGTGAGATATGTTTCATTATCTAACTGAGTTAGATCATGAGTTACATTATCTAACTTAAATGCATTCTTAAATGCAGTTTTATCCAGTCGTAGATAAATTAACTTTGTAATACCTACCTACAGGTAAGTAGTTTTATTGTATTTACATGTTTATTGACCTGTATATCTTAAATGGAAAAATTAAATAATTCTGTGTTTTCGTAGAAAAACCATACCTGCGGTAATCTCTCTCCTGTAACACATAAAACTTGAGCACATAACACCACAATCGCCACGACAAGGAGGTGGGCGCTTCTGCGTTGCCCATTGGTCATCTTCACTTGCTCCTTTTCAAATCGGGACGCTGCTCATGTTTTCCAACCGATATTGCAAAATACACTAAACGAGAATAAGTCACAGTCGCGAATTAAGGTGTGTTTGAGGTACTGCCGTGACAAATGATTCTTCAGTTAGCTACAACACACGGAGCGTAACAATGTCAAGAAGATTACATTCTCAGTTGTTCAGCTTTTCTTTACAACTACAATGTGTTGCATCGGATCAAGGCATCGGAAGGCAACAGTAGGTGGATTAGATACCTATGTAAGCCAAAGCCTGCTCTCACATTTGGCAATTGCTTAAACTAGGTAATAAATTAGCACACCACGCTTCACTTCCAATATTTAATTATCAACTTTTGTTTTTTGGCGGTGCGCGGGGCACGATTCGTGGAGCTTCTTTAATCCACCGGATGTGTAATGAATATAATATACAGTATCGAAAGTTACTTGGTTAGATTCTAAATTTATTATATTACAATTTTCTATCAAAGAATTTGCATGTATAGGTACGCATTTAATAGAGAGTGATATTAAGTGCTTACAATTCCGGGAATTGATGTTTGTGTATTATTAATTATTTTATTATAACGAGGAGCTCAAAAAATAATTCATATATTCCAAGGTAAAAAAAGTCACACTTGCAATCATCTCCCAATCTCAATTTAATCTAATTAATAGTAGTCTAAATTTTTCATATGCATGCCAATAATGCTGCATGTACAAAATCTTACAAAATTAACACATATACTAGACGCCTATATGTAGGTACCTGTTTTTAAAAATAGGAAAAAATATCCCTCATGGTATACAAAAATATAAAAAACATCCTGCTAAGATGACGGCGATGCTGCCTTGACTAAGGTGGTTATTGGCCAAATGACTACCCCTAATTAAGACTTCCCTAAAATGTCTACTTTTAAAGGGCCCCTATGCGAAGCGACTCGGAGGGAACTTTCTTTTGGCCATATTCTTGTTTCTCATGTTCGATATAATAAGAGTAACTATTTCTGGGTGGTAGAAAATACCGCAATTATTTATCATTGCGGCTCTCTATCTAGTATCAATGTCATCAATGATAAGTATTTTAGTTACGTACCTAATACACAATGTCACTGCGACAATTATTAAAATTATTTATCACAACTAAGGACATTTATATAACAATAACTAAAGTAGTGTTATTAAAATTGTATGATATACCTAATTACAGAAATGTATTTTACTATGCTAGGTTTCCGGTATTTAAAATTGTGAAGTACATCATATGGTGTGTATATAAGTATCAAAGTATCATCAGATACTTATTCATATATTATTATATCATATAGTTAGGTCAGGTATAATAGATATGCCAATTGCTGTTTAATGTTTTAGATGTTCTAAATACTTTTTTTCATTATGTATTTTATGTAATTATTATATAAATGTTAGATCCATATCAGAGATGACAGTGATGACACATAAGTAGATCTTTAGCCTCAGTTTTTTTTGTTTAGCTCAGAGTGTTGTTAATGTTACACGAAAAAAAATCTGTTTTATTGCATTTATGATATTGTAAAACATGTTTTGATATTAAAATGGAGACAAAATTATCTACACACCATTGGTACACTCTACCTAGATCGTCTTGAAGTTTTATACAGTTAAAAGTACGAATTTACTTAAGTATATACCTATTTTAAAGTCATCGGCAAGTTACCTCTGGAAGGGAGTTAATCATACATAAAAATAAAAGCTGCCCTAAATGTGACCCCTGGGGGACACCCCGAATTTGTTTCAAAAACTCCTGACTGACTGATTTCCCCTAAATATAGTTTCCCCTTATAATCCTTTGTTGACATTGTTTTGTTTATGAACTTTTGTAGGCTGTACTTTTGCTGAGAGAAAACACTTTCCTACGGTAGCTGGTGTCCAAGATTTGTATTACAGATCTGGATTGCTGCATGCGGGGAAGGTTCGCGACTGTGCCGACAGAGGCCCTCGACCTTAATGCTAGTCTCAAAGACAAGTGTGATTTCTATTTTCATGGCGTAAGCGTCTCAGATCAAAAATATAAAAATAAGTAACGTCAATATCCATTGTACAGTATTGTTTGTCCACATAATATACATAAATTTGTTGGAGAGGGATGCAATGTTGGTAAACAAAGTCCAGTAAATTTTCGGGTGTTGGGATGGAATCGACCAATAACATGTATAAGAGTAAACAATCACTCTATCTCATTTCGCGGACGTTTTCTCACTTGCTAGAGTTTATCGTGTCTATCTTTCATCTGCTGAGTCTGATCTGAGATGGGCCACGGTCATTGCTCGCCACGAATGTGTCGCCCTCGCCGCAGCAAACCAACGGATATATGACGTCATTCTTTGTACTGTTTGACAGCCGACTTGTCACAAGTGTATCGCCGGAGTATGAACTTGGCCGCCTGGGCGGCCACAGACATCGGAGCATCTTAGAGCAAGTTAAATTAGCTATAATTCAGTGTACTATTCTTTATTGGGGAACTTTACGCCATAAACATGAATATTTATTATCTGGTCAGTCATAGACCTTGTAACAAAATTCCAGTAACTTAACAATCAAAAAATATTCAAAACCAACTGATCCTCCTTGACAGGCCCTATTCCATTTATGCGTATCCTTATAATATGATATGCCACCCTATGGCAAAAATAATTACGACAAAACTGGTCCTCCTTGGCCGACCTTATCCCAAGTATACGTATCTTTAAGTATAAGTGAATAAATAAAAAAATAGCAGAAGCTTCGTACTCGTAATCCGCAACTATGCAATATTCTCTGTCACTTTCAGTACTTTCTGTCCACTGATCTAGTTGTAACCACTGCGGTGCTTACATCAGGGATCCAGTTGAAATTTACTGCAGTGAGACATTCTACAACCTTATGTGATTTTTACTGTACCTATCTAACAATAAACACTATTGTTCGAAATTGTAAGACGACTTGATTTAATGCGTGCAAAGTACGATCTGTGGTGCGAGTTTGAGTAGTTCTGTGCACATGATATTAGCGGGTTAAGCTAAGTACCCTAGCGACGCGACGTTTGTGAATACTTCTTTTTTCCGCCTTTGACCTCAGCACTATGGCGTCTATGGCTGGTGGTGCACATCGGACGTGAAACATGAATTGAGTTAAGCTGTGTCGTGGACGTAGACACCTAGCGACGTTTGTGAGTACCCGATTTTTTCTAGGCTCTATCGTCTGAAATATTACTGGTTGCGCATATCGGGCGGTGGGTTATTTCTCGAATATCTATATATTTAGTAATTTTTGCGATTTACGCCATGACATACATAACCTACGTAGCTACCTGAGTACCTACATAACCTAATATGAATAAAAATTTGTGAAAAAAATATATTTCGAGGGTCCCCTATTCCTGCAATATTCTACGGCTATGGCTTGTGTGTATTCTTCTTCGCACACGCATGCGTGAGTTATAAGTATCGCCATACGCACTAACTGTGTGCGAGACGAAAGATAATTAGAATCTGTGCAAAAATGAAAGATGGCATTATGGTGATGTCCGTGATTTCGCCGCAAACTCTTGTAATCGTCGTCCACTGTCAAAGAACAATATGGCAGTTGCATAGCAATAATTTTACGTAAATTCTGCAATATTTAAGATTCGTACAAACGCGTGTTATAAAAAAAAGTATAAATATATGTGTGGGTGAAGTTTTGTGATGAACGGAATGTTACCGTTTACACCTCCTGTTGTTAAACGTTTGTTAGGTTGGAAGAAAGGTACAGACGCGGATGACAAATGGTGTGAGAAAGCAGTTAAAAGTTTGGTGAAAAAGTTAAAGAAATCTGGTGCTTTGGAGGAACTTGAGAGAGCAATATCTTCACAGAATCACAACACAAAATGTGTAACAATCCCTAGGTACGTTTTAGTTATACCCACTTTATCTACGTTTAAATAAACGAAGTTTAAGGTCATATTATGGATTTGTACTCCCCCCTTACTCCACTCAGTCTGGCTAGTGACCTACCCTAAATGTCTGCAAAATGCCCCGGCCTGGGCTAACATTAACCCAGACCACTTTTAATTTAATTTTATCATCATTGACTCCTTTTAGCTTACTATGCACCCTCTTATTGAAGCTGATCTGTACTTTAATATCACTATATTTGTAGTCACTGTCACTGTTCACCTTAATGGAACTATACCTAGTAGGTACCTACCTATAATTTTTATTTTGCCGCAACAGAACCATAATTTTATGACAAATGATCCATAATAAACATAAACAGGCTATTGGAAAATAGACTATTGAAGACTCTACATTCCTCACTTTTACAAAGTTTATAATGTTGCAGGGTTCGACCAAATGCTGAGTTGGGTAATATACAACAACAGCGCAAAGGATTACCTCATGTGATATATTGTCGTTTATGGAGATGGCCCGAATTGCAGTCTCATCATGAATTACGACCATTGGACAATTGTGAATTTGCGTATTCTTTAAAGAAAGAGGAAGTGTGTGTTAATCCTTACCATTATACTAGAATCGAAAGCCCAGGTATTTAATTATAGTACATTATAATAATTCTATTAAGGATATAAATCAGTACAGTAGGTACCTATGAAAGTAAAAACTGAAAACAGATGTTTCAATTGTTTTTACATTTGCAAACAATATAATGAGGGAAATAATTTAAGTCTTTTTTATGCTTTATTTTAAGGTTTTCCAGTGCCACTTATCTCGAACTGCATTCATTTTATTTACTTAACAATATTTTAATTCAAAATTATTAAATCAATTAAAAAGTTAATTCCTAATTGCAAGGGGTTGTTAATATATAAAAAATGTGTACACCGAATTCAAGAATTCAAAATAGTTCCAATGAATTCAAAATAATTCATTTAATAGTGGTGAATTCATAAAATATTTCAATGAATCCTGAATGCAGTTTATTTTAGTTGAATTCATATAAATAGAACCAAGTCTTTCAATGACAAAATAGCTATTTAATAACAAAAAGTCATAAAAATATCAAATTAAAAATAAATTCTGTCATAAGTAACTGAATTAATGCAAATTCTCAAAATTTTAAGAAACAATTTCTTTTTATTCAACACTCATAGTCTACTACTCTGTCTCTATATGGTTAGTTTTGCAACATCCAGAGTAAAGTGCCTCTTCTTTTTGATGTAAAATTATATGTTTGGAGCTGTTCTTTATATAGTAATTCTGTATTCTGTAATTGAAGTCTCTATGTAAAATGTCTTGTACACCATACACCACTTGTGTTAATCCTGGATTATCTTTAAACCTGACATATTTTGACATTTGCATGCAAATGTGTCAAACTCAGATAAGTCAGGCTTAAACATAATCCAGGATTAACACGTACAGTGCACTCGGCAATAAGCAATCTGCGAAAAGTCTCAAAAGATTCCGGTATATGCATAACTTTTAACAGTGGAAAAACTGCCCAAGAAAGTACTTTTTTTCGGTTTTTTGTCAATATCTTCATTCCCATCGATCCTACGGCTATGAAGTTTACTGATGAAGAAGAATGAACAGAAAAATCTCTATGAAAAAGGTAACAAAGTTTATCGTTATATCACGTTATATAAGTTTATCGTAACACTAATAGTTTTTACGTAATTGGGCATTGAAACTCCGATAAAAAAATTGTATGGATATTGTAGAGCATGTAATGATCAACATATAGTTTTCGGTGCGTTATCTTCTAATTTTTTATAGGAGATTTACTTATTGGGGCATGAAGAATAATGTATTTCGTGTACAAAAATTATTATTTATTTATTTAGATTATTGATTATCAACTTAATATTAATAATGACAAAATGTAGTCAAGTTCTGATTCAGATACAAAATAAATACAAATTTTCCCTCTTTTTCGTTACCAAAACGATTTCTTAACTTGGATTGGACAAATCCGAATGTGGAGAAATATCTTTGTTCTCTGTAACGTGAACCAACGCAAGAAATTCTCTGTACCGTGAACCTTGGCATCGATATTGATCGAGTTTATGAAATCTGCAACCTATTTAACATAGCGATATGTATCCGATTTATATCAAGTAATATATTATTATAATGGCATACCTACCTTGGTTTTGCTTCTTTATGCTTCGTAGCCATAGGATCGATGGGAACGAAGATATTGGCAAAAAAAAACAAAAAAATGTCCTTTTTTATTGTTTTATTGTATCGTCAGACAAATATAAAACCAAACTACATGACCTTTGCTATAATTGGTTATTGAGATCTAGATAGAGTCTCTTTAAACTGGTAATTTTTAACTTTTGGACTGGTAATTTATGATACAAATTTAGAAATAGTAGTTCATATATTTTTTTTTGTTGTAGCGTTACCTGCAATCCTAGTACCTCGCCATAATCTAAGTGATGAAAATAATTTATTTCCTCATTCTCTTGAAGATTTGAGCACATCTGTACCAGAGAATACGTCTTTTCCTCATAACACAAATACCTTAGGGTAAGTTCGTCCAGGCATAAACACACTTCCGTGCAAAAAATATATATTAAAAATAAAATTTGTTGCTAAAAAAAATTAATGTTTAATATGAATTTAAATATTTGCTCTCATCGAAACTTTTTCAAATAATTAACACTAAAAAATGTAGCCAAACTTATCGACCTTTTTGTTAAACCAGAAACCAGAGTGGCAGCCCCGGGGTTATATTTACTACATCGTATCTATTAAAAAATGTGCAAGCTCAATAGTAGTTAATCATGCATTTTAGATTACATCTACAACATTCAGCTGGTTACATGGATGCGGTAGGAATATGTCCCAATGGTACTTCAACAAATATGGAATCTCCGCATAGCGCAGTTCCACCTACCGAAACCCCTCCCCCCGGATACATGTCTGAAGACGGAGACCCCATTGACCCCAACGATAACATGAGTAATGACATTTGTATAATTTTAGGGCTAGAATAGTTTTTGCAAGGATCAGTTTTGCAGCTGCTTTCATAAACTGGAATTGAACGGAATTATAAAAGTTTTATTTTCCTAGGCCTGTCAAGAATAACACCGAGCCCTCCCGTGGATGCCCAACCGGTATTGTACTGTGAACCCGCTTTCTGGTGTAGCATCAGCTACTATGAACTGAACACCAGAGTGGGTGAAACTTTCCATGCAAGCCAACCGTCTATTACAGTGGATGGTTTTACGGACCCCAGCAATTCGGAAAGGTAAATTTTGTCATGCGATAAATGTATTCTTAGGTCAAGGTTTTCAGATTTTGTTTGGGGCTTCTTTCAAATGTCAACCGTAACACTGTGGTGGAGCAAACGAGAAGGCACATAGGAAGGGGAGTAAGACTGTATTACATAGGTAAACATTTTTTCGAATTCTGTAGTTTTGTGTTAATATAATTTATTCTTAGGTGGTGAAGTGTTTGCTGAATGTCTAAGTGATTCGAGCATTTTTGTCCAATCTCCCAATTGCAATCAAAGATACGGATGGCATCCCGCTACTGTGTGTAAAATACCTCCAGGTGAGCTTTGTAATTCCTTACTTATTTTGAAAAAATAATCAATTGGTCAGTTTATATATAAATAATAATTATAAAAAGAAAGAATTGTTAATTAAAGTCATTACCTACGTATTTTTTCACGCATCACTCATTTCACCACTCATGAAGCTTTCAGCGTGTTACCATTTTTTTGTGTTTAGGTATAATGTCATTTTCACTTATACTTTGCAGCATCTAAAGTGGACAATTTGTTCTTTCTAAAGAAGCCGTGGACCGTTCTACTTCTATTGCATTTTTTGCATCTTCCTCCACTACAATCTTATTGCGACCGCTTTTTGGTTTCGGTGGCTGTATCTTCTCTTCTTGTAAAAGTTTGTATATGCTTGACTATCAAAGTCAAGCATATACTGCTTCTGTATAATCCCTACACATATCCACCGATTCATCCTTGTCATGATGAGGGTGATCTCTGTATTCAGTAAAATTCTATTAAAATAATTTTCCTCTCGTCTACCGTCTACCGATAGTGTTTACGTTTTGGAATATTTTCCATCATTCACTGATATTATATTGTATCACAATCACAATAAAACAGCACTACATAATCGCGAATATATCTGAGCGCCATCTACCAACAGGAGGTTATTATTAGACTGTGTTGTGTCTAGCAAGACATAATAATTGTTAGGTGGATTTGTAGTTCAAAATTATATTCCCAGCTTTCAAGAGATAATACAAAAACGGACATTGTGCTGCGATCTAAGTTATGACTTTAGCTCTTTTAATGGCACTTAACTTCAGTAACCAATAATAATTATGACCGATATATTTTAACACTGGTTGATTATATAAGGTATCAGGTAATATATCGTGTCTACAATTTTTGATCCATGCAAATGAAATTTTGCAGCAGTAATGTATGTCCAAAAAGACTCATTTTTGCGCATCCGATTGTTTTCTACTTCCGGTTTCGACGAAAGTGACCTTAACTTTAGAATTTTAATTGGAAACCCTGTATATTATTGTATTTTTGGAATATATATACTGAGACAATTCTGAGTACGATAGAACTATCTTGGGGACTTTTTTAGCTCACTTGATTTTTTAGAGCCAATTTCATTTTTGAATCTAGAGTGCCATCATTGGTCTAATTTTGGTCTAAATTTTAATAAATAATCGAACACAACACGTCAATTTAAAATCCGGATGTAGAATCCGGATGTAGTGACCGTCACGAAATATCCGGATATAATGTCGAGAGACATTAGTCATACTGACCGGAAGACGTACAAAACGTACGATTACATTTGATTTACCAGCTTCTAAATGGTTTATTAGAGTTTGCATGTTCACCGCTAAAAACGGTTAGTCGTTATAAAGGAAGTCGTTATATCATTTGCACCAAATTATACCAGTCCATTTGATCCAAATTAAAAATAACGGCACTCTAGCTAGATTCAAAAATTAAATTAGCTCAAAAAAAATCAGGTGGGTACTAAGAATTGTCTGTGTATTCCCAAAATGCAATAATATACAGGTTTAAATAACCAAAGTTGAGCTCACTTCCATCGAAACAGGAAGTCGAAAAAATCTGAAGGGTCAAAATGAGTCTTTTTGGACGTACATTACTGCTGCAAAATTTCATTTGGATATCTCAAAAATTGTGGAAATGGTAAGTGGCAAGTAAAAGATTACCAACTTTAATAATAGCTCCACTGTTCTGATATAAGTCTACTATTTATATGGTGCTATTTTAGGGTGCAACTTAAAAATATTCAACAATCAAGAATTTGCAGCTCTATTATCGCAGTCCGTAAGTCAGGGATTTGAGGCTGTGTACCAATTAACTAGGATGTGTACTATAAGAATGTCATTCGTTAAAGGATGGGGTGCAGAATACAGGTAAGAATTTAAAGTATATTATATAATACAGAAATTCTACCATTTTTTTAGATTTTTGGCACATGCATGTTTTAATAATGACCACATTGAAACGATGTAGTCAGAAATTTTCGATTTATTATTTCGATATATTATTAAAAATAATGAAATATTGGAATTTTGTCCTTATTTGGGAGTGGTAATGATTGCCATGCAAACGGTTTGGTTTGATGCCTATCCTATTCGGAATATAATATAAGCCATACGAATCTAGCGGAGAAATTAAAAAATAATATGCATGGTCTGTCAGTTTGGCTTCCAATATTGTTTGTAAAACTTTTTTTTTCCTATTCCCAATGGTTCCTTGGATAAATTGAAAAATGTGTTTGTGTCGGCGGCCAATTTGTTTTTCGCGCGCAGCACTCAAACGCATCATTTTCGAGTCAGTCCTGTCAGTTTGGCTTCCAATATTTTGTTTAAACTTTTTTTTCCTATTCCCAATGGTTACTTGGATAAATTGCAAAAACTGTTTATGCCGGCGACCATTTTGTTTTTCGCGCGCAGCACTCAAACGCATTAATTTTCGAGCCAACATCGGATTATATTTCTTCAAGGTCAAACAAAGAGATTACCACTCCCACACTTGCATCATCAAGCAGCCCACGGGAGCCTCTTTTGTACATTTATTTGACAGGGAACTGCAATGTGCCATATTCAGTAATATCTAACTGACATTTTTGTAATAAAATGACACATTTAGTTCTTTTTAAACAGTTTTTTTAACTTTACTTCGTATATTTGTTTATGTTTGTTTCAAATCAATTTCAATATAATGAACTTGATGAGAGATTTGAAATTTAGTAGGGTACAGTATTCCGATGACAATAAAATTTAATTTTTTTTTCTTACAAAAAAATTAAAATGGCGATTCCAAAATGGCGGAATTTCCTATTTATGAACCGATTTGTGTTAAACTTGAAACTTTGCGGTGTTTAACGTCACTCAATACACTTTTTTACCCAAACTTAAAAAAAACAAAATGGTGGATCCAAAATAGCGGACTATCCTATTTATGAACCGATTTGTCTCAAACTTGAAACTTTGCGGTGTTTAAGGTCACCCAATACAATTTTAAACTCAAACTAAAAAAATAAAAATGGCGACTATCGAATTTATCTGTTTAGTCATTTTTTTATTACTTCTAGCTTGAGTTCGTAACTGAATTATGAGCGATAAATAATAGCAAGGTGTTGACCATTTGTGGATATACTTGGACTGCGTGTACATATTGAAATTTTCAGAATATCATTTTAAGGGAAATTTTACATCCGTGCTGCAATGTATTCTTATCTTGCTATTATTGCAAACTGATAATTTGGGACCTCAACTCAAGTCTATTTTTTAAATGTGTCTTTAGGAGACAAACAGTAACGTCGACACCGTGCTGGATTGAACTGCACTTAAATGGCCCACTACAGTGGCTGGACAGAGTTTTAACACAGATGGGGTCGCCGAGATTGCCGTGCAGTTCAATGTCATAAAGTGAAATATTTTTCCAAAAGAAGCAAGCAGCCTATGATTCAGTTGATACTGTATGTATTTATTGTACGTACTAGTTATTTTGATTTATCATCGTATATTTAAAATTTTATATAAATGATTTATGATTTGTTTTATCGATTTTTAAGAGATATGTTTGCATCAAGAGTTTTAAAGTGATATGTCCAACCTTTTTTTTACTTATATTTACTACTGTGTAGCTTTACGACTAAAGATTTATTTTAAATCATAGATTTTTATATTTGCCGAGTTTAAGATGTAAATGTTGTTAATGTTGCAAATTGTCCCGCGGATGTATTGCATTTTAAATGTTTAATGTCACAGCTGTCAGTTTATCTACTCTATACTTCGTTATTTGAGGCTGGTTCCTCAAAACTCAACAAATTCTATATTTATTACCGCAGAGAGCACATTAGAAAACCGTACCTTGAAAAATATACAGATATAAGATAATACATGGTAGATTGTGAGATTAAATGTGTAACATTTGGGCCTATAAAAATCCATATTTTCATATATTAGCAGGAAAAGAAAAGTATTTTTTATAAACTTATTTTGTAATGAAATTAAATACATATTTTAGAAACAATAGATGAAAATAGATATGAAGGTGATTCATTTATTTTCTGTAATTTATATTATCACGGAATTTTAATTTACATCATGAAATTTAGTTTTTATTCATTTCATGAAATATATAAAATCTTATTACAGATCCACTTTGGTATTCTTATTATTAGACCAAAGTGGTATCGAACTTGTTCAAAACAGTGGGCTTTTGTAAAAATTTTACTGTCCCGTTCCTTTATTGCCATAATAAACAACACACCAAAAGGCGCATTTGAAAATTAGTAATGTTTCTCTTTTTAAATCCTGACGTTTCGTTACATTTCTCCACGCTTTCAAATGTTTTGATGGTGATGTAGGATGAATATTAGGATGATATCAAAAAGAAAAACGTGGAATTCGGTTAAATTGAGGGGCTTGGGGACAAATTTTAAATTTTCAAGGAACCCAAAAATGCGATTGTTTTTTCATATATGAACCCTTCGTAATCAAAAGGTAAAGGGTTAAAAAGCTCGGGAGGGGTGGTCCATGCACTATAATGCAAACTTCTAACAACTAGGTATATCTCCGTTAATTTTTATCCTACAAAAATAGAAAAAAATCCAAATTAAAAGAAGTTCCTCTTGTTAGGAAAATACCTACATTTTTGGACTATATCATTTTTACGTATCTTTGAGTTATTTGGAAGCTAGCACATGGTTTATGACAAAATACTTTTTCTTTGTAAGAAACAAATTTTGCAACATAAACAACAGATGATAATTGTTTGTTAACAAAAGAAGTCTGTATTGTTTGAAACTGTTTCTGTTGTTTTTGTGTAATGCACAATTTTTGAAAACAGTTGTAGTTTTTTTATTCATAAAGAGATGCATTTGTTACGCGTCTCTTAGCTTATAAGTGACCATCAATCGATGTTAAGCTCATATTTGTACTATATACATTATTTTGATTACTGTATAGATATAGTTTTTATGAGGCAATTACCAAATTGAATGTATTTTACTTTCCAAATATATAACCGTTAATTTATCTTTAAACAGTGTCATTGTTTTTTAATGTCTAAACATACTCTTATCAAGTACAAATATACACATTCTTCAGGATGAAATTTTAATATTTACATAAATATATAGATACAGCAGAGGTATATTATTAAACCGAATAAATAGAGCATTGATTTGTGGAACTTATTCATAGTAAGGCTGTGGTTAGGAATAAATGCTTTAAATTTTGTGGTTTTTATTCATAGGTCGTTCCTTGTCTGCACACATGTTTTAGTTAACCATACATATATTTAAATTAAAATTATGTTTATATGAAGATGTTTTATGTCTTTATATACACCTAGGCTTGCCTTAAATACCTTAAGTACCATGCAAATTGCATTAAAGCAAGAATTTTGCCTGACCAACTGGTAAGTGCTTTAATAGTAGGCGAGTATTGTAATGAATAAGTGTGTCTTAATGGCGATTAAATGTGAATTGCATACACTATTTTTTTATGACTATTGTAATAATCAAAAATTTATTCTATTCTATTCTTAAAAATTTATTATTTTTCATCTTTTGCTGATTTTACTTACATTCACTTTCCGCTAGTGACATGAATTGGTATCTGTTATATTGTAGGTTTTTAGCTCTATGATACTATGAAAAGGTCATTAGGCGCGCCTTCTATCATTTGTGATTAGGACTCAGATATAGATTATTACAGGTTTCTTTGCGGCATTATCGATTTACCATGGACCATTATTAATGACACTACGTACTTTCAGTAAGCGGCAGTTTTTTATTTTTGAAAATCAAAATTGAAGTCAAAACATGACTGTATTGAAAGGCGTGCCATTTATTCCATCGATGTTCTCAAAATATTTACATTCTATTGACGAATTCCGTTCCACTACTATAATATCGAAGTATTTACATTTAATTGCAAAAAAAAGACAACTAAAAATAAAAAGAAACCACGGTTATCTATCATGTATCTAATTCCGCTTTGCAGTTATGGTAGGCGGTAATATACTCCACCCTACCACTAGCTGGAGATTTGCACTCTGGTAATTTTAATTATGACCGTAATTATTATTTTTATAAACAATTCTGTTATAACTTTTTTCCCAATTATTGTTAAAAATAAAATCTGACTGAAAATGAAGGCCTGAACGTGTACATAGAAAATATATATTATACTATATTTTCTATTGGCCGTGTATATGCCTATATTAATATGTCTATGATTTAACCGCTCATGATGCGTAGTAACCTCGCGCGGCTACGTATGTTTAGAAAAGAACCGCCGCGGCCGTTCTGTAGACACTTATCTTTGAGTTGGCGTCCTCCGAAAAGTTCCATGTTCTATAACTTATGTTTCTATGAAGTGAAGGACTTTAGGGAACGAAGGCAACTTTTGTGTCCGGAGGCCCGCGTGCGGTACAATTACGATCGTAGTGACAGATTAACGGGTCATCTGCAGACATTATGTCATGTACACGTATTTTTATTATTTAAGTCAGTCGTCGACCCTGTGGGAAAAATAATTGGACATAACTGGTCATCTTTGGCAGGCCTTATTTCATGTACACGTATTGTAAAGATGCAATTAAATTTAGGATAAGGAACAACCACGACTGGATTTTTTTGTATTATTTCTTATATGTATAATACAATATTTATATAAGTTTCATAATTAGCCAGCTATTAAAAAGGTTATTAGACATTGGCCAGCAAAACTATATGTGTAGAAACCACAAAACATGGTACAAATACCAGCATAAGGAGAATGCTTATCCCTCTGTTCTATTTCGCAAGCTAAAATACAAGGAACTGACTACTGCACTGTCCCGACAGTACGCCTAAAAAGATTAGTACACTGTCTTGACAAAGGTGTCAGCTTTTTCAAGTGTTCACTAGTGTTCAGTATTTTCAGGTATTACCGAGAGTTGCGCGTTCGATCCCGCAGTAGTTTTGCCTGTTTTTATATTTTTTTATTTAACCACGTACATGTACACATATACGGGTACACGGCATAAAGTCTGCCAAGACATTTAAGATTGTTACGTGGAAAACGCTGACACTTCTGTCTAGACAGTGTACTAATCTTTTTCGGAACACTGTCTGGACAGTGTAGTATTATATTATTATTGTCTGTGACGTTTGACATTATACCTAGCAGTTGGTAGTAGTCACTCCCAAACCAAAATACCATGACTCGCTTTTGTGGAAAATTAACAATTGACCATAGATAAGACACGGATTTGACGGGTTGCAATTGACAGCTGATTTCAGACGAAGCGACAAGTGAAGTCAGAAATTAGGACGTGACGTGGTGTCGTAGGATGACCCCTTAGCCCTAACCCCTTGAGGGTTGTGGTGGCGCATTGAGATGCACTTTTTAGTACAAAATTATTAGCCGACGTAATTAATTTAAACATGAACAGATAGGTATCTCAAAGAGAACAATATATTTCCGTTCATTAAAAATTAAATATTTGGTTTTATATTGAAGTACCTATTTTATGCTTATTCAGATAGACCCAAAGCAATATTGTATTACTTAGATTATTTATATTGGTTATGCTTGGTAAAATATCTACAAGTTTTTTTTACTGTAAAGTTGAATTGATTTCACGTGCGAGTTAAACCCAAGGTGTAAGCATTGCTTTCTAATATATGATTATGAGTTTATACTTAAAAGTTGATCAAATATATGTAGGTACTTATGTTATCAATTATTATTTGTATGTTTACTTGAATTTTTAATTTTCAGACTTCTAAAATACCGTCATAGAAATGTGACGTTATGTTCTTTAGGCAGCACCTTTTTATTCTCTCAGAATCATCAATACATTGATGTAACTATAAAAACACATTTAAAAAAATACACTGACTTAATATTTATTACTTTAAATTATTACAAGCAAAATCGAACTTACTGGTCTTGCAAAAAATACATACGAAGTACTAAAAATCTATAATATGTAGGTGGTATGTGAACTTGGCTATTCTAAATTAGCCCGGAGGCCATTGCATTTGTCTTCCAGACAACACATGCACATGGAGATGATAAACCGATTGCGCTCCAATAGGACCATCATTAATCACAATTCTAAAACCATTTTTTAAATTTCTTTTCTGTGCAATTTTTCGGGCAACCGAGAGAAGGTGTCCAAGGAGGGATGAGTCACTGTCTTCGGCTTTTGATAATTGTGGAATACTCTTGCGGGGAATTACCAAAAAATGCACGGGAGCCTGAGGGTTAACATCATCAAAGGCTACACACTAAAGTAAAAAGCACCTTTAAGATTTTTATTAAGGACTAGGGGGTAGGCCTTTCTTATTCTTAAGATTTAATTCAACTTACCAAATTATCCTCATAAATAAAGTTACACGGTATTTCTTTTCGTAATATTTTTCCAAAAATCGTATCACCGTGGGCCTGTGCAGCTTGTGCAAGTTGCACTTCGCTCGCCATTTTTTATTTTGTCCAGGGACAACTTTCACAATTTTGTCCGGTATCCATAGATAAGACAGGGCTGGTATCCAGGGTTCCAGAGATAAACTAGTATATATATATATATCTGTGCTGGTATCACAGATCACACTCTGGTATTGTCTACAAACACGAAGAGTATGACCCGAAACCCACCACAAAATTGGTTTAGCATTTGTGCCGTTCTCTCGGTGCAACTTTTCTTCCCATAGAAAACTGATTGTTTACTTTCTTTCGGAGCTATAAATTTCAAAGATTTGTTTATCAGTATATTTAGTACTTTTAGTAGAGTATATTTATTTAAAAAAAACTGCAACGCAACTGTATCAGATAAATGTTATCATTGTGTAACAGAATTTTAATTAGTCTAGTAAAGTCTAGTTTGTTAGGGCGGACAAGTATTTTATGGTTTCTTGATAACTGATGTGGGTATAAATATTTGTATATTATAAAATAATTTTATTTAAAACATCTGACATGTAATACAATATTCCATATTTTCGTTGTTTCAGACATATTAAATGTAATATTTCATAATTGGTATAAAGAATCTAATCTAATCGAATACTCACAATCATCAGAAATCCACATGTTTCATTGTTAAGAACTACACGGAAGTTCTTAAATGCAATACGCGCAAATACAAGCAATGTAATAAGATTCGAAACTTTATTTGAACTTAAAGAGTTACATCAAATACGAAAACTTAATAAATCTAAGAACTAAACACAGCACATAATACATATATAGGTAATATAGGTGTAATAAATCTGAACTAAAATTTGTATCCATATCATCTGTAAATTTTCATTGATGTTAGCTGAAATAGAGGGCTTTACCTTCGATAAATAAGGACTTGCCTAAAATAATGAAATGGGAATATTCTTTGGGCAATGCTAAGAGTATATATAGAGACAACACTAGGAGTCATATCTTTTAGCTTAATTAGCTTAATATTAGACAAATTAAAACAAGTACTAATGTTAATAATAATACAAACTACATAATATTCAGTTTGTTCCAGTGGAGCCAAAACCACCCTCGCCACGATCTGTTTCCGACAGTTCCTGGAAAAGAATATGTAACTTTAACAAATGAAGTGTACCTTTATGGCCTTTAATATATTCAATGTTTTTTTCACAAATAGTTTCCGCAAATTTCATTTTATATTCTGCATTATAAATTAAAATTGGTACCTACAACAAAATGTAACAATGTTAAATTTACCAGTGGTTAATATGGTTGAGAAAAAGTAAGCTTTGCCACTGCCAATAAGCCAATAAGTGTTCTTTCATATGTCTTGTCGATTCATCGAATCTTACTGTAAAAGAATAATTTCTAGGAAGTATTAATTTCTGCACAAAACACAGTGGTATTGCTGGTAACAGCAATAGGTACATTGACAAGGGTTAAGGCTACATAACTGAGAATGAAAATACCTTCAATTGTCTTCCTTCCTGTTAAATCAGAACTTACCTTAACTTCCTCGATTTTAGGATAGTAGATTTTTTCACATATTAGTTGAGCAATTCTATCACCGCTCTTTACTTCAAAATCTGTGTCGGAATGGTTGAAAAGTACCACTTTTAGTACACCTCTGTAGTCTTCATCAACAACGCCAGCTGTTGAGAAAAAAATATTTTAAGATTATTATTATTATTATATTATTATTATTATTACTTAATTATAAAATTTTTATTTTATGTAACAATTTGTATTAGGCTAATTATGAGCTTATTAGTCATCAACGAAAACTGGAATAATTGGCTAGTTTTGGAATTTTTGGCAAAAGTAGCTGGAAAACTTCACTTGGGGGTTTTCGAGGTCGCTGATCACGATTCTGAAGTCAGAATTTTCAATTTCTTAGATAATAACCATTGATATGAGCGGGGACAGAAAATATCAGCAGGGTTTAGTAATTGTATGTAGTATTTCTTTATTTTCTTACGGTGTTCTCGGGTTTACTTATCGGCAGAGCTTTAACGCTCTACCTTGAATTGGATGTTACGCACGAGCTTGATAAAATGCAAAATATGGACGAAGAAATAATAGATCAAATGCAAGTAAGTATATACAAACAGAATGAAATTAGGTACCCTATTGATTATAAGCTTAAAATATATAATTTAAGATTTAAAAAATCGAATACGAGTAAGAAAAGAACGTTCATAGCCTAATTAAACGATGAATATTACTAATACTTGCAGCTTGGTAAGCCAGCACCCGTTATGTAGGGAGCAATAATAATTTTTCTGCTCCGTGAAATAAGTATCTGCAGGAGTTTGTTACGTTTGTATTTAGTTAAATTACCTCCAACATCGATGAAATTCTTCACAGCTAATCCTGAGCGGGGAGCAATTCTTCCATAGCATCCTTCGGGCAGTTGAATCTTGATCCCCGTATCCACCAGGGCCTTGCCCCTTGCAGGTACAATAATTTCGTAGGCACTTTTTAGATCATAACCGGCAGCTTTCACAGATCCTTTGGTTGGAGGATAGGCCTCTGGAACTACTTTGCTATATTTAAGAACCAGTCCACTTTGAATTGAAGGCATCTTGTCTTCTTTACGTTTACTTGAATTTTGACGGGACTGACTGACTACGGCAAACACCCTTGTCGAAATAGCGGCAAACAACGGCTTTGTAAAAGACGTGCCAAATTGGCGGGATATAATTGGCGGCATATCAATATATTAGTGACTTCACATTTCTAATATTGGTAGTCTTATTTTAAATTTTTAAATCTGAAACTCAAAGTCCCTAGGTATTACGAGAGGGAATTTAAAAAAATATTAGCACAAAAATATTGTAATTAAAAATCTAATTACATACATGAGATTTAATTCTAAAACCTTTCAAAACTGGATTGAAGATTGTACAGGAACGGCACAGTTCTCTTATTATAATAGGTACTCCATGAGTATACAAAGTTGTAAAAGGTGTTTATTTATAGAAAATAAAAATTGACATACATGTTTTATAGGTTGCACTTGGAAAACCTTGTCCAAATATGAAGTTTTTATGTCATGAATTAATTGGTCCATTATAGCTTTTGACTTGAATAACGTGGAAATTACTAAATTACTCGAAAAACCACGATCCCTCTACAAGTCTACAACACAAAATCAGTGTAAATATGACTGAATATGACAGCAGCTGATGGCCGTCACTGCCACAAAACAATAAACATATATACCACTGACACAGAACAGCTGCCATACTGTCAAGCACAAAACACTCACATTCTTCCAAGACGCAAGTATTCAAGTTCATCTGAGTTGCAGCTTGCAGCATAGACTCTATAGTATAACGCGCCGTTCTGGCAAGCGTCTGATGAACGGATAGCTACTTGGATTATAACCACTTCAGTGCTTACGGCTCAATTTCTTTGAGACACTATAACGACGTAGATGTTTTGTGAGCGCATCGTGTCTGCGTGTCTCTAATAAATTGTCTGTATGTCAGTGGTTTGTCATGGCAACGCGCATACAACTACTGTTGAAACTGTTCACGGTACACAGACAACGGTATGTCAGGCTGCCGAACCAAATTTGTTCCAACTTGCGCATGTATTGTATATGACGATTTTGCGGATATTGCGAGAGTCAACACGATACAGAAGGCAAGATACCACTGTGTACCGTGTTACTGTTGTTTTAACGAGTCCTTCATTCAACGCTAATGTACGTACGAGACGTCACAGTCGCCTGCGCGCTGACGTATCGTTGTATGTGTATCGTGAAATTGTTTGACTGTTTGGTTGATCATGATGAACATCCATGATACTAAATGAACACCTCTAGGATTCAGACTGTTCAGGTAATAATAAAATAAAATAAACCTATTCCAACTACAGTAGTAACTGTAATTTCATATAAGGCCACTATAATTTCATAAACATGGCGGACAGCCGCAACAATGCTGTACTCTCACGTACTCTATCTATCCACTGCTCTGGATTTCAATCAGCAGGTCTGTGAACAGAGACAATATAATGTTGTTTTCTCTATGTCTGTTATCAATATAATTTTACTGTGTGCATGGCCGTTTGAAGTTTGTCCAGAATAGATCGAGATACACGCTGTAGAAAATATAATTTATAATTTAGTACTATTATTTTCTATGGCAACAAACTACAACCTGTGCTACACCTACCCAAGATCCAAGTGAACTTGACAACTACCTATAACCTGTGCTACAACTTACAAGTGTACTCTTTGTCTCTATTATTGTGTCTATTAATCTATGCTAAGCTAGAGTGAGTGTCTATTTAATCTATGCTACAAGCGCGGGTGCACACCACAGAACACTGTTCTGTGCGGGGGTGCTACACTAGTTCTTTTGTGTATTATGTTCTTTATTGATTTTTTTTTTAAACTAATAACTAATATGAATCAATATTGTTGTGTACCCCAATGTTCATCATGGATTAAGAGAAACCCTGGTTTAACTTTTCATATATTCCCCAAAGAAGGAATGCATCGTGTTTTCATCGTAAACGAACATGGCAAGATGGAACTAATTGATAGACGTAAGGCTTGGATTTTGAAACTAACGATAAGAAAGCCTGTTAGTCAATTTATGAGAGTCTGTTCGCTTCATTTTTCTGACGATGATTACTTTTATAGGGGTAGGTTTTTTGAGGTTATGCCTATTTAAAAACATTAAAAATTCATTTGGAAATTATGATTTTGTTTTAGCCAGCGATGATAAAAGACGTAAAATATTAAAAAAAATAGCAGTACCTTCAAGAAATCTACCAGTATAGGGGAACATGGTAGCTGGAACCTCATCAAGAACTGTTCATATGAGGAAAATGGAAATTTTCCGGCTTGAATCTGCAAATATTCTCTGCAGGTCAGGAGACCTGACATGTGCAGAACATTAAAATATTGTTGGGATTCATAAATGCGCCACCCAATATACCTAAGTCGGTAACAAAATGAGATTTGTATGTGCAAGTTAATATACCATCTGTTTTAACATTATGTGATCTGATATCTAATTACGCACTAACAAGCTTCACGGGGTTCAACAGTTTTGAACTATTAGATAGTTATAGAGGCTGTGACAGTGTTTTTAGTGATAGGAGTTCACCAACCAACAATAAGATGAAAGAAACTAGTGTGACTTGTCTTATGTCACCCTTTCTAGATTGTGTAGATTATTATACGCAGTTTCAATGTATACACAATGGCCTAATTTTCATTGTGAATTGAGACGGATTTTAGCGTGGCAGAATTGAATGCTCTAAGTTTATCCTTAATGAACAAACACAATATATAACACGTCAGTATAAAAAATATACTTTCTCTGTTATAATACTGCAATGTGTAACTTAACATTTGAATTTCTCTGTATTCTAGCATACAAGTATGCGTAATTAAAAACAAAATTACAGTAATATACATGTAAGTATTATATTACGAGTAAAATGAAGTACTGAAAATTATACTGCTCAATCAATTCTTGCATGGCGAAATATTCTTTAATTTTTACTTTGAATGTAGCAGGGCAGGGTAGACATAGATTTCGTTTTCAGAGTCTCTGCACAAATGATTTGGGTTATTTAATTTGATTGTAAACAAATTCTTAATAATAAATTCCAAAAGTTGTTTTCTTGATATATCTTCTTCAAGGTCGTGTTTCATTAAATCTAAAACCGTATGAAATTGATTTACAAAACGATGAGATAAAGCTCCTGGATATTTTTCGCATAATTCTTCACATCTGTGTAATATTGTCCTGCACATTTTAGGTATAATATCATTTTCAGTTATACTTTGCAGCACCTCATCTAAAGTGGGCAATTCGTTCTTTCTAAATAAACCGTGGACCGTTCTACGTAACGCATTTTTTCCATCTTCGTCCATTACAATCTTATTTCGACCGCTTTTTGGTTTCGGTGGCTGTACACTTTCATGTATCTTCTTTCTCTTCTCTTAAAAGTGTATATGCTTGACTTTGATGCTGTATAATCCGAACATATATTCATCAATTCATCCTTGTCGCGGTGAGGCTGATCTCTTTATATTTACTACATATAAATACTCGTAAAATTATTTTCTTGTCGGCCACCGGTCGATAGTGCCTACGTTTTGGAATATTTTCCTTCGTTTACTGATATTATATTGTGTCACAATCACAGTAAAACAGCACTACACAATCGCGAATATTTCAACCAACGCACTACTCAATCGCGAAAGACCGTTGCAGAATACACGCGAAAATCCCGCCAACGCACCAATGCTGTTAAATGGCTGCTTGTACAGGGAAGACAATGAACGTTGGAAGGAGGATGTGCAGTGTCTAGGAATTTTTAAAGCAGAAGCACACTTAAAACATATTACATTTATATATAGACCTTAGAACATTGACGGCTTTGTAACGCTAGCAATGTAAGAGGTAAATGATAGGTTTTTATCAATTAAAATGCCTAGGCTCTTTTACATTCTTTTTATTTTACATATATACCATTATAGACGTCTGCAATCGTAGATGAAATATAGTCCGATATTATCGACAGAGTGTGGAGACCAAATTTTCTACCCCTAATTTAGACTTCCCCGAAATGTCTACGGGGCCCTTAAAGTTAGTTTGGTAACGTGACAAATAACGGCAGGAAGGACACGCATATATCCCACTACGGCTTACATGCGTGGATTTTTGGATAGATTAATACCTTAACACTTAGTTAACAGGGAGCGGGTTTTCCAGAAAAACCAAAATGAACTATTAAAATATAAAATCGTAATACACAATAAATAATGAATAAACAATATACCATACGTACATCTCGGTGACTCTTGTAAAAGTGTAAAGACGATTTTTATAGATAATCGTATGGTCTACAATTTTTGTCTGATCTATTTTTATAATAAAACTTATCGTTTAGCTGAAAAACGCAAAACACCCATATTTGCCAACTTTGAACCATGGATAAATATTTTTGCAGACGTGGGATCGATGGGGACTTTTCACATTTCATTTATAATGGTATGTCGAACATTCGTACCAATTTTTAGCTCTATGAGGATTTCTGTAACCTTGCATATCTATTTTGACCGGGCTAATAGGTCTGTATGTATGGTGTGGTACTTTCCATATAGATTGTGGGTGCAATTCCCATGCTGTGCCTGTGGGTGGAGTATCTACCTAACAGTTCTTGCAATTGACCTGACTAACAAATAAGAAAATTCCGCTCCAGTTTTTTTGTGACGTAGAATAAAAAAAATGTTATTTTAAATCATGTACCTATTGTATGCTTTGTTCAAATATCCGTGAACTGGCTGCAGGTAGCAACTTTTACTTTTACCCTTAACCTTAACCTTGAATTGTTAGGTGACAACTCTACAGGTATGGAATAATGTGAGGTGAGAATTTACATGGTAGGTTTATACGTAGTTTTACGCAGTGCCCTGGGCTATTTGCACCTTCGTAATTAGTTCAGTAAAAGTAATAATTAAATATGAATTTAATGGAATCAAGTACGTAGGTATGTTTTCATTTTCCCGTCATATCAATTATTGCCGCCATTATAGATACTTATCGAGAAACTGGTAGGCAATTTAAACCCATTAAAAATGACAGCTGTTTTAAGTTAAGAATCTACAACTATCTATAGTCCAGGAAGTTTAGCATTTCACTTTGAAAAAATGTATAGTGAGCTACAAATTGGTGTAGGGGAGTTCTACCTAAAATGACATTCCCTAAGCTTTTTCGTTGATAGAATAATAATTGAAAAATATATTTTGGATAGTTCTTTGGATACAATCGTTTGATATTAGATCAACACACGTAAGTACCCTGCAAAAAATCGTGATTGGGTATTTTTCGAATGATAGCAACATTTTGAAAATCCTTCTACTATGTCATATTAGGCATATGTGAGGGTAAAATGACATACTCTTTGGAAAATATTTAAAAATTCAAGAAACATCTATATTACTACCAGAAATCTAAAAGCATTAGGTATTTAAAAAATTGAAATAAAACAAATAAACACGTAAATTTGATATAGTAACGAATTATTCACAAACCGCACAAATGGAAACTTTGCATATTGGTGACACATCAGCTCGCAGTGAGCTCAGTTTCTGAATTACATGCATTTAATCCATTTCTCTTTCCTCCTGGATCTGAGACTACGTATGCCATTTTACTTTAACAAGTAATATGTCGTTTTGCCCCGGCCTCGAAAATTTTCATAAACTTTATCTCGTATTTGATACATGCAAAACAGTAGCGTAGAAAATAAACAAAAATGGCTAAGCTAGCACCAGCAATATTCGGGGCTCTATATACCTTCAACGTATTTACAGTATTTCAGTTCAAGCAGATCGATATTATGACATTGAATACGTACAATTCTGAAATATATACACTAGAACAACACAGTTTATCACAGGGTCACGGGATTATGTAGGATTGCAGTGCCACCAACATAAACTGTGACGTTCATCAGCAGACTTGCTCACAGAGCTAAATTCAAAAAAGGCTAGTATGTCATTTTACCCAAGTATGTAATTTTAGGCAGAACTCTCATATAGGTTCGTACTTTTTAGCAGTTTCAGCTCCCCAAACAGTTTGGGAAAAGTCCCAAAGATTGCAAGCAGTGTATGCATAACTTTGAACAGCGGAAAACCCATCCAAAAAATACATTTTTTCGTTTTTTTTTGCCAATATCATCCTTCCCATCGATCCTACGACTATGAAGCGCACTTACAGAGAAGAAAGAACGGAAAATTCTCTGCAGAAAGGTGATATAAAGTTTATTGATAACACTAATAATTTTTACGTAATCAAGCACTACTCCGGTGGAAATTTTGTGTAGATATTTTAGTGCATGTAATGATCAAGATATAGTTTTCTGTGCGTTATATTCTAATTTTTACATTTTTTATACGAATTGGGGTATAAAAATGGTATATTTCACTGAACAAAATATACTATTTACCTATTTATTTAGATTATTAACTTAATAGGTATTAATAATGAGTACAGAAATTATGTTTGTTTATATAGGTAATGTTTTGACTTATTTTCTAACATTTTCTTCTTTTCGATCCTCGATTTATTCTTCATTTTACCACTGGACTGGTGGAAAATACAAAGACTCGGAATCATCAATATATGTTACTTCTGGATCTTCGATGTCAATTCTTTTTTCTGGATTATGGTCTTCGATCGGTCTTATGGTCTATCCCCATGCAATCTTGAGGATTCAGCTCGTTTCGTAACCACTTCTGCACCTGGTAGTAGACACCATACAAGTGCATTTTAGCCGCATCGACTGCGGAGGTAATATACTCATCTAGACCGACTTGTTTCTGCCTACAGCTCTCATAAAGCACTGGTAATGTTATTCTCTCAAGTCATCTTGGTTATCCATCTAAACATCTAGGAAGATGCGTATTCCATCCGAAGAAACTGATTCTCGGCTGAAGTCTTGACGTTTCGTGAAAAGTTTCCAAGCTGCAGTTTTCACTTTATGAAAAAGAGCAGGTGTGTCACATCCCGTGAAAGCGTGTAGGGAGAGAATATTGTCCATGATATCTTCGTGTTTATTGAATCTCCGAGAAGAGTAGAGGTTTCGCTGGACTGTTCCTTTGTCTGACTTGAGAAAGACGATCTCTTCATCAATCGGAGCGTGACCAACCAAAATTACCAAAAGATGTACATCTTCCCCAACAAATATTTTATTTGTGCGTGAATATTCCAGAGTTCTGATGTCAGCTTCAGAAATTTTAGATTGTTTGGTTTTAGGTATAAAATGGAGTTCTTTTTCTTCCCCAGTGGTATCTTCTTTATATAAAGTGGATTTGTTAATCCTCTTTAGGCTGTAAGTAATACAATCTCAGGAGAGCTCTGTTTTTATTGTATTTCATCTGTATTATGACAGGACTATTTGTATAGTTGGAAACGACATCAACAAAATCTGTAAAAACGTGTATTTTTTGACCTTGTCTATATATATATATATATATATATATATATATATATATATATATATATATATATATATATATATATATATATATATATATATATATATATATATATATATATATATATATATATATTGTGTGTGTAATTATTTGTGACTATTTTTAATGAAACTACGTATAAATTCTTGGGGTAGAATGTTTAATTTATTTCACAGAATCTTTTCAGACTTAAATTTCGGTGATAATTAATTTCAAAAGAATGCAACATGTTGTCAGCTGGCTATCTGACTTTTCTAGTGACAGAATGGATAGTTGGGGCAAGCCTGTGCACTAACTCCAGCGGGGATTTGACCTACTCCATGGGCTTGTTCGGCTCCTGCGGGTACTCCGGCATAGCTTGGTGCGGAGTTATAGCTTGGGGCGTAGCTTCCTTTGTTTTCGTAACCTGGAAAGAACATATTTACTTAATAAGATGTGATCGGTACTTATATAATTGTTTCGCAATCAAATATCAACTTAATTTTCATGCTTCAAACTTAATTTGAATGTTCAACCCGAACCTGCGTGGCATCTATTATAATATTGATTTATGAGCACTAAGACAGTTTTTCAAAAAGTCCTGCATTCAATTTCACCGATGATAATCATATTATTATCCCCTAAAATATTGTTGCACGAATGTCAGACCGTGATGGTGTCGTATAGATCCCTTTAGATTAACAGACATGGTAAAAAATGCAAACATTTGATTGACCTCTGAGTAGAAAGATCTCAAAGCAAGAAATACCAAGTGTTTAAAATAATCGAGAACCGTTCATGGTAGCTTCTATACTAGATGGCTTTGGCTAACCTTGTACATTTTCTTGTGGTTAATGGGCAGAACTACGATATTCATTGTAATTTGCAGTTCAAAGACATTTGAGAGCAATAAGTTAAGAGAAGCGAATATATCAGACGAATTAAAATTTTCAGAAAACGTCCCCCTTGAGATTTCCTTGTAGTAGGTAGAGTTTTCCTTATGGTGCACTATTTTCTTATGTATGTTGCCTTACGTTATGCAGCCCTGAATGCAGCCTTTATATCTTGATGGAATCGAAATTAGAAAATCCGATTTAATGAGAGGCAGCTTAATAAGGATTTCAATTACTGCACATTTATAGTAGGTACCTACCTAATTCCACAATTTGGCCACACTATTTTTTTATTCAATGTTTGGATAGCTGTAGCATATAAATGGCCATATGCTATATATATGCCATTATACTATAAACTTAGACCTCACCCCACACATAATTATTTCGTCAGATATCGGACAAGGTGATGGTGAAATCAAGTTACTATAAATTTGAGGCATTTGTCTGATGATTTTCATTAACTAACTGATTATCATTGTTACGGCAAATATTTAATCAAATTTTTCTCAGATAACCCTTCCTGTATTTATATTCAACATGGATTTACCTGGAGCGAGGGCCTCAGCAAGACCTTCACCGTGGTAGTCACCATCTCCAATATATTCTCCTTTGTTCAACCTTTGTTGGGCATCGTTGTTGTATTGGGGAACGGGTTGGGCGTTGTATTGAGGTTGTGCGTTGTATTGGGGTTGTGCGTTGTATTGTGGTTGTGGGTTGTATTGAGGGGCAGCTTGTGGGTAGGCACCATATTGGGGGGCGGCTTGGTTGGGATTAGCAGCAACGGCTGGGTTGGCACAGTTGGGGAAGTTGGGGCAGGCTTGGGGGCTGACTCCGGCTGGGTAGAGAGAGGCTGGTTGCCCTCCGGCTAGTGGGCCGTTGTAAACGGCATTGGCGACTGCCACGAAGAAAGCGAATACGGCCTGAAATTGAGAAGAGCGTGTTAATATCGATTACGACTGCTGAGTTGCGGTCACATGGATTTTTCATCAGACCGCATTAGTAGTGGATTTTGCAATATTATTTTTTACCTTATTGACACTATTATTTATGGTATATTAACAAATAATTTATACCCTACCTCTTCGGCTTGTTGAGTAATTAAAGAGATACCCTGAATATGAAATAGAGTTTTGGTGAAACTGAAACAAAGTTTCAAAATATGAGGCGGGATAAGTGCAAAAAAAATGTGCATTCTTCCGGAAAATCGTGGAAAAAGGATATGCGTGATTTTCTACAAGAATTAAAAATGTAGAGGAATAGAATATCTTTACGATCCGGTATCTTTTAAAAGAAAGAGGGGTCTTTTTTTTGCCCAGTCTCATCTCCTGATAAGACTATTTTATTTCGGTATTATTTATCTTGGATTATATTCCACGAGTTTTATAATATTATATTTAGATATACCTGCAAGATATATTTTCATGCTATATATATATATGGAATTGCAGTTGCTTCAATAAATAATAAACATTGTATTTTAAAACGTTCAGTCAATATTATACCAATTAATGTATAATACAAAAATATTGATTGATACTTGAATAATAAATGATTCTTTAATCTAAATAATTGGTTTTTGAAATTTCATTCTGCAGGTCACACTGAAGACGTAACCAGTTAATCGAAATATTGAGATAATCCATATATTGCGTTGATATTGAGTCCTGCTGTAGCACACAAGTAATTCACTGTTTAATCCACACTGTTCAAGTTGACACTTTTTTATAAGCACTCTTACTTACTACTTACCAGTTTTACAAACATGTTGCTATTTTAGAAGATCACTATGATATGGATTAATATTAAAAAGTCAGCTATATATACACACACCACACCCTAGCCACCCGCTTACTAGAAATGTAACAGTACAAATATTTTTAATACCGATCCCATACATGATTGGCGCAAATCAGAATGCGACCTGAAGGGGTATAAACCTTGGCTACGTACATATTACAAAATTATTTTCTGCCAAAATTGCTTTCTGTCGCTTTCTGTGCAAGGTTTTACACTTCATTGACAATGTGCATGCTAGCAATAAAGAGAAGCTGAATTATTTAATAGTAATCTATAGTATTTTATAACTATTATAATATGTATCTATATAATTTTTCTATCGTATTTTGTAGCATGAGGCATGAGGAATTTTCAAAGTGTGGAATTCAATCATTAGTGGCCCAATAATACCATTAAAGTAGCCCTTTCATCGTATTACCTACAGAAATATCCGGTGAAATCGCGCGTGAAATAAATGTACAAATTGTATTTTCTTTCTTAGGATGTACCCTGAATTATATGATATAAATATGAATTATATTTATTGGCAATGATTTGGATTATTTTGTCAACAAAAGGAACGCTTTGTTTTATAGATGATGGAGATTTCATCTATAAAACAATCTCATAGATAATGTCAATGTATGGGATGTAATCCTTAAAAAGGATATTGTTGCAAGCAGAGCTGGATCTATCTGATTTGCGGGAGAATTAGCTCTGTAGCTCAAGTGAAGGCAGTTTAATTGTTATCAGGTATTATTTTAAATATAACTCGACAACCTATCATAAGTGACAGAGACGTGAGAGAGTGGAAAAGCTGAAAAATATATTTAGCCGCAGTGAAGAAGCCGAACATTTCGTGTGACGCAACAGTCGAAGCTATGCTCCAGTCGAATTTATGAACGAGTGCTTAATAATATATTCGACAATATAAAACACTTTCCTAGATATCTATAATATATGTGTTGTACCATATCTATATGGTAGGTACTAATTTAAATCGAGTAATATAGAAGGATGTTTTTGCGTGTTTTATTAATCAGACCGACTTAGTGGTTGCTCGGTAATATGGATGTTGGATATATTCAGCAGGAGTTTGGTGTGTTTTTTCAGTAGTTTTTCCGGTAGTGTGAAGCCGAAATAGGAAAAGTGGTATTCCACGTAAATATCCTTTTGGGATTAGTAAAAAGATTCGTGTTATTCTCCATATTGTTTCAACTAGGAGATTTTATTTCACATAAACATAATTGTTATTTTAATGCAAGATAGATTTCTTAACTTTTTTCCAATAAAATTAAAAAATGCTGTAATTTGTTTACGTTGGCCTCAAATTTTTGGAAGCCATTTTACCCCACTGCTATGTAAAAATGAAGAAATTCATCTTGCGTCAATGATTTGTAATACCCTACTGTATTAAAAAAAATATATATATATAGTGTACTTGTACGTTTTAAAATAGATATAACTTTCCTGAAAATTAATTGAATGATATCCGAATTTTAAATGAATGTTTAAACGAGCATATCTTTGAAAATAATGAATTAGTACTAAAGACCTTTTTTGTAGTAAATTTAATTCTCTATAAAATGCTGCAGAAATTTTATTGAAAACATTTTCTATCAGCTTTTCATGTTTTAGTAAAAACGTCGATTTTTCCATGCTAATTAAATGGAAAACAAACTCGGTTTGCGCCGTTCACAGGTTTGATCTAGGAAGCTAAAATTTCGGGAGAAATTATTTTAGGTCCAATTCTAAATCACTAGCCAATAGGACCGAAAAAATAATAAAAAAAACACACACATATATATATATATATATATATATATATATATATATATATATATATATATATATATATATATATATATATATATATATATATATATATATATATATATATATATTGTAATGATATGATTTTTTGATATCCTCACTGTTGGTTCGCTAATTGAGAAGTTATGAGTTTGTGAAAGTCTCACTATTTTGTTATCAGATAAATTTGTGAAATTTTGAAATATTTAAAATATTGTTTTGAGATTTGATAACTGAGATAATTACAGTGATAACACAGCGAAGAAACATCTGACAAGGTTTCAGGATACTTACTTTGTTTCTTCCCTATTGTATCCTTCCCATGGGCGCCAGTTCTATGAACACTTATTTGTAGTTGTAGCTCATAAGCATAGCCTATAGTCAATTAGGCCTCTATATATTTTGTAATAGTATAACTTAAAATTTGAAACTATTTTCAAATGGTCATTGGATCTGTGATATTTACTATTTTTCAGTTTTACAAAAGAGATTGAACTTTGCAAATGGAAGTATAAATATCGATGCAAATTATAATGCAAATGGAAGAAATGAAATTTTTAAACTTATAATTACCCTAAGCAAAACCTACCTAACTTAATTTAATAACATGGGACTTAGCCTCTTGACCAATATTTATTTAAAATTAAAAATGTTCGAGATTGGTTATTACCTTACTAAATTTTATATTAATCGCACAAGCACAACACTGGTCACTAATTTCACTTAACTGGTGACAATGCTGGATTCTGCTGCTGCCCTCTACCCAGGCCCGGATTTATTAATTTGACGCCCCTAAAGAAACGTATATTTGCCGCCCCGTTTCCCCCTCCTCCATCCTGATGATTTACTACAAATTAAATAGTTCAAAAATATACGATCACGAGCAAGTAGTTTATTGAGAGTAAAATCAATATTGTAGGCCGGCATTCTGCGGCCGGCCCTTATGTACGCGGCGCCAGTGTTCGGGGCCGAACATAGGAAAACTAAAGGTATTAGAGAAGAAATACCTAGGCCTCATCACGGACTCCAATAGATACATCTCCATCAGAAACTTACACAACTTTTGCCCGACATAGTACCAATAGGGGACTACATGATAAACATTCCACAGAAATTCTACGAATTTAAACTGAATGATAGTCCGCTAACAAACAATATTACAAGCATTAGGAAGCCCACATACCTTTTAGAATAAAACATAAATTAATATATCAAAGCTACCCATATTCAATCAACCAATTTAGACATTTTTCCATTGTCAACCATAATTTTAAACTTTTTAAGATCTTTTAAACTATTTTAACTCGATCAGTTAACCCTTTATCTTTGTTTATTTGTTTTTTAGTCATTTTTGTTTCCAAATGCGTAGTCGGTTGACTTTGTGTATACTACATGCGATTGATTGATTGATTGATTGATTGAGATTGGCGGGGGCTCTGCCCTTTGATGTATAGGCCTCAGTATGGGCCCGTCACGTCCCGCCTTTCGAGAGCTATACCAGTTGCCAACGAGGCGGCTGGGACATAGCTCTCTAAAGTCCCTGGGCATCAGCATCAGTTGTCCCAGGTATTGCATACGTGTATGCAGGAAAGCGGGGCAATTCATCAGAACATGCCCTGCTGTCTCCTCATCTTCCAAGCATCCCCTACACTCAGGGTCAAAACGCGATATTTTGCGATATTTTGCGATACGTGCATGCTTGCAATTCTACTATAGTGGATACGATATACATTGATCACTAATTTAATATAAATATATAATTTGGTATTTTTACTGTATTGAACTACTGCTTTGGGCTCTACATTTTCGTTTATCTCAATATATATATATATATATATATATATATATATATATATATATATATATATATATATATATATATATATATATATATATATATATATATATATATATATATATATATATATATATACATGTATATATATGTGGAAAAAATAATAAAATTAATTGTGCAATAAAAATTTCCGAACAAGAATTACATTTAACATGTAAGTACAGATTTTTTATCGGCCGCTTATTATTTATAACTTTAAATACAGAATTACATAATGCGATAAGGTTTGTCGTTACTATTGGTTAACTATATATTTCGCAAGATACAACAGAAGTCCCTATACCCAGGGATTCGGAATTACATTTTCAAGTAGGAAACTTATTTCTCCAATTTTTTATTGCCTGGCCATTTAATGAGTGAAATATTTATAAAACTTGCATTATTATTTAATTTACTTTTACGCTCATATTTGTCTTACTTTCATTGTGAAAAATTATGTTAAAGCCATTCATATTTATTCATATTACTTACATGTCGTTGTGTGACGACTATAAATGAAGTCACAGATTTCAATAAAACTCAGACGAGCTTTATTTTAATAAAACCTTTTAGTATTATGGGTATATCTATATGTTCTCTTCTTTAACTGGATCAATTTATTCTGCAAGGTGTCGAATGTAACATATTGGCATTTATTGCATTATTCGGATACACCTTCGATTTATTAGTATCTACAGATATATTACCTATATGAAATAAACAATGATTTATGATATATGTGAATAAGTGTCTGATATTAATGAAAGGTAGGTAACTATTTTGTAAAGGTCATTATAGGCAGTAGGTATTACTTAACATACTTTTTTTTTGTCAAGTAGGTAGGTAATTTAGTTGCGTGAGTAGTAAAAATACTATTATAAAGCTACTATTACATACAAATACTTGCTAATATGTTTATGCCAACGGTACAATATTTTAAGTAATTCGCTTTGTTCTCTAAACTGTACCTACCATCTTATGACTTCCGCACTTACACAATTTACATTATTTAGAGACTTATAAATATTTTTTATTGTAGTTATTATGACACAACATCTGGGTTGCAATAAAAATTCCCAGTTAAAGCAGATTTTTTAATTGTTGTCTAAATTGTTGCATTTTTCTTATTACCTATTTCGAATTGAGGCTGGGCCAAGAAATACCACCATACGGTTTTTATGAACTGTGATAATATTCCTGAATGGGTATGTTACTTTCAAATATACAGTCCTTTCAAAAATAATACAGACATATCAATCAGTACAATAATTGATATACACTCCCCGGCACAAAATTCCGTCACCCTAAAATTTTGCCCAATTTTGATGTTTTATAACTTTTTTATTTTTCATCTGATTTTCATAAATTTTTTACCAGTCTGTAGATCAGGTCATTGTGTGTCTTTTTAATTATTGTAATAAGTCATATTTTTCGTCCAGGCAATATTATACAGGGGTAAATCAAAGTGTTGTTTTTTGTCGTAAACTCAAAACACCCTGTGGAAAAATTGAGGCGAATAATATTGTTTACAAACTGTTTGCTGCCATCTTAGACGTATTGTAAACATTTTGTTTTTTGATTCATCCCATTATCCCATTTCTTCTGCGAGCAGCAACATTTTAAATGAAACGCTGTTAATTTTATCATTTTTAATTAAAAAACATCGACGTTGGCTAAATACGCGGTTATTGTGACAGAATATTTGACAGTACAGTTAATTTAGTGTGTTGTCATCATGGTAACTACAGCAGACGTAGGTAGAATTGTTGCCTTAATAGAGGATGGCCGCAATAAGAGTTATGTCTCCCGTACTCTGGGAATTGCGCGGTCTACAGTTTGTGATGTTTGGAATAGGTATCTACAGACGGGAAACTTTATTAGGCGGCAAGGCTCTGGCAGAAGGAGAATGACCACTCAAGCTGATGATCACTTTGTCATTATAAGTTCTTTAAGAGATCGAAGAGCTACTGCTGTGTATCTAAAAAATGACTTGCAAATGGTACGTCGAGTAAGTGTAAGTGAAAGAACGATACGTAGAAGATTGTTAGAAGCAGGATTGCATTCACGAAGGCCAGCAGTATGTCCAAAATTGCTTCCTCGGCATCGACAACACCGACTGAGATTTGCAAGAGCGAGCGCATGCTGACTGGACTGTAGAACAGTGGGGAAACGTACTATTCACAGATGAATCCAGGGTTTGTTTAAGGTCGCCGGATGGTCGTGAACGGGTATACAGACGTAGAAATGAAAGATATGCAGACTGCACCATATCTGAGCGACTGCAATATTACGGTGGTTCAGTCATGGTTTGGGCGGGTATTTCTACCGATGCACGTACTGACCTTGTATTTGTTGAAAATGGAGCACTAACCGCCCACCGTTACATTGAGGAAATCCTCCAAGAAATTGTTGTTCCATTTGCTCCTTTCATTGGGAACCAATTTACATTAATGCATGATAATGCTAGACCTCACGTTGCACGGGTAGTGAGCGAATATCTGGATGAGGTTGGACTTCCAAGATTGGACTGGCCCGCATGTAGCCCGGATCTCAACCCAATCGAACATCTTTGGGATGTTCTTAAAAGAGCACTCCGTCGCCGTCCTGTGCAACCACTAACCTTGTAAGACTTACGGCTGGCGCTGACAGAAGAATATCAGGCTATTCCTCAAGACAGAATAAGTAATCTTATTAATTCGATGCCACGAAGAATGCAAGCTGTCATTGCTGCGAGAGGAGGACATACACGTTATTAAAATTTGTCTTCGTTAATTAATTTTGTGATATACCTAGTGGATGTTTTTGTTAATAAAAATAAGCTTGAAATCAGCGTTTCATTTAAAATTTTGCTGCTCGCAGAAGAAATGAGATAATGGGATGAATCAAAAAACAAAATGTTTACAATACGTCTAAGATGGCAGCAAACAGTTTGTAAACAAAATTATTCGCCTCAATTTTTCCACAGGGTGTTTTGAGTTTACGACAAAAAACAACACTTTGATTTACCCCTGTATAATATTGCCTGGACGAAAAATATGACTTATTACAATAATTAAAAAGACACACAATGAACTGATCTACAGACTGGTAAAAAATTTATGAAAATCAGATGAAAAATAAAAAAGTTATAAAACATCAAAATTGGGCAAAATTTTAGGGTGACGGAATTTTGTGCCGGGGAGTGTATAATATGTAATCGTATATTTCAAAAAATATGGAAGTAAATACTTTATAGTGAGGTTTATAGTGAAGGAAAAATACATTTTGACCTCGAAAAAATTAGCACAAGAATGGAATTTGGCGGATGTGTTCCACTTGCCATCTTAATAAATATACTAATAATATATTATGCAACGACCATTTATTTAATGAAGGCTAGTAAGAGACGAGCATGAGAACTATAACATGAGCCGTAGGCAAATGTCATAATGAACGAGAGTAAGTAAGAGTACAGTAGAGTAAGTAAGAGTAATATAGATACACTCCTTAAGCCAAGGAGTGTATCATCATCATCTGTTATTGGACACTAGGCTTGCCCAATGGTCATCAAGGAAGTTTTTCAGGAAGTTATGAATTTTCGTAAGTGTAAGTCTCTCTTTGAGATAGTATCAGATGTTCTGAGGGTAGAAAATGCCAAATAAAAACCCCCTTACATGTAGATCCGAGAAAGGTAACAAACAGAGTGATAAGGGGAAAAATGAATAAAATGACTAATTTTGACATTAAATTTTAGTAATAAAATGTTCTTGGATTTGGAAGTTTCTAGCAATGCATATAAAAGTTGTTGAATTTTGTGGGATTTGGAGACAAAAACGCTAAAAAACAAAATAAACAAACAGAGAAAGGGTAAAATTGAAAAAGGTTAAAATTATGTTTAAAGGCTCAAGTATGGTTAAAAAATAAAATGTCTAAAGTGGTTGGTGAAAAATGGATAAATTTTGATAGATTAACTTATGTTTTATTTTAAAAGGTGTGCTGTGGTCTCTAATGTGTGTAATTTTGTTTGTTAGCGGACTATCATTCAGTTTGAATTAGTAGAATTTTTGCGATATGTTTCTGATGTAATCCGCTATTGTATAATGTGGGGAAATATAATCAGTGTCGATTGAGAACACCAAATTATTATATCTATTATCGAAATTGTATCGTTATAAAAATTTAAAAATACAATTGTCACGAAAAATGTTATAATTTTTTTTTTGAAAATATCAAATGTTATTGGAATTCCATGTTATAGTATAGATAAAAATTTGTAAATCTGTCTGGAGAATCATATATATTTTTTTGAAAAAGAATCTAAAATATCCCAAGGAAAATCCACGAAATAAATAAAAAACACTTAAAAAATATAGAAATTTTAAATCACGTGTTTTCCAATATTTTAATTAAATAGTACGCAAAAAAACAACATTTTTGGATATTAAAACACGTTGACTGCCACCCCTGGCTCGAGAAAAGGGGTCCGGGACGCCACGATATGAAAATCAAAATATTGAATAAAAATATTTTGGAAAACTTTGTTTTCTTACATTTTGTCCTATATATCACTTTTTTTTGAAAAAAAAAACGCGTCTCCTAACAGAATTTTACTTGTGGCGCCCAATTACGAGATATGGCCTGTTTAGTATCTAATAGGTTGCGCAGGTGTACATACTTCCTTTTTTTTCGAGGCTTAATTTGCGATTTCATGATAGTTACTTTGTTTTTTGTGTACAATTTTTTCCAGATAATGCCCAATTTGTTGTGTTATACCATATGCAAAAAGAATAAACGAATACGTTTTCTGATGCCCACATATTATTTACTAACCTTTAACAGGCGTCTCGAGTCTAAAATCTCCTTGCATATCCAACGAGTTAACTCGTTCTGGGCGCCACAAAAGAGTCCTTCAAAAACGAGATAACTCGTGGTGGGCGGCTAACAACAAACGGCCAACCACGAGTTATCTCGTGCATGGCAGTCAACGTGTTAAGGATTTGCGCTATTGTTTTTTTTTCGCGAAGTTATTTATATTTCATTTTTTTTCGAGCTCGGGAACGCAACCAGGAAAAAAAATCTCACGGGACACGTTGGGGGTAATCTGAAACCCTTCTAACACTGTCCAATCGATCTGCAAATATTATATTGATTAGTACTACTTTTAGGACTACTATTAGGACTAAGAACTAGACGAATACTGGAAAAAATTACAGCATTAACTAAATAATAATTTTCTGAAATATTTTTACAGATTGAGGGCGTTTTGTCTCTCTCACGGATGACACTTATACATGTCCCCCACAAAATTCTCTCAAAAAATAGGCCTTAACTAAATCATCACTGAAAAATGTCACTGGCTCTTAGACACTTATAGACAAAGCGAATGCCCGTTTATAAATCATCTTTGTAGATGCTTTTCTCCGTTTTAAATGCACTAACTCGTGTACTAGAACAGACAGAAGCCCTTGTTGAATATATATGGTGCCCAAACTTAAGTCCCAATTTATTTTTCAATTATCAATTTTTATTAATTATTCTACATTTCGTTGCAGCAGCCACTTATTTAATTCTTCTCAACAGAATACTGAATGACCACCCGTAGTTCTATACGATCTTAAGAACGGCAACTAAAGTGTGGATATTGGGATCAACTGAAGAGGAAATGGACATATGGATATGTCCATTGGACATATGGATGTGGGTGTGGATATGGATCCATATAATATGGATATTTCAGCAAACGACTAACATTTATAAATTTTTATTTTTTAAATAAAAAAATGTGTATAAAGTATCTATAGAAGATATGACTGTTCTTCTATTTTATAAAAATTCTTTTGAACACAGCTTTACAATTGAGTACTTCTACATACTTGAGATTCAAAACTAATTATTACGTACAAAACAAACATGTTGTCAGCTGGTTGCCTGACTTATTTAGTGGCAGAATGGGTAGTTGGGACAAGCTTGGGGGCTAACTCCAGCCGGGATTTGACCTACACCATGAGCTTGTTGAGCTCCTGCTGGGAGGCCATTGTAGCTTGGACCAGAGTTGTAAGCTCCTTGGTTCTGGTAACCTGCAAAATCGAAGCAAATGATATAATTTTTATATAACATCCCTCTGTTTGGAATAATAAAAATAATACAGGTTTACCATAATGATCATTTAACGTTTTATGATACTAAATACTTTTTTTATTGCATTGCGATTTCTAGCATAAGAGAATAAACTTTGAAAGAGAGAGAAATAAACTCTTTTTATGATATTTTGGGATCATTCTTCCATTAAGTTTATTACTGTATACACAACTTTAGATAGTCTACTTGATAGATAATCTATATGTTTGTTCCAACGTAGATGTGGATCCATAATCACTTCTAAAGATTTTACACTTCCAGGATTGACTAAATGATCCAAGTCTCGGGTTGAAAAAACATGGTTTGTGTTTTCGACTCGTTAAGATGTAATTTATTCGCTCTGAACGTCAGAAGCTTTCGACTGTGAAAGATTTATATCCTGTAATCTACTGTAATCGAACAATACTAGTGAAGAGTCATTTACATAGTTTTAAATAATAGGGGCCCAGGTATGGAACCTTGAGTTGCTCCGAATATAATTTTTCTTGGTGATAACAAATTCTCCATCATACGCTGTTATCTGATCTCTGTCTATATGATATGATTTTATGAGATTTAGCGCTGTAATGTTTAGTCCATATTTTCCAAGTTTATCAACTAGGATATCATACTGCACACGAAAGTCTTCGACAAGTCGCAGAAGATACACCCAGCAAAACTTTTATTTTCAAAAGGCTCTAATATATGTTCCAATTTGTTCCAAGTGATTCAATTTTGTTAATTGAATCAGTTGTGGATTTACCGGAGCGAAAACCAAATTGAAAATTTGTTAGAACGCGGCGAGTTGGTGAAAATGGCTTTCTATATTATTTTTCCCAAGGTAGGTATGATTGATATAGGCAGATAGTTGTTCATTTCATTTACGTTGCCTTTCTTAAAAACTGTAATTATTTTTGATATTTTTAGGCAACGCGGAAAAGTTCCATTACTTATATTAATAACGTCTTGTACGTATTTTATAATGTTAATATTTATACCATATAGATCTTTGCTCGGATTGTTGTTAATATTATTTATAATATCACGCATTTCGATAAAGAATAAAATATTTTTAACAAAAAACAAAACCGACTTCAGTAAAATATATTCTAAAGAAATTCACTAAAAAGTAAAAAATAATTACGTTATTCTACTACTATTACTACTTAGAATACAATTAATTTGTTAGGGCAATCAATTTATTAGAATACAATCAATTTATTCTACAAGTATCGTTATTTTTGGAGCCGGTGCCCATAATGCCACTGTGAGAATGGTAGGTATTAATAGTAAATTCATGTGTAAAGTACCAATTAAATAAATCGTACATCATTCTCAAGAGCCTCAATAAAAGGATAAAGGAGCCTCAAATTTCTTCTGTGCGTTTTTTGTCATTGAACCTAAACGGCTGGACTGATTTTTATGATGATTAAGTTGATTTGAGAATGATTTTTCGCTTTACAATTTGATCCGATAGAAAATGTTTTAATTAAATTAAATATCTATAAATTAGGGCTGCGACCAGCGCATTCGCCATTTCTTCTGGTATATCTTGGGAGTTCCCTGGGATATCTTCGGAATCCAAAACCTAATTTTAATAAAACTAAAATGGGACCCTCTTCAAAACACCCATTTTTTCCAATAAAATAATTTTTGAAATTGATTTATAAATCTCTGTTCTGAGGCAACGAACATACAAAAAAAAACATACAGTCGAATTGAGAACCTCCTCATTTTTTGAAGTCTGTTGAAAACTAAAATTATTTCGAATGATCAAGATTACTTAATATAATCGTTGTAGTTTCGGAAGCAAAAAAATATTACACTTTTTGCGATAAGATACGAGCGACTGCATAAATCATTGCCGACAATAAAAATATTTTGGGACGTTCTCGCAATAGACAAATAGACAGTTGCCAATGACCTATTTTGCAAATTAATTCTTACTTTAGTTTTACATACTTTAACAAATAAAGCACCTTATAATGTAGGGGGCTAATCCGCAAACGTCGCACATAATATTAAAAAAATGCAAATTCGAAGCGATGCAATCGCACTAGGTCATAGTTATAATTTGACTGATGCAACAATTGCGGCTCTGTGCAATTCACTTCGTCTACTTCCAAATATAATAACTTTAAACCCTTGCATAATTCTGATCTTTATCAGCAATTAACCTAAGCATATAGTTTTTGATAAAATGAAGGCAAGTGATGATTAATACAGCTTTAAATTGTGACTCCATGGTGTAAATATCGCGTACATCCTGCTCGTAATAGAATATTATCCTAGGATGCTCTATTTAAATTATTCTAAAGATGATTTGGTACTGTAATTTTCTTACAATCAGTTAAAATTTCGTTGATCAATGGAAAATAAATTAAGCATAAACAATAATGTTTACCTCCATAACCTGGAGCAAGAGCCTCAGCAAGACCTTCACCGTGGTAGTCGCCATCTCCAATGTATTCCCCGCGGTTTAATCTCTCCTGGGCGTTGTTGTTGTACTGAGGAACGGCTTGGGCATTGTAGTTGTTTTGTGGGTTCCATTGGGGTTGAGAGTTCCATTGTGGCTGAGAGTTCCATTGGGGTTGTGGGGCATTCCATTGTGGGTTGTTATATTGGGGAGCGGCCTGGTTGGGATTGGCGGCTACCGCTGGGTTAGCGCAGTTGGGGAAGTTGGGGCAGGCCTGGGGGCTCACTCCAGCTGGGTATAAGGAAGCTGGCTGACCTCCAGCAAGCGGACCGTTCCACACGGCACTTGCTACTGCCACGAAGCTAGCTACTACGACCTGGATGCACAAGCACAGTGTGAATGATAATATAATTTATTGATTGGTGACTAATTTTTGCAAGAAACGTCGCTTATGGAAACATTGTGGTGGACTTGTCTGTAAACTATGACGGCGTGTTAGCGTTACGGTTAAAAATCATTTATTTTTAGAAATTTCAAAATTTTGAAAAAATACAATTTTATGAAAACATTTTTTGACAAAAATATTTTTAGAGATTCTCAAAAGTAAATGACTTGTAACCTTGACTCTAATACGCCGCCGTAATAAACCATTGCCTTCTATTATAAATAAGCCATGCATAAAAGAATATAATTATTATTAATGAGAATTGCTTATATAATATAAACGTTATTATGTCAATAATATCGACTATTTGGCGCTAGATTGATTTTTATAAAAAAAAATCATGGAATATGCTGCATTTGGTAACTTTGGAAATTAATATTTATTTTTATAAATCATGCAACATTAAAAATATCTGCTTTTTAATTTTAGATAAGATTTTATTTACTTAAAAACTTGATAGGACAATGCATCTTTTTTCTCAAGAACAACTCCCATTCTAATGATTTTCTTTTGTAAATTTTTTATTTTTAAATTATTTAAAATCAGAGACCTTTGGGAGCGGGGAAGGAATTATTTATATTGTTTAAACAATATCTATTTATGTAAATATCTATTTATGTACGTAAAAAAATCAGTATTGTCGCTATTTTTTTCTAAAAAGATTGGAAAATGGGAGAAGATAACAAGTTTTCTGATATTTGTCAACAGTACATAGATATTTACGTAATAGCTATGCCACTAATGTTAAAGTTGTATGTGATGGATAAAATAATGGTGGAACTACAGCGTCAGAAACAAATAGTAGACATATAGGTAATATTTGTATTGATTTTTCATTTGAAGAAGATATGCCTTTAAATACAACTATATACTCGGTTTCGTAAATAAATGATGGTGACTCATACTCCCCGTCTTCGTCCTCCGCAGTAAAAATAAAGCAGCTATCTTTGTCTTGGCCATTTAAACGCTGTCTGAGTCACTCTCATTTATTTTCGGAACGGAGTATATATAAAGAGAAATTGTTAGGAACCAGCAAAAATAAAAATATGTTTATTATCTCCTCTGCAAAAAACTAGCAGAAAATAGTATTGAGTGAAGTCAAGCAGAAAGTCTGATCGTTTAATTATGCAATCAGCTGTAGATTGTTCCTTTCTTCATGTAGTTGTTGTAGCAGAGGACATTGATGTCTTAGTGTTATTGGTGACTTTAGCACCTGATGATAAAGAAAAGGTTTTTTTTAAACCACTAAAAAATAATGCCATACAACGAGAGTTTTAAAAATCATGTAGGCTATTGATATGACCCAAAAAACAAGGCAATAGGAACTGAGACGTTGACGGGTTTTTATTGCAGGAATCGGTCAACGGGTCATTTAAATAAAAACATGTACCCTTTCCAGTTTTTCAATATATCACGCAAACGAAGCAAAATTTCGATATACTTTATATCAGATTTTTGTAGAGAATTGAATTTCCCATCGAAATTGCTTATTTAAATAAATTTAAAATACTTTTTTATGCCGAAAATGTTGAAACAAAAAGAAAGGAAAACCAAAAATTTAGATTTGTATTTATTTTTTGCTTTTTTGCCTATAACTTTTAGGGTCTGAGATAGGTAGGAATAGGCATTGTTTGACAGAAAAAAAGTAGATAAAATTTACTTTACAATGCTGTCGAAAAATTTATTTTATAAAAAATTGAATTGATTTGTAGTGGAAGTAACTGCAATAACCAACCACGACTTGAAGATAAAGTCTCCGAAACGCAAAATATAAATTAATTGTGTTTTTTTGTATATAAAATAATAAATTTCCTACAGTTAATAAAGATTTTCAAATTTTGTTCCACAAATAAATTTTATGTCATTATCAGATAAAAAACGTATAAGTAATTGTGTATAACATTTGTTGGTATATTGAGATATAATTTAAAAATATTTACGATAACAATATACAAAAATAACATAAATATATCTTTTATCTAAGTTTTCAGTGGATATTGTATAAAAAATTTCTTTTTTTGCATGAGTAGCATAAATATTGTTTAATCAATAGGTATAAACAGTTATTTAATGAACAATAACTCTCAAATAATGTAGATAAATGTCAGTTGCAATATAAAATAAAAACAATTTTAAATTTTAAAGGTAGAATCAAATTTTATTTTTTAAACAATCATCATATCATAAGGGATAATATGATTTTAAAAACGTTTTATATATATGACTAGGTATAGTTTTACCTCTTCCTTATGATGATTATTTGCCTTAAATTACGCAATTATTAGCATTAAACTTTAATGGAACTGATCAATATTTTATTATAAATTTGCTACACTGCTCACAAACAGAGATTATAAATCATCTCTATTCGTGGCGCATACTGAAGACGCTAGGTATGTAACGCGAAACATGGTGTCGTCCGAAATTCTTCTCTCCTTTTAATTATTCCACCACAAAAATTATCCTATTATGCACACACTAAATCACTTAATTTGATAGCACTTAAAAGTCCAGAAATTGTGACATTGTTGACACTTCAAAATCACCAGGTAGGTACTTACCAGTTTTACAAACATGTTGTTATTATACGGGGAAACTAAAGTATGTCGCAGTACTAAAATATGTCCTATATATATAAACACCACACCCTATCCACCCGTTTTACAGAAATGTAACAGTTCCAATATTTTTAATACCGATCCCATATATGATTGGATAAATTATAGAATGCATTGTATAATAAGGTATGATCCTTGAGTACTATACATAGTACGAAACTATTTTCCATACAATTTGCTTTCTGTCACATTGTTTCCAAGGTTTCACACTTCATTGCCATGGTAAATATTCAGCTATTAGGAAAAAATGGTCTATATCTAATAAAAAGTTGAAATACCTACGTTAGGTGAGGCTTTCCTTACGGTAATGAGAATGTGACCTTATGCTGTTACCTGTAACAACGTTTTTGTTATTGCAATTTGCGCTATTGAAGTACCGGTTATTAATTGGTATACCCTCAGATTAATCCGTTGATCTGAACGCCGCACAATATGAGCAGTGAAAAGTACCCACATAAAATATAATTAAAGAATTCCAATCATCATTCACCCTTCAACCCCGAAATGAACTGTAAGTATATACGTGTAACTATACACTGCTGGCCAATAGGTTAGAATAATTCAAAATTTTAATGTAATTTTGGATGCATATCTTCTGAATAATATAAAGGGTCCGCCAATAAGCGCGCTCGATCTTTAAAATGAAATAAAGCAAGTTGTGTGAGAGGTATAAATGAAATTTATTTTTTGTTTGAAAGAGTATTCGAAGGCATTATGTATGGAAAATAATATCGGTCAAATGTCCACCTCGGCTTCGCTGGGTGGCGCGCATACGAGAAGTCCAATTTTCAATGACTCTGGCGCACAAATCGGGCTGTATTTCATCGATGGCGTGGCGTATGTTGACTTTGAGGGCATCAGTGTTTTGTGGTTGGTTTGCGTAGACCTGTGATTTAAGAAAACCCCACAAGAAATAGTCTAGTGGGGTTAAATCGCACGATCTCGTTGGCCAGTTGATGTCGCCTCCGCGCGAGATAACCATTCCTCCGAAGCGCTCGTGCAGAAGATCCATTGTGGCGCGCGCTGTGTGGCTCGTAGCGCCGTCCTGCTGAAACCACATATCCTCGACATCCATATTGTCGATTTCATGCCAGAAAAAGTTCGTTATCATGGATCTGTATCGTTCGCCGTTTACCGTGATGGACACACCATCGTCGTTCTCGAAGAAATACGGCCCGATGATGCCTCCGGCCCAAAATCCACACCAAACAGTTACCTTTGCTGGGTGCATTGCGACCTGGTGGACCTCCTGTGGATTGTTCTCGGCCCAATAACGGCAATTCTGCTTGTTGACATTCCCATTTAACCAAAAATGTGCCTCATCGCTGAAGATGATTTTGCGACCAAAATCGGGGTCGACTTCCAACTGCTCTAAAGCCCAATCAGCGAAGATACGGCGCTGTCTATGGTCGTTAATTTTGAGCTCTTGTGTCAGCTGGATCTTGTACGGATGCATGCCCAAATCCAGATGCAAGATTCGGCGAAGTGATGTTTCCGAAAGGCGGAGTTCCTGTGCGCGACGTGAAATTGACTGTCGCGGATTTTCACGCGCACTATCGCGCACAGCGGCGACATTCTGGGCAGATCGGACGTTTCGACGACGCGTCGGTGTTGGCTGATTGTTCACCGAACCGGTTGCCTCGAATTTGTTAATCAAACGACGGATAGTCGACTCAGCAGGACGATCAATTGCACCGTAAAATTGGCGGAGCGCGCGGAACGTTGCTCGAACCGATGAATGATTTTCGTAATAAGTTTTAACGATTTGCACATGTTGCTCGCGGCTGAATTGGTTCATGGTGATTTGTGAAGATACACTGAATAATAACAACTACGTTTGCCAACTCTACCACAAACAACATGGCCGCCATGAGCTGTCAAAGATCGAGCGTCCCTATTGGCGGACCCTTTAGAATATCAAAATATTAGCCTATGGACTAATTTGAAAAAACAAATTTGGCGATATATAAGGCGATATAATTTTTAAAAAATGCTTTAACTTGTAGGAAAACAACATACTATTACTTATTTAAATACTTATTACATATTTAAATTTCCTATGTTTCTTTTAAATACATCTCAATATTTATTTATTTATTTATATTTATTTATATATAATAATATACTACATCCAGCAGGCAAAGCCACAGACTAAAGTAACAAATATATACCAAATAATAAATAAACTAAATTGCTGAGGTAGGTAGGTATTAATTTTCAATTTAGAAGGAAGCTGGAAATTTTTAAACTGTTTTTTGGTAGATAGGAATAGGTTTTAGGAATATATCAACATTTGCAATACTATTATGACATCTACATATAGTGGTTAATGGGCAATTAAAATGATGATAAGGATTGGGTATTGAAAAATAAATTTTTTGTTGATTTCTAGATACTTGTCTAGGGACATTAAAATAAATAAGTTTCAATACTACAACAGAGTCTATCAAATTGTGTACAATCTTAATCAAAAATAGTAAACCCATAATCTCGTGCCGCTTACAAAGTGAGAAAAAGTCGAATTCATCTAATAAAAGTTGATATTGGTAATTTCTTTCAGGATAAAAATTGTGTTTTGAGGAATAAATATTTTAAAAATTTCTTTTGAACAATTCAATGGCAACAATATATTTTGCATTATGAACCCTCATAATGCAAAATGCTGCAATATTCTAACTTACTTCTGACAAGTGAGAAATAAAGAGTAAAAATTGCATCCGTTAATGTAAATTCCCTGCTACTACGTTTAACGAACCCCAACATTTTTACAGCATGTTATTTAATATTTTCAATATGGTGGTTGAATGTTAATTTCGTATCAAAAGTAACACCTAAGTCAGTGGTTTCAAATGCACGAGTTAACAAAGTGGAATTGATAGAATAATCGTGGGTAATTACATTAATTTTTCGGTGATACGTCATGATTTTACACTTGCCTATATTTAAAGATAACATATTATTCTCACACCAATTGTTTAGAGTTCAGGAAATTATTTTGCAGAAGGTGACAAAGCGCTATATCTACTATTTCTCTTTAAATTTTCATGTTGTCAGCAAATATAAGTTTTGGGGAATTAATTTTATAAGAGAAATCAGCAATAAACAAAGTTAATAATAAGGGCCTTAAATTCCAACCTTGTGGTACACCGGAACTGACAACAAATGCAGTAGAATGATAATGCAAGATAATTTTCCGAATAACAATATATGTGAAACGCGGTCGAACGCTTTGCTAAAATCCGTGTAGACAACATCAACTTGGTGTTTGGCATCGAGCGAATTTGATGTAAATTGTGTGAAAATGCAAAGATTACTTTCTGTACTATGCGCTTTAACGAAACTATGCTGCTGTTCTGGTATATTATGTTTTGCATGTGTGTATATTGTATCACCCATTATAATTTCCAACAATTTAGAAAATAGTGAAATAGTATTAATTTCACTATTTTCTAAATTGTTCTAAATTGTTCTAAATAGGTTCTAAACAGGTTCTAAGTAGGTCTGTAGTTAATAATGTCGGAAATTAAACCAGATTTATATACAGGACACACATGAGATAATTTCCAGTAATTGGGAAAATTACCTGTTTTAACAATAAGGTTGAATATGTGATATTGGGGTATTAAGAAACATTGAAAACAATCTTTAACAATTTTTACTAGCGTTTATAATTTGCTCATTAGATATATGATCAATGTCTGAATAGCTACTTATATTTATATCTTCTATATAATCATTTGTTGTTGAATCCGGTCCAGGAGGTAAGTACACTTTGGAAATGTTTAGCAAAACTATTGGCATCATATGCGGTGATGTCAAAGATTCCTTATTATATAACATTTTCCCGGGATGCGTGATGTTTTCTTCTTTGAGTTGACAAATGACCAGAATTATTTGGGGTTACTTTTTATTTCAGTTTCGGTTTTTTTTGTCATTTTTATATGCGTTGTTTATATTGTATTTGGTTTCTCGTCTAAGATTCTTTACTAGTTAAAGATAAAAATTAAGTTTATATTTTTTAACATTTTACGATAATGGTTTTTAGCTTTGATCTTGTTAATTATACTTTTATTATAGCAAACAGGATATATTAAATAATTTACAATTTTGTATTGGAACACATTCAATAAGAATTTTTTCAGGAATATTGTTAAAATACTCACAAGCCTCATTTACATCATCAGATAAAGTTTATATAACTTCATTTAACTTATCCACTTCATTTAACTTATGCCCGTGTGCATCGATTGTACGTTAAGTTGGGCTTAGTTAAGTCGACTTAAAATATTAAGTCAGGATTATTTTTAATTTAAATGCACCTTTAAAAATTAATAAAGGACTTAACTAAGTCCAGTTAAAATGTGGCAACGTTGCCTTTTAAGTCGAACGCCTAGTGACTTTTGACGCTTTTGGGTTATTTTGTTGAAAATTTTATGAAAATTGACTTCAAAATACTTAATTTCAATTTGAATATTCGAAGGCGGTATTTAATTTTGCTTCAATATATCTTCTCTCTGTATGGTCGAAGATTGTAATATCATTATACATTATAAAGATACAAAACTTTAATATCTACATTTATCCAGCAAATCATGGCAGATAAAAGTAAGAAGCAAACTTATTGTTCAAACTTTACTCCTGAGGAAAAATAACCCTTTTATTTTTAATTGCAGAATAAAACCACGAAATTGAAAATATAAAGATTGATGGGATTACATCTGAGGAGAAAAATAGGGCGTGGGTAGAAATCGAACAGATACGAAGTCTCCAAATATGGTAAAAAGGTCAAAAACAAATTCATTAAAAAAATTTTGAGGCACAAAATTGCCGATGAAAGGAATAAAGGATGATGTACATGACCAGTGGTGACCCTGCTCCTGTACAGAGATTTTTCTGGAATTGACGATTTTCTAATTAATTTCATAATTAATACCAAAATTTATGTACCTATATATGGTTTATCAAATCCAAATGATGTTATGTTGGCCCAAAGACCCAGAGGAGTATGCATTGTCATGTATATATATATATATATATATATATATATATATATATATATATATATATATATATATATATATATATATATATATATATATATATATATATATATATATATATATATATATATATATATATATATATGTAAAATATGTGTTTAATTATTAAATTCCCTCATTTTAAATCTTGCTTTAATTCTGCTATTATTGTTAATTGATTAATACCCACCATTATCAAGAATCATGAGCGCTACCGGGCCCTCTTGACACAATATCTAATTTTTAAATCACTGTTCTCTATGGCTTGGACATTTATTGAAAACAATGTGCTATAGGAAAAGCCTAAAAGCGCATAAAATACGTAACAATGCCTGAAAGTTATGTAAAATAATGAAACATAACCTATTTGTGACTAGACTTAACGTTAAACTCTGTCTTAAGCCCTCGAAATTGGCGACTTTAATTAAAGTCGGTCTTAACACATTAATCCGGGCTTTGATACATGGTGCAACATAAATGTGTCAAAATAAGTCTGTCTTAAATTTAATCCAGGATTAAGACTACGGTGCACTCGGCCATTAGTGTACAGTTTAACAAAATCCGCTTTTCTGAAGTTAAACCTAGTTGCTTCTGATATAAAGGTGCTAGTTTCCTCAAATTTTATATCAAATTCTATTCGGAGCACTGGATGATGTTCATCGATGGGTACTAGTGGTTCTTCTTCACAAAACACATTGCCTTTAATATTATTAGAGCATAATACCAAATCTAACAAACGATTGTTAACTCATGAAAGATGTGATGGAACGTTTTTGTCACTGTATTCCGTTATGTTAAAATCTCCTAGAAGAATAATGGTTAAAGTTCAAAATTTGTTCCAAGGATTCAATGAAATTAGTATACTCCTCCAGTGAGGTGTTTGGTGGAATGTATGATTATAAATACTGGTAGCTGATTTTCAGTACTAATTTTAACAGAGTAAGTCAATTTTTTCGATTGCTGAAACTATGTGGATCAATTCAGAACTATAACTGACGTCAACTGCTAATAGTACACCACCACCTCGCAGCCCATAATTTCTGTTCTTTCTTGTACACAATATAATTTTCAGGAAACAATTTGCTATTAAACATTTCTCTGATCCATGTTAGAAATGACTTTATGATCGCAATATATTACATTTTTGAAAAATTGGTGAGTTTTTGTATTCAAGCGTCTGGTATTTTGATAATATATACTTAATATATTTTTACTATATTCAACTTGATTTGTTAGTTTTAATATTTTGCACTAAAGGGTAATTATTTTAAGGGAATAAATGGTTTTGTCATCATAAAAAATAGTTATCATCAAACGACATCCTTTGATTATGAAATCCAATCCAAGAAATTATTTTTGATTTCAGATTAACATAAGTGTCTCCAAATACCTTTATCTATCCAAATTTATACCATTTTTTATCCAAAATAAATTCATTGTCATAGCGTGCGGTCTTTGGTGAATGGGGATGTATAGGGAAGCCTCGCTATTCCGTCCGCGTAGCGTGCTTCATTGTGTTTAAAGGGCTGCACCGCTTTAGTTTAAAAGAACTAGACCCAACATTATTCGTGGCGAAATAAAGGCTATTCAATTTGGTAGTTTTTGGTGGAAAAACATTCGAATACCTCAACATATAAGCGAGATACAAGTTAAACCTTTTTAAACAGTTGATAATTTGTGTAGCATCTCAAATAACGTCAATTTTTTAAACCTAATGTTACTATTTTTGCGACAAATGCATCGAATTAAAGAGAATCATTTATACTATAAAATTTTCATTGTTTTTGACCGTTTTTATTGTAGCTTAGCTTCGGTCTCGAGCAATGGAGAGTGTTCCCAAAGGAAATTTTAAGTAAAAAAAGTGCTAAATTGAATTGTAAATGTTTTATTTGGTTATACCTCGGTATTGGGTTTGTGAACGCAAGACCCACCTATCCGGCGTACTATAATAAAGAAATTAATAACTTCCTTAATGACGCATACAGAGTTTTTGATAATGTGAACAGAATTCAGGTCATTGATAACTGAATTAAGTTCATGGGCGGAACAATAAAAACATGTAGCCCTGGGAGTCTGGGAGATTCATTTCTTATTAACCGTTGCACCCAATTGTTTTACCACTCATAGTGGAATATCCATCAAATCCTATACCTAAAATTCTATTTAAATTTAACTCGAAATCCCTCAGTGCATTCAGAATTGAACTTTAAATGGTTTAAGCATTCATCGCTTTTAATTACGTAAAACCAATAAATTATTCATTTACAGCATTATTTATATCCAAGTTCCTAATACCAAGGGAAAGTTGCTATTATTTCTATATATTATTATTTCTATATATTGCTATATATTTCTGCGATTCACTGACTCCTTGCCCACCTTGGCCACATAGTCTACCTAATCGTTATTATTGGTTTATGAGTAAATTATGGGAACATCCAAATAATAACTAGTCGTCTATTGTTATTTGTTATTACGGATAAAAATTAAATATGAAATTACATTACCAAACAATGGTAAAAATAAATAATATGCAAGGAGTCCAAATCATAGGTAGGGGGGATATGTGATCATATTCCGATTGTAATTTCATTCAAATCAAAGGCATTTTTCATTTTTAATAAATTAATTTTTTAATAACAAATTTACAAAAAACTATCACAACATGTTGTCAGCTGGCAATACTTCATTTAATGGCAGTAGGGATAATTGGGACAAGCTTGGGGATTTACTCCTGCTGGGATCTGGGCGGCTGGTGCAGGGTTGTACTGAGCTGCTGGGGCTTGGTTATACTGTGGGGGTTGGCTGTACTGGGGAGCCTGATTGTAAGCGGGAGCAGCTTTGTAACCTTGTTGTTGACCTAGAAATATTAAACATAATTTGCCAATAATTTCGCATATACAGGAAGTTTCAAAATTGACGAGAAATATTTTAAGAGGTGACTCTTCAGCAGAAATTAAAGGAGGGGGTGGTCTTATATTTTTTTCCAGAGCCCCTTCCGCTCCTAGTGAGCGCCCTCTAAAGGTGGGACGAGAGTGGGATGTATTATATTTTCTCCTCTAGAAGAATTTAGAAAATGTAATTTGGCGGACAACTTGCATTAATAAAATGACAGATTGTGACAGCTTTTGTAAGAAAAAGTTGTTCGCCAAATTTCATGTTTTAAACTCTTCCTTAAAATCTCCCGCATCAATTTAGGAATACTCTGTATATTCTGATGTCAAATGCATGCATTGGTAGAAAGAGAATAGATGACTGTATATGCATAGGCATGACCCTGCACAATATACTGAGTGATTTGTTTGAAATATCAACCATTAAATGACATAATTACCGGCATATCCAGGAGCAAGAGCCTCAGCAAGACCTTCACCATGGTAGTCGCCATCCCCGATGTATTCTCCTTTGTTCAAAGCATTCTGTACGTCAGGGCTATACTGGGGCTTTGCAGACTGAGAGTACTGCTGAGGCAAGACTGGGTTGTATTGAGAGATGGCGTCCTTGTAATGGGCTGGGGGACTTTGAGCTTGGGGTTGGTATTGAGGTGTTGGTTGATATTGAGGTTGGGATTGATATTGAGGTTGGGATTGATATTGAGGAGCTTGTTGGTATTGAGGAGCCGACTGGTATTGGGATTGTGGTTGGTACTGAGGTGCTGATTCGTATTGGGGTCCTTGGCTCACAGCTACAGCAGGATTCGTGCAATCAGGGAAGTTGGGGCAGGATTTTGGGTCTATGCCAGCGGGGAATTGGGCAGCCGGTAGCCCTCCAGCGAGAGGGCCATTATATGCAGCTGCGGCAGCCGCCAATGCGCATGCGAATACAGCCTTAAAAAAAAATTACAATTTATTTAACATTATTTACATAATAATATGTACTTCAATCAATAATAGCTACATCCAGTCGTATGGAATCAAGAGGTGATATTTGATAGCTACACTACTTATATGTACCGGGTAGTTTCATATGTTATGACATCTAACTTTATTTTTAGAGATATGAAAAAAGTATACAGGCAAAGTTATAGATTATTATGTGTATTATCTTTTGGCGAAGAAAAATAAAACAAGCGAGCGAAAATGTGTTTCTGCCTATTTAAATCGTAAATACAATTTTTGTATTGGACGCAGGGTACGCTAAAATGACCCCAGATAATTTATTTTGGGGTTATTTTAAAAATTAAGTACCTATGTAATGATCAACCACAAAATATTCAACTGTTCAAAGCCAGGATTCGAGAAGAAATCAACATAATAAATACTTGAAAGCAGCATTTTATAGTAGATCTAATAAAACTATGAAGTTAAATCTACCTATGTTTGTCTACCTATATTTGATTTTTTCTTTTCCATGTTTAAAATCAAAATAAATATATTATATAGGTTACAATAAACCCAATTCTTTTTGTGTGTTCATTGAAGTCTTATAATGTATTATCATATTCAGACACCTATTCCGGACCAAATATACTAAATTATGGTAGCACTAGTTTAACTAAAATTAATAATAGGTAAACCGGGAATAGTTAAACACTTGAAATTCCGCGAATTTTAGCAGAATACGACGTGATATCAATGATAGCGAACACAGGTAACCTCGCACTCGTTTAGGTAAATGTTTTAGCAACCACTTTTTAAACAGCACTGCAACTTATCCGTCTCGGCTAAACTTCCTGCGTGATGTTAATCCTTTAATGGTCACTTTGCACATGAATTAAACAATAAGTAATGTAGTTCATTTGTGAACTTACCAGTTTTACAAACATGTTGTTATATCTTGTCGTTCAGATTTACTGTGGTTATATCTACCAAAATTACTGCTATATATACCACTCACACACCCTGTTTAACCATGAACTTAAAAATAAAATATATTGTTTCAATGGCAAAAATCGTACACCACTAAAATTATAGATTGGGAAGGAAAGGACCTTTAGCTGTCTCGCGTTTAATGCATGAGATATCGCGGGGACATGACAAATGGTGACTTTATGTCGCTCAGGGCTTTGATAATCCTAATGCATCTATTATATTTTATGATAATAGTTGATACATACCTGCTTAATCTATAATAATAATAAAGTCTTTATTTCTATAGACTTTTACACGTATTAGGATACCGTCAAATAATAAGAATTTGTACGGAAAAATTCCAATATTCTAATAATACTCTAAAATTCCTAAATATAATCAAGCAATTAAAAACAATACATTAGAATGATGACTAATAATATATAAAAAACAAAAACAAAACTGACTTCAAAATATCTATTCCAAAAAACTGCACTTAAAAGTAAAAAATAAGTAAAAATAAACAATCAATTTATTATGCCAATAATATGCAATTATTGTATTTTTGGAGTCGGTGCAATCCAAGGTTTACAAACGTATAACGAAGTAGCGTAGGTATACATCTCTAATTGTATTTGACTAGAAGTTTGAATTTAGGTTTATTTGTAATTGTGGTATGGCTTTAGGCAGTTTTTTAAGCAGTATTTAATTGTAAGTGAACACGTTAGTTAATTTATTGCATGCCCAGGCGAAAGAAACACGGAGTATGAACCCTCTATCAGACATGTGACTGTAAAGTAAACGGTGATTGGCTAAAATCTATTTTCAGTAATAACTCAGTTAAAATTAACACGAAAATTAAAAAAAAGAACATAGAAATATTTTCGACATATAACCTAGTAATTTATAAAACATAAAGTTATTATAAAGTAAGTCTAAATTCAGTAATATTGCCATGCAAACACACAAAAATGTTGTTAACGAGATTATAACGCTTTTATAGGCTCGAAGAAAAACGTATTTCAGACAGTCAGGGTTCAAAATGGAGGTACAAGTGCATCAGACGTATGAAATAGATAAATATGTGTACTGATTGAAAATATGTGGGGCGATAAAGTTTGAGTAATATCTGTTGTGGAATTATTAAAAACATAAATTACGAACTCATCTGATAGGTAGATTAAAATGTGTCGTGTTAAAAGTAGGGGTAGTAACCAGGAAGCAGTGCATTGTTTTAAATAAACAGACTTCCTTGCCTACAAACAACAACCAAGGACGACGTTAAGGCACCAAAAGGTAGCCACGTAATTTTGCTATCTCTTAAAAATTGTTATAAATATTTGTAGTTTAAAATAAGAAAAGTGCAAATCAAGTAAAGAAATTAACCAGCCGTAGATACAAACTATTGCTAGTAATATTTTAAATATTTTTCATCATACACAAGTGTGTACGGGTTAAAAAGCATCATCATTAAGAAAATCTCAAATAATAGAAAGTCCCAGACTTCCAGAGAAATTCTCAGATAATTCGAAAGAGAAATAATTGCTGTCCCATTGATATTATTATTCATCAGCTGTTTTGCATCCAGAACGAGATTGTAGGAGTTGGACGAGAAGTACGAATCTTCTCGTCCAGGATTCTCGATATCCCTACGATTCTAAGATATATAGTTCAAGTGATTTTTAAGATAAATACCTAGTTTAGGTAATTTTTAAGAAATTTTAGTTGCAAGTGTTACTGTACAACACAAATAATGTGATTCTACATGATTTTATAATAAATATCATTATCACTTTAAAAGTCGTTATTATATTTTCTTCCAAGCAAATTAATGAGATTTTTCCATAGATATTTTCAATCAGATAAACACTAATTTAAAATTAATCAACAAGTTAACCACTTGATACAAGTCTGTTTTGAACTCCCCCTGGTACAGATGTTTCATTGCTCTAGAATATACAGTGACTGACCAAGCTAATAAATTTCAATTTAATTAAATTTTATATTTTATAAAGCAAAATTCTCCATTTTAATAATGAAGTGGCGCCCATTAAAATAGATTCCAGGACACATAAGCTCATCAAAGGAAGTAGAGCCCAAGATAATTTTCTAACAATTAATATCAGCATCTAATGTTTCTAAGTATAATATAAATCTAAAATATAACACATGCCTTTCTTAGCTGGCCTTTCCATTATTTTTAATTATTAGAGATTTCTCGCCTAATGAAAATAGCATAGGAATAAAATAAATTAAACAAACATATGTTTATTTGTTTGCTGCCTATTTTTTTGAATATTTTTTTATTTACAACTTATTTCTAACTCCTATTACGGAAAACCATGCAAGGAAGGAACTTTAGCGCGATCAAAATAAAACAGCAGGTAATCCCCAATGCCTAAAAAGCATTCCATATAACAATTTATACAAATAGTATTAAACATATGCCGGCATATAATGCATAACTAAACTAAAATAATCCCAGGCTGTTTATTTTTACATAAAACATTAATTTCTTGCCTTAGCCGCAATATATTATGAAAATCACAATTATGAATTATGAAAATATTTCTATGCCCTTACACAATATTATTTCAAGCGGAAATTAAAATATTTAGGTACTAAGTTACCTTGTGCAAAAAATCTAACGAGTGATCTAGTTTATTGAAAGCGCAAGCCATCGTAATTTACATCATGCGTTAAACAGTTTCAAAAAAAAGTTAATTTACATAGTAGGTGAAATTTCTACTTGCACTATTAACCAATACTATTGTACAATCGAACGGATTCTATGAATGTTTGTTGCATCACCAATAAAAAATACTTATTGTTGAGCTTTCACGCAGATATTTATTCATTCATTTCTAGTTATAGTATTAGGTACATAGGTATGCAGGCTTATGTCGTGACGCTTACGTTCTAAATAGTAATTTTTTTTAAAAAGATTCATCTCTTAATTTGGCCGTTTTTTGATAAATTTTTCCATTTAAGTCGCCATATTGGAACCACCATCTTGAATCTTTAAATAAAACTAATGTCATTTTAAAGTAGACACTATAAGGAAAGTTTTAAGCCCCTACAGATCATATTTTGTGCACGAATAATTAATTTTACAAACCAATAATCTCTGATTAATAATTTATTAATTTTTTAGGTTGTGTTCTCGTTTAAGCCGCCATATTGCGCCAGGCATCTTGAATTGAATTTAAATAGAGGACACATAGTATGCAAAAGTAGACACTTCAATGCAAATTTTAAGCCCCTACAATGTGGACTCAAAATATCAACTTCAGAAATTGCAATCTTACAAGATACGTAGATTGCGGATATATTTATAAGTCCAGCTAGACAATAAATTCTCCATGGCAATATTATATAACTGTTATCACAACTACTGTTCAAAGAAGTATGTAAATGGAAAATAAGTGACCTTGCTATACATACCGACAAAAAAGTTGTAGACGTATTTTAATTTTTAATAACTGCTACTAGTTTCACTAGACCCGGATAAACGAAATATTAAACTCATTGAACTAAACGCTAGAATTTTTATTAAAGTAAATAATTAGACATAGTTCAATAACTCGTTAACTCGTGGGCCTAGAAATAGGGTTTCTTGACTTCTCTTCCCTATGACACTAATCGAACCTTAGTAACCTTAAAAATTAATTAAAACTGTCATTTTTGCCTATATCAAATATGTCATAAATAAAATACTCTTTTGAAAAAGGCCCAAAAAAGGGACCGAAACGTTAAGTAATGTAATGAGTCGTTTTATTGCTACCATCCTCTCTCCATAAACCCTCTAAAAATTAATAAATATTGCAAAGAAATCATTTAGTTACGTGGGACTAAATGAAAGTAAACAAAAACCTTACTGGTCTGCTTTAAGATTTGGCCGGTAGGGGGCGAATGGACGCCTGAAACAGATGCTCACTAGACGCTCACTAGACTGGTAATTTCCGTTTCCTTCGTTGGAAATAAAGAACTACATCTACTTTTTTATAAGAATACATGTCCTTGATAATGTGCGCTTTTCATTTCCCTAAGCCCCGTAAGGTATGAATACGGAAGTCTGCAAATCGAGTAGCAGGAAGTATTTATAATATAGTTGGCCATCGAGTTTAGCCAGTTCTTACTGTTGACAATACATATGAATAAAATTCTTTGAAAAATTTCAGCCTTGAATAATGTTTGAACCTCCGACGTAGAACCCAAACACGATATTTGCTAATAGTACCATCAGGAATTTGTTAATATCGTTTATAATAATTCTTATTTATTGAATTGGATTCATTATCTCTCAAGGATGGCTTAGGGAAATTATGTTTATGTTTCATTTCACATCATATTTTCCACAATAATTATTGCTCGTTAATATGATAAGCAATTAATTAAAAAATCCAAAATCAAAATTTTAGAGGGAAGGAACATATTCTTTGACCTCTGGACTTTGTTTGGAAATCCCGCTCACCTTCTGGAGTAAGGACTTTACACAATCTGTTAAGGAGTACCTCAGGGATCAGGGATCTGTGCTAGGACCTGTGTTATTTATTTTATATATGAATGACATTGAAAGTATACTGGACAATATTTGTCAATCATATGCCGACGATCTTTCTTTGATTATGTCGCATAAATATGATATAGATTTACGAAATAAACGTATGTGATGCTTTTGCAAATAATTTGCGCTATACTTAAATTGAGTCAGTACATAGGTATATCCAACATGTGATGAAAAGTGATAATTTACAATATCATAGCAGATTTTATTTTTACTGGATTTTTGATTGACAAAATTATCTCTTTCAATAGTATAATAAAATACACACAGTAAATTATGTGGCGTATGAATATTTAACAGTATATCACCGCCTCAGAAATAATTACATATATAAAGGGTAGAATTATTATGGGAGATAATAAGTTTCGCCTACTTGTTTATAAACACGAGTTGTTATATAAATAGATGTCGAAATTGTCTATTAATATTCGTAACATACTTTATAAATACTATGATTATGTACACATTTTTGAATTCATAAATCAAATTGTTCTATTTCACTGACATACGTATGTATTGTACGATTCAAAGAATAGGAAAGCGAGTCAACTTGTCGATAATGCTCCTTCGATGAGCAGCAGGCAATAGTAAATAGTTAGGGTTTATTAAATTAAAATAATAATATTTTTTTAAATAATAGAATTATTTCAATACAATTTAATTTATATATTTATTTATGTTTAAAATATATTGGCTAGGTTTACGTTGGGTGAAGATAATTTTTATTAATGAATTAATTTATTTTTTATATTTAAATTATATTATTAATATTTTAATACTTACTTTGATTTTACTCAAGCTCCTAATGATTCTCTATTGAAATGGGCACCAGTTCTTATGAATAATGATTTGTATTTTGTCGGTGTATAGAATCACTTGGGCCGTTACTATTTCTTTTAATTTGAAACTTTAAAGATATTATATTTTGCATCTTGTTGTTGTTTTAGAGCATGAAAATTCTTTTTCTCAAAGGAGGTTCAAAATAAGCTATATGCTACACTTTTTATTACTTCTAAACTACTAATTTACACACAATTGTTAGTAAAACACATACAATCCGATTATCTATTACTTTAAATCAATTATTTTGGTTTTAACTGAATTTGTGGACTTGTTTATACTTGAGATGCCTGTAGCTAACTTTTATCACTAGTTAAAATGTTTATATGGAATATTTATACAGGTATTGGTCACAAATTTTTGGCAATTGTCTTTAACTACATAGTTGGGCTTTGGGCAACATTTTGCGACTCTTTATTATTCATTATTAGGGAAATTATTCCTAGGTAAGTACTTCACTTCCTGCATTGCACATGTGTTATTGCGAATAACACATTCGGGTTATATCTTTCTCACCGACACTATTTAATATTATAATAACATCGTGACATTGTATGTTTAATTTATTTATAACTAATAATTACTTTTCACTTGGATTCCTTCTTAGCTTTATGTAAAATTTACTATATCATATATACTAAACATATGTACTAAATTGAACATATATAACGTTCATCTAACGTTTCTAACCTCGAATACAATGTACTGTTTACTTTACCATGTAAATTTAAATTAATTTAGACATTTTGTATAGATAATAATAATAAGTTATTTGATAGTCCTTGGTGCCTTTAGTTGAATTTGTTGCTTATTATTAATGAATTATAACGTATTTATGTTGTTGCTATGTTACTTCGCAGTTATTAAAATCTGTACCGTTTGGTACAGATTCTCTGTTCTACTATATGCTTCAGCTTAATAAATTAGTTTGCATATTCACCGATATTCTCAGCTACTCACTTAAATATTTATTAACTGCTACTGCTAAAAACGCTATCTATGCTATAGTATATAGTAGTATATAGTTACTGTAGAAGGTAGTATTTTCTTTCCTTTCCCTGTAAATCACAGGAACCCTTCACGTTCCGTCTTCTTTATTGGAGATATCCAAGGCTCCTGAAAGAACCAATCTCTTATCTGTATGGAAAAGTGGTGCCTGTTTACGATAAAGTACAGGTTGGCTCCCGATAATAAAAGACCATCGTGATGATACAGTCACATTAAGATCAATTTTGTTTGTTCAAAATAGGAAAAAAGACTTGTGTTTGGCCCACTTGTATCCCGTTTGAACTCTGAGCGGATATTTAATAAATATCTAAATATAATTCTCGAATGTTGTAATTGTTGTATAAATTACTTTCACATAGAAAACAGATAGATCATAATTATGTTGCCCACATAATATACAATTCGCAAACGTATGGGGATATATTATTAAATATTATTTTAATTGATTGAACATTGGGAAAATGTAATATATAAAAGGCATGAAGCGCGTATGTAATATTATGCTAAACGATTAAATATTTAGTTTAGTATACCTACATATAACTTACAAAATTGTAACCACATTCTCTCATTACTATACCAATATGTACATAGTTATGATATAAGCTATATTAAAATATACCTTTAGTTAGATAATAATAGATATGAAAGGTATATTATTTGTCTATCGAACCATATATTATTTTATTCAATTAAAATATGCAGGGTGGACAAAAATATAATTATGCACGAATATTTATATCCTTACAGGAAATGTTGACCTTGGGCAATAATGCAGTGAAACCGACGAGAAATATTTTTTTACGGAACTGCCTAAACGCTGCATTCAGTGATCGATGGATAGGTCGAAGAGGGTCAGTTAATTGACCAGGTTTCCACATTTGCCCCATTTCGTTCTATTTAAAAACGCAAAGCCCGAGTAATTTAATTTACGCAAAAGACTAGATATTTTACAAATAACCCCAGAAACATTAACAAAATTTGAAGCAGAATAAATTATTTCTCGTATGTTACTACGTTATTGTTAGCAGTGAAAATTTGTGTTTAATGTAAGGATAGGAGATACTTTATACTGCATATCTAATATTTGTGATTTGCCTTAATTCGTGTCTTAATTTGTGAATTGCCTTGATTTTTGATGGTAACCATACATTGCTACTGTCCTATGGAACATATAGTGCCTCGAAAAATATAACTCGGGAACATAAGAGCCTCGAAAAATTTAGAACATACGAGGTGTGACAACAGTTTGGCTTCGAAAAATTAAAAAAATCGTGGAAACCAGACACAGGGGTGTCCCGGATTTTTTATGGTAACCATACATTTTGTCCACCCGGTATATTTTATTGAATTACAATAGTATATGGATAAATAGATATGACTCAAAAACACTTATTGAAAAAAATCTATTATTAATTTAAAAAATTATCGCTGACGTCATACCAATGCAGATGAATTGACCCTGTTTGTGAATTAGGTAGTAGGCTGCGTTTAAAGTTCAGACTTCAGATGCGTATCTTAAAAAAATAGACCCACCAACCTGTATGACGCATAAACGAAACACTACCTTACTAGACCTTTCTTATCACGATTATACTTCGACTTTTATAAAAATATTATAGAGCATGAGAATCACTCACCTTAGAGGAGGTTCAAAATAAGCTGAATTACTTAAATTTGTTTTATTAAAATTTTAATATCTTCTTGGAACTCGAAAATTAATTATTATCAAATTGATAATTTTCTCAAAATTTAATCTTAAAATGATTTAGGATTCAAGAGGAAAAGATTAGTTCTCATGAAATAGGACATGAATTCATTAAATAGAGGTATTATGGTGTACAACTTTCAAAAGCCTTAATCTAGCCTGCGCTTTCCTACTATAGCTTAAAATTAAAATGCATGGGATATAAAATTTCTCGACATACAATATTCCTTATAATTATAAAAAATATTTGGAAAGTTAATGAAAGCGGCGTATTAATATTGGTATTTTATGACATTTATATTATTTTAATCCAGCACTGGAGAAAATTACTCACTACAGCACTGGAGTTGTAGACATCTAGCGGCACTCTTTGGAAGCTGGATTATAATTTCGGCTTGGCTTTGCGGGACACTACTATCAGCTATTATGGGTAGGTTCTCACATTATTTTAATTCACTGATATAATTAATTGCCAAATATTAAAATTAATTAAAAAGTTCTGAGCAAGTTCTTTTTCTTGTTCTTTAGCTAGAACAAGAACAGTATGTACTGTTCTTGAAGAAAAATAGTTTTATAAATAGCAATAATTTGTATGTTAAACCCATTAAACAACGATGGATTTTTATTACGTACTTCCGCGCGTTCATTCTACAAGTATTATTGATCATTACCTAAAAAGGAATTTAGGAAGTATTAACGATACTTTGAAGAGGTTGGTCCTTAATGACGTAATCATATGTGAGATATTTTAAAAATGTATCACATTCCACGAAGCTCGTGTCCTACTTCTATAATATCCGTATATTGTTTAGCTTTATTGTTGCAACATTTCGTAACCTCTATTATGAGTTTATGGGTAGTTTATAGTTTATGTATTATATATTATACCTCGCACACCTTGCAATCTTCAATGAATACGTGCTTTCTAGCTTCAAAATAAACATAATTCTGGATACCCTCACAAGAAACGCAAAATAATAAATCACGAAATATAAATAATTTTATTTAAATAGTCGTATACAATAAATTACACAATTTACTATATTACAGGGAACATTTACAACAATAAAAAAATAATTTGGACAAACATGTTGTCAGCTGGCAGTCTGGCTTTCTTTTGGCTTGTCTCGCGCAATTAGTGGCAGAATGGGTAGTTGGGACATGCTCCGGGACTCACTCCAGCGGGAAGCTGGGCAGGTTGAGCATGGGCAGCATATTGGTTGTAGGATGGGGCGCTGTACTGATTGTAAGCTGGAGCGGAATATGATTGCTGGCCTAAAAATAAACAGTATTTGTTAAGAAACATTCCTAAAGTTCTTAAAATCATAATTTAGTAAAATTAAAAGTATATAAAAACTTCTGATGTATGGGTAATATTGGCTTAGAAGCTTAATCAACCCACAATCGAGGACCCTGGTGCAAGAAAGGGATGTCAATAAACTGTTGATATGTATCCCCAAAGAAGCAAAATCAAATTGAAAAAAACTTTTGCCTTTATCTTGCTTATATTATAGAGAACATATTGTGTCGGCATAAAGATCTACTACGTTTTATGAAAAGAAAAACAGCTGGAGTATTCAAAGAGTTTTGGATTATGGAATAATACCAGTCAAAGTAATTTTCACTCACATTTTTGTGCATTTTCTTGCAATGGTATAGAATGATTTTTTAAAATGTTATAAAATGGCATATAACATGTGGGTACAACCAGTGCTGCTAGTTGCAAAACATTTCTACATTTTAAATACTTTAAGTGTATCCTGGCAATGTAACACCTATTTTTAACGTTAAAGTTGACGGACTTATTTAGCAAAGTGAATTTCTGAAACAAAACTGTTCCACTAGCAGATTGGCTACATTCAGTTATATCTGATAATTCTGAACACACAAAAACACGATATGTAAGATCTGAATATTTTACTTTATCGGAATGTTAGGCCAATGAGAGTAAAAATTGCTTTACAACATTTGAATAGTTGTAAATCACATCATGGCACACTTTAAAAACAGTGTATCGACATAACAGATACGTCGTCATTGTCCAAATAGGTAACTAAAAAGTGATTGCTTATTTGGTGCAACAAGGAGATATGTCATAATGACCTATTCCGTACTGGAACCGAAAGTTCCAGTAACTTCACTGTTAAATACTCGACACATTCATGCAGCTTATAGAAGTTTGTGGAATACATAATAATATCTCAATTATAGGAAAATGTTGCGTTATCTCCTTCTTGATCTCTTTGACCTCTTCTTAATTAATTTACTTGAGAGGGTGAATTTAAGATTCTTTGTTAATTAATTTGGTGATATATAAAAAATAAATAATGTTAAATACATTTGTATGGTTTATTTGATAGTCGCGCTAGACGACATTGGGATTCCTTTATCTTTTGTGCATGTAAAGCAAAAAAGGAAACGTATTTATTCATTAAATGAAAAACCAATATTGAGAACTTTATACTAAGATATAGTAATTAATCTGCAGCAGACTTATTCACGAAACAACATTTTATAAAACCAGGCAAAAGAGAGTATATATCAATGTCGAAATCAAAATTCTATATAACTTTTTAATAATGATGAAATGATAATAATTCAAATAGCACAACAACAAAATAATAAGGTTATTATTTTAATTTTTATGAATTGACATCTATAATAAGTGCTAAATCATACATAATATAAATACCTACAGATGCCTCTACAGATGTTGAATTACAGGGTTTATAAAATCTATTAAACTAAGAGAAAAACAGATTTAACCACGTTAATGACTATTATTTATCATATGTTCGCAATTTCTGTATTTCGATTGTTTCAATTATAATTCCTATCTTTCCTATCTTTTGATATAATATCCATGTTAATGTAATGACATTTTGTTTATGACGTTTTTGAATCTGAACATGCTTGACTGACGTTTAAGATTGTCATTTTAGGAGTTTTAGGATCAAGTCGATAATTTGACCTGCATTTCTGTTTTGATACTTATTAATCATTGAAACTATTTCAAGTAAACCTTAAAATATATACTTATTTAAGGAAGATAAAACCTTTTGTTTTCCTGAATGAATAATAAATGTATATCAATTTTTAATATCTAGATCGATTTACTTGGGAATATTTTACCTGCGTATCCTGGAGCAAGTGCTTCAGCAAGACCCTCTCCATGGTAGTCACCATCACCAATGTACTCTCCTCTGTCCAAAGCGTTTTGGACATCTGGGCTATACTGTTGATGGGAAGATGGAGCGTATTGCTGGGAATATACAGGGTTGTATTGGTTGACAGGGGAGTTGTATTGCTGAGGTTGGTATTGGGACTGATATTGAGGTTGGTATTGGGTAGCTTGGTATGCCTCGGGTGACTGGTCAACGGCCACGGCGGGGTTGGCGCAGTTGGGGTAGTTGGGGCAAGCGTGCGGGCTCACTCCAGCTGGGTAGAGGGAGGCGGGCTGCCCTCCGGCGAGGGGACCATTGTAAGCGGCTGAGGCCACAGCCAAAGCGCAAGCGACTACTGCCTGAAAATAGGAAAATATTCTTTTATTCTGTTATTTTGGTAATTAAGGCGTCCCAAGTCTAGAAACGGTCTCATTTTCTCTAAAATTGTGCACTTTATCGATATGTGACAAGGATACCTTTTTAAAACAAATCTAATGCGCTTTAAAATAACCGCTCATTTTCCAAAAATATTTATCCATGAAAATCTGAAGGAAACATGTAATGGCAAGGGCGCTCAGAACGCCCTGTGCATTTATCGCACAAATAATCAGATATACTTCATCTGATATTTCTTTTTCCAAAATTTGAGTAAAATTATACAAATAATATCTACTGCCTGAAAATAGGAAAATATTCTTTAGTTATTTTAGCAATTAAGGCGTGCCAAGTCAGAAAACCAAGTCACATTTTTATCCCGTTACTTGAATTCTGTTTTTCTCTATCTCGATATTTTCTCTAAAATTATGTATATCTTTTTTAAGACAAATCTAATGCTGCTTTAAAATAACCGATAATTTTCCAAAAATATCTATCCTTGAACATATAAATTGAAAGGAAACATGTATTGTCAAGAGCAATGACAATTTTTTTATTTGTATATACAAATAATATAAATTATCGTAAAAAAGAATATTCTGAGGACTATAACTCCTGAAGTCCTGAAGACATGTACTAAGGCAAGTTGACTGAAAATAATCCAAGGAAGCTACCGGCGTAATGGTTTTCTTAATAATTAAGCGAATAAGTTTTAGACAGCTATTACATAAACGAATGTTACAAATATTATTCAATATATGCTTCATGCTATAATTTTTCGATATAATTTTAATTTGAAAGGTTATACAATAATGTGACTGCTAACAAAAAATGTATATAGGTTTTTTGGAAACCTTGTGCGTTCATTATAGTAGAGAAACATATAGGTATGTACACTCAAAAAATTAACTAGTTATTAAACATTTCAATACATATTTCAAGCAAAAGTTTCTATACATATTATTTGAAAGTATATTATAACAAATTTATTTTTTTGAACGTGTTAAAAATGTTACTTTTTAGATGACTAGGTACGATTTTTCGAAAACCTTATGGTACTGAGTAGATGAACAAAAATTAACAATTTTAGTGAGAATGTTCTGCTTTTGTACAATTCAACTTCCTATATAGCTAGACAACTGAAACTGTTTGATACCGACGTTGAACATGAATGCATAATTCCCGTAAAAAATACTTTGGATGTAGTTATTGTGGTTAGATATTTGGAGACTATTTAATAAATAATAAATATACAGATCTTAGCACGTCACGTAGCACCTGTCCGGTCTCTGACTTCTGAACTAACCCTTGCGGTTGAATGAGGGGTAGAGACATATAATTGTTAGAGTTAGTTATAAAAATATAATAGAAAATCTTAATAATAGCTAAGGACAATTACTTACATATAAAAATTTTAGTTATTGACTGAAAAGTAATTTAAAATCTAAATTTGAATACAATTTTAATGAAAAATTTAATTTGAATATTTATTTAATGGTTGAAAATATATCTTTATTATTGTCATTAGATTGAATTAAGTTCATAGAAATCACATGAGGATTTGTAATGAAGACATTGTATTCAGTGCGATAAATCAATAAGCTGTGCATCCAGTGGATGGATATAATGAGTGTGATTGACAACTTAATTAAAAACTATCACGAATCGCGTATCCACTTGACAGTCAACGACGATGGAAGTGAGCGACTGCTCATCCATTAATAAATAGCTACACCACTTTCGCTGATAAATAATTTAATACGCGGCCGATGCATCTTCGCGTTCAATGAAGTGAAAGATAATTACTGTAGTCCAAATGCACTCTCTGATTAAACTAAGTACACACAGGCGTACTTACCAGGTTTACAAACATGTTGCTATAATGCCGTTCAAGTTCACAGTGACAATCCGCCAAAATTATTCTCTCTTTATATCCATACCACGCCCTGCACAACCGTGAACTTCCACAAAATGTTCTGATTCAGTGGTGGAAAGGTCCACCACTGCTCGGGAGGCACTTCTTGAGTTCATACATCGGTTTTTTTTGTAGATTTCAGAGCACGCGGACGCAGTTTCGCATTACGGCACTGTATTACCGAGAGTAAGGTGCTTTACTTACTTAAATTACCATATCATGTAGCAGTACCTATTGAAAGTTGTATAGTTTTGTTTTAATACGCTGTGATCTCCATATCTGCTTACTGCAACTACGAATTAGGTAATAATAATATACTATTATACTAGTAAAGAACATGGAATTCATTGTAGGCAAATGTTGTACCTACTGCCCTCATATTAGTTATCTATAATAATAATAACTAGCAGAGGTAATCGTTTATCCAGATCTAGGTTTACAGACAGCTTTAGGTCCTATGGCTTTCTTGGTAGTATTATATCTCTTATTAGTTCGTATAATTGTGTCAGCTACAAATTCAAAGCCTGACCTAAGTACAATTGAACTGTCTGATGTTATTATTAAGACTAGAAGAGTCTAAGTGTATAATTACCATTGTCTCAAATCATATTTGCAATGGAGCTATAATAAATTATTGTATTTGCTGAATACATCGATATTTTAAACTTATTTAAATAAACAAATATTTAAAATTTGTTTTAAAATAAAAACATGTTTCTCTTGATAAAATACAAGTTAATATAATGTATTACATAACCTGCTCGTCAATAGGTTCGGCTAAAGTAAAATTATTGTTCATTTTTATACTGTTGTAACTATAAAAATAGTAGACGGATTTTCAATCGGTTTTCAGCAAATGAAAATATTAAAACATCTCTCTCTTTTTTCTCTATGGTCGGATATTTTGATCTACAGGTTCTTTATTCCAGGGGTATCGTAGAGTAGAGGGTGGTGAACTCCTTGTGCAAAATTCGTTGAAATTGAGGAATATCTCGTTTTCACAAGAAAATATTCTCAATTTTCTCATAATGATTTTTAAATACCCCATAAAATTGTAGCCTAGGGGTGTTCCTCGGCGATTTTCAATTTTTATTTTTGTAAAGGTTTTAAAGATTAATTTATAGAAACTGGCACTTTTTCGTATCTTTTTGAATTTTCAAAACTTAAATCTTGGAAGAAATTGGATTTTTTTGACATAATTGGATTCGCAGAAACATATTTGCAGGGATTTCGTAAAAATCAATTATACAGGGTGTACGCTATCTCATGTTAAACTTCAAAAATAAATCCTAATTTTTGCCAATATTCATATAGTGACTATGGCTTGTAGAATTGAAAAATTGGTTATTTCTTTGGGATTATTACATTCAATGGGGTATTTTAGAAGACCCGTTTCGAGCGTTTTTTCAAATAATGCATATTTTTTTATACGGGTCAATTCGAAAATACCCCTTTTTACTCCTATAAATTACTCCTTTTTTCTTCTTGATTATATCATTTTCACGATTTAGACGAATTCATTTGGTCCACCCTGTGTAAAGCCATCACTTTTTTCGCATTTTCATAAAAAACATACCTTGAATATTGCCCAAATCAGTTTTCCAGTTTTCAAACTGCGGGTTTCCAATAATGTTATATATAAAATTGAAAATTTAACTGAGTAGGCTTAGGGGCTACTTGTCGCCACGAAAATGTAGATTCTGAAACAATGGCAAATGTCAATGGTTTTGAGAATTCTGAAAATTTGAAAATTGAAAAAAGTTTTGAAAATTCAAAAAATGCGAAAATGCCAATTTCTATAATAGTGGAGACTATTATAGAAATTTCTATGATAGTGGACAACTCAAATTTAATAATTTTCTCAACCTATCAAATGGGGTCTTCCCATTATTTTGGCATGGTTTGTGCAGACCGTGTCAATGGCGGGGAGGGGGGAACGATCAATTACAAGCATGGGAAAATTGTTTTTAAGCATATCTCGGCGGTTTTTGACTTTACAAAAAAGTCGTTAAAAAAAATTAAAGAGTACGACAAAGCACATATGCTCATTTAAAGCTAAGCGAAATCGGATAATTATTTCCCGAGATATCGCGAATCGAAGTTGCGAAAATAAGGAGTTGGATCCTCAATTTTCTTTTGTTGAAGAGCTATTATGAAGAAATGAAGAGGCCACAAGCTGTGGGTAATGGGATAATTAGGAGGGGGGGGGGAGAGGGGGTAAAACAATTTTTTTTAAAATGCCCTAAAACTTCTCTGAGTATTGACCGATCTTAAAAAATCAAACGGCTTATTCTTCGTTCCTTCATACGCTATACGATGCCATTCGCGAACTTTTTGTTGTTGCAAAAAACACGCCTAGCACGCAAAATAGCGATTTGCCCGTGGGAGAAATATTTTTTTTACCAGTCGACAGATTTTTAATTATAACCCAACTAGATCAAAATCTGACGATTAGGGGGGAAACTAGGGGACTTCAAAGTTTTTACTACGCAGGCGCTCGATTTTAAAATATCAAACGGCGCGGCGTTGTGTTCTCTTTGTTTGTTGTCAAATCATTCATTGTCAAATCAATTCAAAGTTGTCAAATTATTGTATTGTTATCTGTCCTCACCAGGATCATCAGGACACAATAAAATATAGTTTAAAAAATTAACCACAAATACTACCACTATTGAGTAGTGATTGATAACTATGTTTGATGTTTGATAAACATTGCCCTTATATGTTGTTAAAAAAATTGTGAGTCTAGCTTCGTCTAGGTTGATTTCTCTATTGTGTTTGCGTCCAAAAGAGTAAAACAGGAACGTATTGAGAAAATTCCCGTAATACTGTATACTTAGGTAGGTACTTACGTTAAATAATTAACGTAATTCTCGTAGCTTAGCATACGTAATGATAGTGTGCTCGAGTCTGCATTTCATTCCGGATACGGAGGCGGAGGTGCAAGATACCCACAACTCACATACTTATGACACTTAAGATTTGCAGACGCAAAGCACAGATAATACGCAGGCGGTAGACGCCGCAAGCCAATCATGATTATATTTCTTCAACATCCATCAAGGTATCAACAAGATAAAGCAATCGCCTGAAAACATAAACAAATGGGAAATAATATTGTTTAACCAACGGTTTGAACAAAACAAATAAATATCTATATAAATAAATGAAATCGAAGTGTCTGCTTGTAGTGTCAAAATAACAGCTTTTTACTAAATGCATAGGAAAGTATATACCGTACTTATAAAGAAAAAAAACACATTTTAAAATTTTTGTCTGTCTGTCCGTTTGTTTGTTTCGGTTTTTTTAGTATAAATTTTTTTTAGTATAGATTTTTTTTTATATAGATGGTTCTTCACTGATTTTCCCTCATAGGACATATTCTAAAAATTTTAAAATGTAGGGGGTGGTCTTATATATATGAGGATATATATATTCATGATATATATTTATATATATATTAATATCATGCAAATATCTCATATGTATATAGTGTATCACATAATGGTCTGTCCATTAACATGAATTTATGATCAAATTTCTACTCATATGTTTTCTAACTGCTACAGAATGAGCAGTCTATTGTTTGATAATGTAAACGACAATGTGGACCTTATATCACTGGAAATCTTAATGTTGTTCTAAACTTGTCTGCCTGATATTAATCTATAGAGGCTGAAAAAAAACTTACGAGGCCAGTTAAGTCATTTATGATTATTTCTTGGCATTATATGGACTCATCAGCATATATGACATAAACATTTTCAATTTCATATTGACTAGGATAAATTTTAGTTACAGAGGTATAAGATAATTCTGATGATATACTTCTATGAATTTAAACAAATGAGCTCATAAACTAGTGAAATGATAATCCATAATTTATGTTCTAAAATAAACTTTAAGGTTGGGCGTTCCTACATTCCACGCCTGTATTTCAAGAACATCCAGCGGCAATTAAACAGAAATATGTTGAGGTTTCATGCGACTGTTAGATGGTTTCAGAATTTTCTTCATCTTACGGAGTTTGATTGATTAACCCGGTAATGTATAGCAGAAGCAATGCCAAGCTACAACACGCATGCACTTTCTGATAAAAAAATTACCATAGCTTAGTAACGTCTTACTCATGTTAGTGTATCAAGGGCAACATAAGATTCTTCTTTGAATTATTATTATCTGTGATGAATAAATATTTTATCCAATTCAATTTAACACAGTTTAAATCAGTGAAGCTGCTGCAAAAACAATCTGGTGAAAGTAGTCTTCTTCTTCTTAAGGATTATTGAATGAATCCTACAGTGATAAACACGCTACAATATTTACATTTACGTAAATTAAAGTACCGTTACGCCACCATCGCCACATCACGCATGACACCCTTCCAAGTAAGATTGAGATATTTCTCGCGGTTTGTTTATTGCACTTCAGAATAATCTATTTGGAAATACATTAAGAAACAAGCAGCATAATAATTAGCACACTCCAATGTCATCAATTTGGAAAGCGGAAAATGATACCTAGGTACAAGAATGTTCGAAAATTTTGATATTAATTACTTAATAGATACTAAATTACTTGCTACAGTACTGCATATGCTACAGTACCGCAACGGTCGCCATATTTGGAGTTAAAATTTCGGGCGGGATCAGTAAATCTTCAAAATGCATATGTCATATCCAAATCCATATGTAAATTCATAAAGCATTTCATACGCCATTTTTGGGGGGAAATAGAAAGTAACTTACAGCAGAAATGTCGGCGCCAAGGCGAAAATCTATATTCGCTGGCGCCCAAAATAAAACTATATTTTGCGTAATACGTAAATTAATCGAAAAATAATACAACATAATATTAAATGTTTTTATTAACAGTAATACAAAATATATAACCGGTAACCAACAGGTACATTAATCATTAAATTAAAAATTTTGATATTAATCGGTAAGAATTAGATCAGAATATCATGTAACCCAAGATTCAATCAAACATTGAGCATCTACGACTACATACAACATATTCAAACTTGACACAGTAATTACAAAATAAAGAAGCAAATTATGACATACTTTGGATTACGAAACGAGTGGAAATAAAGAATATTTATTTAAAATAAAAATATGTCCAAATGGTAATTTCAAATGACAGATGTCACATGTAAGCGAGAATGAAAAACCACCTCACAATGCAAAAATATAATACCTTAAACAAATAGAGAAATATACAAATTCAAAAAGCATTGTAATGTAACAATAATATTAAGAATTTATAATAAATAAAATATGAGATAGAAATTTTAAAAACAAAGTGAAAGTGCATAAATCAAAACTTAAGTCGCTAAAATCTAGTGAACAAATAAACAGGAAAAGTACGAATTTTTTGATTACCAGGAACTAAAACAAGTGATAAAAAACAATTTATTGAGAAGCAGCGAATGGGTTTTCAAGAAAGCAGCATGTAAATTATTGGTATTCTCCACTTCTTTCATCGTAAAAATGTAGATAAAAAAATAAGAAAAAGAAAGGATATATCTACTCACAAGAACATCTACGAGGACTTGGTACATGTGCAGCGAAGAGACGAGATTCCAGATAGCCGTAACAACTTTTATGAGCATGCAGCCATGAAGAATTCAGAGGGATAAGGTGCAAGCAGTCCATAGTTTTCACCCCCAGCGAGGAATCAAGACATATAATAACATTGCAATGATAAAAATGTATATCTTACAACATATATTTCATCAGAAATAAAAAGCTAGCTATTTAAAAAGTAATAGTAAAACTATATATAAATGAATCATATGTATATAAAGTTTACATACCAATATTGAGCTCCAAATACAGATAAAATCTTTGAAAACTTATAAATAAACACGCACATAATATATTTATATGCAATTCCATTTAATCTTAGGTTAGGAAATCTAAATATATTTTTCTAAGAGTTCTTCGGTTGTTATTCTATGCTTAATATTGCTAGGCTACTTAGCCTTCTATTTAATTGTATTTCTTTCAGCAGAAGCTGACGTAACAGGAATTGTTAAAAACAACAAGAGTGCAGTACATATCAGAAAAAATTGACAGTGGTTTGATATTTACAAAAAATAAATCCGTCACTTCAATAACGGCATCTATATTTTTTAAAGTCGCTCTATGTATAGCGGAAATTTAATATTTCCCCTGCAAATTTTTCAGTAAAATCATTTTTCTTGTAGTATTGTGGCTTGCTTGTGAAGCTCAAAATCACAAGTACACTAAATGGAAAGGTTAAAAAATTTAAATTATGGTACTATATTTCCAAAACTTGAACATAAGAAGTGCGGTATAGAATACTTTAGACGATAATTTTTTAAATCTTTCTTCTTCTGTTAATTTTACATCGTTACTAATGTCATCGAAACATTTTTTGTTGCTTTAATTCGTTTTTTTGTGTGAATTACTTCCCAAGTTTTTCAAAGCTCTAAAGCCTCGGATTTAATTTATTCAAAATTATTGATTTGTGTTTATATTGATTATTTTTTAGTAGGCATTCACGACAATGGCGGAGCGAGAAAATAAGACTTCTAACTTTAATGGGTATGCGGTTTAATATACTATGGACATCGACCAACATTTAAGATAACATCTAAACGTTAATTGAATTAAAGTAATTTCTGAGATATAAAAAAAGTACCTATAAATCTGCAACTTTTAGCAAAAAAAATTAAGCCGATGCGGACAGATTTTTTCGTAAAATGACCCAAGGATATATCATTAAGGAACACTCTTTATATAGGTTGCACATTAAGTATAACTAATACGTAGATACGTGAAATAATGATATTATTTGTCATCCTAGTCACTATCGTTCCAAAAGCCGTTAAATTATGTATTTAACAGAACCATAGCTAAGATATATAAGCTACAGGTATAAACTATGGGCGGTTATATGCTTAACATACAAGGTTTAACGATTCTACTCCCCAATTATCTATTTTATTATAATAAAAAATAGGTCAGAAGACCTATTCTTTCTACCTACGGATGTTTTATTTTGACCTTAAAAGCTCCACAAGTCGAGGTACGCTGATTTATGACAAATAAAGCAACCGCATTTAAATTACATTTATCTATTCACTGGTATTTGTTCAGAATATCCACATACTATTCTATTAGATCAGACAATTATTACTTCAATACAATTATTGATATTGCTAGGTGCTAGTAAGACATTAAAACATTTGAATAATTAAAATGACTCTAATTTAATATATTTAATTATAACTAGTATTGTTGAACATTAGTATTTAATATAATTACCTCGGATTATTGTTGAGGCCATGGGTGAATTCAATACACCCATCAAAGGTTATTAGTAGGTGCAGTATCTCCAGGAAATATAGCATCTGGAACATATGCAATTGAGACTATAGATACATAACATAAATTATTATGAGTACTATCACCATACGCAAGGCCAGGCAAAAAATGCAAATATTATATAGATTGTTCCTACACTATTTTAGTCTCATTTTACCATATTATAGTCACTATTATAATGTGAGCATATACTGCGAAACATGTTTTATAGTTTAGTATCTAGTATCCATCATAGATCTTACTTGATAATATGCCACGAGTAAAGACTGACCAGTTTTATAGCTTTAAAGTTCAGTATAGCGAATAATAAATTAGGTCCAATACTTCCGTGGATATTTATTGTGACATTAGGGTCAAGGACGAAGGCACAGGTTAGTTAATCTATTCAAATCTAAGCTCTAAACATAATAAACAACGAACAAGCATTAATCAATGAGTTAACTACATTATTTCATTTATTCTACAAAGTACCTTAGTAATGTCGCATAGAGATAGTTAGAGACCGCATATTATGCTGGATAAGCTGGCAGAAAATGCATAATGATCTCTGGGGCCTGACGGTATGCTCTGCAGCTAATATGTTCATTTCTACACACTGTACTCATCCCGCGGCTAGACCAGGGTGTTAAAGATATTATAGTGTTTTAACCATCATTTTCAACATCATATTCATATACAAACTAGAACAAAAAATTGTGCGGCATTTTACAAACAAAACCCGAACCAATTACTACAGAAGCGGTAAATCACATCACTATGCAATACAAAAAGATATTTAGTGTAACATTGTATACCGCCACAATTTCTTGTGAATACAACTAGTGTTTCCAGTCTGCGGCTTACTATGTCGGTCACTATCACTCTTCAACTCATAGAAATCCCATTTCCCTTCTCGGTCACTTAAAAGACACTTGCATGAATAAGCGGACGATTTACTGGCTTTACTACTCAGTGGCGTATCATCATGCGCAACCAAGGTGAAGCAAAACTTTAAGCCAAAAGTTATTTATTTTTGAATGTATTTAAAATATATTGAAAAAAATTTGTATGCTGCGTGTACAACTTAGTGCTCCATTTAGCCAATAACAATTTAAAATAAAAGAAAGAAATTAAATTGCTATTGCCCAGCAACGAGCACGGGGAGGTAAGAGCGCCCCTTATACTTATTATTAGTATAGGTAAGACTGTTAGTAAAATTTATAACAAATTAACTCACTCACATTGGTATTTCTCTCTCTCTCTCTCTCTCTCTCTCTCTCAAGAGTCGTTATATACTACATATGTTCAACAATATATTCAAATAAATATGCCTCCGAAAGGACTGGCGCCCATAGACGCAGTCAGCAGAAGAAGAAGGATCCAATAATAAGCAATATAATATAGTAAGTAGAAGGTAGTCTGGTGTGCTATATTATTGCTGCGATTAAAAATCACGAACCGTGACTGGCACATTTTGCTTTTACCCTTTTCAAATGTCAGAGTGTAATTTCATATATTTTGTGCAAAAATTATACCCTGTGGGTGTTTCCTCCTGGAGAAATGTCTTGCTGATACACCGGCAAATATAACTATAGAAAGGAAGGTGTAGTCTTGAGTATAAATGCCTGAAATTAAGAACCGTGCCAACCCTATAATGTGTTATTCTTTTTAAATCACACCCAAGGAAAGTAAGAGCAACAAGCGTGATTTATAACCTTTTGTATTGGCAAACTTCTATCTATCTGAAATTAATAGATGGCAAGGTGCGCTAACTAAAGCTCTTGGCTTAACTGATTGAGCGAAAATTAGTGTTTAAAACTACACAATCAATATGTGATTGATTTAAAACCCATAATTAGAATATTAGAAGTTATATTTTCCTTAATCTCCTTTATTAATACCTACGAGACAAACATTATATGCGTACAAATTTAGTCTAGCCACCGGCTACAAATAAGCTGTATTTTTTTACCATGGATCATATATTTTAATACTCCATTAAAAACAAATATATTAAAATCGCCGCCGCCGCTATAAGTAGGTACATAAATTAATTATTTATACGACTTGTTTTTATTCATGCAAATCAAGTAGTTCTATTGTGAAATCCCAGATTCCAGAGCAATTAATTAATTAAATAATTTAAAAACAAGTGCAAAGGAATTGTATAACTATATATATATATATATATATATATATATATATATATATATATATATATATATATATATATATATATATATATATATATATATATATATATATATATATATATATATATATATATTGTTATAGTTTGAGAATATTTCTTTATTTAAAATGTGCTGTTATTACGGATTTGTAAATATTAATTTAATGTACTTCTTTAACATTAATTAAGCTCCACATGATTCTCACTTGAAATTTGAAATGGGCGCTACCTCTTATGAACAAATATATGTCAGTGATTCTATATAATCACTTGGGCTGATATTTTCACTGTACCTAGATTATATTTTGGATTTCAGCGTGGATAAAGAAGATGCTGGAGTAGAATTATATGCCTGATAAAACAAAGACAGAGCATTTCACACACCGCATAGCCAGCGCATAGCCACACGCTGATGATTGGTGAAACGTTATATTATTAATAACTAAATAAAAATAGCCACAAAAATCAATCGATGATAAGAATACTTTAGACATATCATATTATGATTTTGCGTGAGTTTGCAAAAGGATTAACATTTTAATAAGGTAATAACAAAACCACAACTTCTCATTTTGATATTTGTTAGAATAAATAACAATATTGCTTCTTTCTGAATATATTTTAACCCATGTCCAATTAATAATAAGTTATGATAGTTTGTTGTAGGTTATTTTAGGCTTGTTTTTCTTTAATGCCGATGCTTTATCATAATATAAAACATTTTTAAAATAAATTGAAGTATTAGTTAAATGCAAAGCAATCTCTTGCCTTCCAGAATAAATTAATTATCAATAAAATTATCACATATTTAGGCAATGTTTGAAGAGTTATAACTTATCAAGAAATACAAATATTCTTGAGTATAAGCTAAAATCGTAAATGTATATAATACAATTTTGAATAATAAGTCTATTTTGAACCCAACTTGAGGTAAAGTGTACATGCTCTAATTTAAATTCAAAATAAGAAAAATATAAGTATTTTTCACTTTATCTATATACTTATAAGTTTGATATCCATACATATAAATATTGAATTGCTTATCATAACTGGCTTCATTTAACACCAGTGCATTATAAGAACAATCTCTTTCCATTTCAATTCTTTACAACAGGTCATTTCTACTTTGTCTATATAAGTTTGAGATACACGTCATCATAGTCATCTCAATTGACTTGCCCAAGGATTAAGATATCAATACATAGACACTAGTACGAACATCAAGAACATAAATATAAATAATAAATACAGAACCCATTAAATAAAAATCTCTCGTAGGTACATAATAGAAAGCATATCTACCTACCTAATAGGACTAGAAACTATTTCAGATATGTTTTAATTGAATAACTGTTTGAGGGAATAGTTATATTGTAAATAGACCATGATCAAAAAATTCCGGTGAACATTTGCCAATAACAGGTTTCCACTTAAAAAAAATATTTTTATTGATCGCCATTATCTCATGTTATATCTTACGTTTTCCTAAAACTGACGTTACATTGCACTAAAATTCTTAAATTTAATAATGAATTAATTATTATGCTATTATGTGACAGTAATACTGGAATTATAGGCTTCGATTAAATCGCTGATACGACTGAATAATTTTACGAACTAATAATTCAGATTATTTACATGGCGTTATTATATATTATTATTTCAAGCGAAAATTTTTTTGTGACAGTGTTTGATTAATCATTATCATTTAAAAAGTAACATGCGATGCATTAAAGCGTAACGTAAGCGTATTTACACCTTACTACTCTGTGCAATAAAATAATATTATAACATGGAACAAGTATCATAATATATCGTTGATACGCGAGTGATACCGGCACAAAAGATATGGTAGTTGATCTTACGTACTGTTGGTGTGGTACGATTTTACTGCTTTTATTTTTAGAAAAAGTGCTCTTGTCAGATATTAAACAGAACTAAATACAGGGTTGGTCAGAGTTAAATCGCCATACGTATCCATGCATAGGAAATTTGAGCGCCACAGCGTTTAATAGTTCCTAAAACCGTTTGACAGATGTAGAATTTGTGTGCAAAAATTAAACTGAACCAAGTGGTTGCGTCTAAGTTAAAATTTTCCGATAATATTAATCAGAGGCGTACTTGGGGATTCTTGGAACTAATTTTAGTCTCATAGTTTAATAATACTTTTTTAAAACAATTTCAATTACGATCTGCTTTCGGGCAACACAGTAGTAATAAAAATGCTTCACGATAACAAACAACTTTATTAGCTAAAGAAATAGCAAAATAAAGAGAAGAATGCGTCGTCAAACAGCAGCTAATTAGTAGATTTTGAGTGATGTATAGAAGATACTGGCGCCTTCGCCAGTATCTTCTATACACAAGACAGCTGTAATGATTGAAATAAATGCGTTAAAACCGACTTTTTTAGGTTCGGAACAACATTGCTTCACAGAAAAAAAGTAGACAAAATTTCCTTTAAAATGCTATCTCCAATTTTCCCCTACCCTACCCCTATCTCCAATTTGCACCCTCTAATTTAACAGCACTTCCTTCTTAGACCCATTCCTGCGATAAAAACCCGTGAACGGCTTAATTCCATATTACCCTGTTCTTTAGTACATAATCATAAGCCTAAAGTAACAATAGGAATTTATATGAATAGTGGAAATGCTTTCAAACAAAGCAATAAATGGTATATAAATGCTAACAACGCAGACACCGTTTAGTTTAAAGTACTTAAGTGCTCCTATTCTAATATATGAGATAGGTAAATTAATTTTGTAAAAGTCCATAGAAGGATTTACGATCCAACTTGTTGCATAATATAAATTACCACATATATTATATTATATTAGACGATAAGAAATGACCTGGAAAATTATTAGCATAGCTTAAGGTATGCTGATACATTGTTTACTTGGCCAGACTGTGCATGTAAACACTACAGATTCTGATTATCTTTGTTATGTGCTCTTACTTTCATTATAGTGTATAAGACGGTAATGTAATGATCTCATCGTTGGTGAACCAGATTATATATCCAGGACGAGGTACAGCGGTTCCAAATCCTACTTTATACACACATACTTTGCTTGCAAAAAATTTAAACTTTAAATACAATACTTTCTTAAATTACTCATTAATTAAATGGCATAAAGATTGTTGATTATGGAGTTCCTCAAGGTACCATGCCGGAACCGGTAACGTTAAGTATTACCGACATTGTATTTTGAGTGTTTTGTTATAGATTTATACACAGCGCTAACATGTTCAGTAGGTAGGTACTTTATCGGTTCCTACCATACATTATTTTCCAAAAAAAAAATATTAAATGAGTTTCATATTTATATTCAATACGCAAGGGTATATATAAGGTTATGATATTGGAGTCAATGTAGGTATACATAGGATTCTAAAATGGATCACGTTTAATCATAATTCCAGGTTTCCAGGTTTCGTCCAAATAATAAATCTATTTTCCTTTATCTCTAAATTCTTTTATTTTCTCTAAATATTCTATTCGCCAATTTACGATTCTTTGACTTTCTATTAAGGCAGCATGCTTATAAACAATTTTAAATTTGAAACCCAATTTTTTAAGCCTCCTTCGTAAAGTACTTTCGGAACAAGCTGTTTGAGGCTCTGTAAGTTTCTTTAAAATTATTGATATGGTGGGAATTTCATTGTTTTTATATTTTTCGTAAATCAAATTCCTTAAAAGTTTGCTTGTGGCTAAGTCCAAATCTTTATATATTCCTACATCGGAACTCTTTTTTCTTGTTTTGTTCCCTTTCTTTACAAGCTGACATAAAGTACTGTAAGGAACCGGTGTTAGTTTTCACACTTATATCAGCACTGTAGATTTGCTATCTCCTATGTGCACAGGATCTTGTTTTACCTTGTTATACACATTTAGACAAATTTGTTTTGCTTGGTAGTTTAAAAATAAATGTTTCTTTTGTGTGAAGTTCCTTCTTCTAAATCCTCGCTTGAATAGTCGGTTTCAACCTGGGCTTCTAACAAATTCATAGCAGGTTCGTTTTTAATATCAGGATGCACATTTTCATAATAATTCTCCTCAAATGGCCTCCAAACAGTAGAATTATTCTCCCACGGTCGAAACATTTACTATAAACTATTACAAGTCTGATTAACAGTGAAACTCTGCGGGCAACATGAGGCACGAAGTAGTTAATTTAGTGTATGGTTGCTACTATACTTACACTCCTCAGAGAAACCAAGCCCGAACCTGAATAATTCGCTGCTTTTTATACGAACTTTTACGTCTTTTTCCTTATTAGACTTTTTATACGAATATTGATTATTTCTGACGGGTACTCTAATATAACTAATACTTGTAATAGTAAACACGAAAGGTTTAGTAAAATTAATACTGTTTAGTAGAACTAAATAAATATAATCCAAATGAGTAGGGTACATTTGGACGTTTGGGGAGCATCTGACGAGTCTGGCAAGGCCTCGGTTGTCTCCCATTATAACCAAATATGAAGCTATTTTTATAAAGCAAACTGTTATCTGACAAATTTTAAGGACTACCAAGACTACCTGAGGGAAATAATGTTTTATATATTTTTCAATTCTTCACCTGATACGTTTTCCACGCTTACAGATCAGACAGATTTAATTTTCGTATAGGACTTGTTACTAAAACTATTTTCATTAGTGAAAAATAAATGGGTATATTCTGAAGCATTCTTTTTCCCAACCCATCGGAAAACCCCCACATCTCTACCCATCAGAAAACTGAATATAATTTGTTGTTAAATTGTTGAACTGTTCTTGATTGAATATCAAGAAGTTTCAGTCAACAGTGTGATTGGAAAAACATTTTAATAATATTCAGGTGTAACGAGTAATTTTACGACTCTAACTGTTCAGTTTTCTTTTTCATCACCTTAATTTACATGAAAAGACTATAAAAGTCGCTATTATTAAAAATGCTATGAACAAATCTGTAGAAAATGTAAGCCGCACCTGCGATAACACCTCGACTGGAACTCTGCTAACACTAAACATTCTTCACGTGTTTAGGACCACTGTGTGGCGTCATTCGCAGGATCGACCATGCAGATTAAGACCCGGAAAGTAAGGTAAGAGCAGATTTTTTGCGTAACTCTGAAGGTCGCAAATAACTTGTGGGTATTTACTCTTTCGATTTCGTTTGTCCAGAGCAGTCTCGTCCCTTTCAGAGCGCCCATGAGTGGTTTTAAAGTAAGCCGCGCTCTTGTGGCCTTGATATTTCAATCACTGCGGTTATACGCTTAGACTGTGACCCTACTTGAAATTCATCACCGCGCCGTAAACTACCTTTACCCGGCGACTTCGATAAAACGGGAAACAAGAAATCACGTTTTGAACACATATTTTACACAATGCAACTAGAGCATAACTGCGAAAGTAAAAGTAACTTGTTTTAAATACATGACATTGCTGCTGGTGCAATATTTAATGCCATTGTTTCTAGGCAAGTGCTACTCTTCAACAAATAAATATGAGTGTTATCAATTTCTTGATTTTATTTTTTGATCCTAGAGAGGGCCGAAGTATCGCCATTTTTTTTGTCTGCGCATAATAGTTGAAATACACAGGTGGCGAAGAACTGATTTTTGCAAATTACTTCAAATGAAATATTTTATTTAAACAATACAGATTTAATGATATATAAAAATAAAATGTTAATGTAAGACAACTATTTTATAACAGAATATATTAATAATAAGTAAATTACCAATTTAACTTTCCTCGAATATTTCCGTGTCACAATGTATTATTTCTGGATTTTTACATTTAACTGAACAACTGCAAACTTCATATTCAAAATCTTGTGACAAACAAGAGTAAATTTCTTCATCACTGCAAGGTGACTGCGCTGCAGGAACAAATGAATTTATGGATTTCTGCAAAAATTCCATTGCCCTTCAAAAAGATCTTGACTGTGTAGCGACCTGAATGGTCGCTATATAATTTATATGCATTTCTCTCGCAGAATATGTTGTATATGAATATGTTAAATTTATAGAATTGTTGTTAGAATGTACACGTTGAAGATTTGAATTTCCATCAAGTCCACAGATTAAACACAACTTACTCCAATCAAAAAAAGTAGTTTTTTATTTGTGTTCCTGATTCAAATCAGTTTCAATTAGACGTTTCTTCGAACTTGTTTTCCTTTAGTTATCCATAGTGAAAAATGCTATTTGAAAAAATAATGACGAAAACAACAAAAAAGTGAGTTGTTGAACGGTATCTTACCTGCATTGTAGCTTCTTCAAATGAACTCATAAAACGTGTATGAAGTTTCGTATTGCAGACTGCTTTAATCGTTCAAACAAGTTAAAACAAATGAGCAACGTAAGTGAAAATGAGTACTTTTTTGACATTAAAAACTGTTCAGTAGAAGCCGAGATATGAAGTTGTCGATTTTTGAAGTTGTCGACTTTTGGCCTTTTTCGGACGTAAAATCGCCCATAACTCAGAAACCAGTGCATTCTTCGAAAACATTATGAAAAACAAAAACTGTTCATTAATGTTAAGGAATTTTAAAATCACACTTTTCATCGACTAATAAATATTCACTGCTGACTATGAAAAAATACGGCTCGCTTCTTACCTTTTCTGTTTAGGAGGGACTTTGCTGATGAAAAAAATGAAGGGGCTCTGATGGAATAGGAATAGAAAATTAGTTGAAAAAGTAGTTTCACTTTTTTTTTAAAACGTTGTCAAAATTTCAACACCCTATATCATGAAAACCGCACGGTATTCGACGAAAGTTTTTTCCCAAATCATCATGCCTCCAAAAGGGTATTAGTATGCGTAATATTTTAGATTGGAGGTAAATGCCGTTTGTCCTGCACAGAACATCTGCACTGAATCTTAAAAAAGTGTAACCAGGTAAAGTGCCCTTCGGGCAATAGGGAAAAGAATATTGGCCCCTAAATAAAATTCCAAATTTTTTAACCACTAAAAATAGGGGACGCACATGGTGTAGCTTTTTGTGCTTGCTTATTATGTCATCTTAAACAAAAACTGCACTGGACGCAATTTTTTTTTATTACGTCTAATTCAACTGGATTACTATACAATATGAATAACAACAATTTACATAGCAGTCAAGGATTAAGGTGTATTGTTTGTAAAAAATGCTTTTTAATGTCCATCTTACTGACCTACTGAAGCAGTAATATCGGAACCTTGTATTTATTTTACGCAGTTGCTACCATTTCAAATGTAAAAATATAGTATAACTTTCCGGCTGCCATTTATTTATTTGTTAATTAATCGAGATGAAACAGCAAGGACCACATGCTATCGAGACGACAATTTTTTATTTATCCTATGTAACCTGTTTAAAAACTGTGAAATTTTACATTTTTGAAATCTAGAGGTCATTCTGCACATAACTGCATATCTGCTTAAAAATATTTTGAATAATTCAGGGATCGAGTTTCCCTTTCAATTTTTAAATATCTTCGTACACAGGACTGCATTGTTTTATTTAAAACATACAGCCTTTATAATGATCCTATGGTACAATCACAGACAAATAGGTAATAATCAATGCTTGTTAACTTTAAATATTAATACTGACCTTAACAGTGCATTGTTTAACTATCCTCGCGAAATCGTTCGCCTACTTAATTTAATATATTCCCCATAAATTAATGTAAGGCTGTGTGACATTTGAATATCATAACGCCCTTTAATCTTGTTTCTCCTAATAAGACCACTCATAATTAGCTTCAAATGCTCTCTCTGTTCTGAATTCGAGGTAAAAATCAGCAACATATTTTGCCTTGATAAACGTACCTGTATGATTTAATTTCACATTTTAATTAATACTTACAATGCTGAAACAGCTATCATACGAAAATGTTCTTTAAGCTAGACATTTCATAAATTGGAATACTTATTATAATAGTGGAGTGAAATTCACCATAAAAATTCCTCAGTTCTCGAGAGAGAAAATATTAGTGTAGAACCAGATCAGACCTTTTATAGGCTTTATAAAGTAAACAATTTTACATGAGAAATGATTTTGATTTAAAATGTTTTTTAAATTTACATTTCCATATCTTCAAATCTAATTATTGAGCTGTCGATCTGATTTTTTTTTAATTCCAGTACATACCCAAGCGCTTGCAATGATGTTTCTGTTTCTATAAATTATTGTTTATTATTTTCTTTAAATAACAATGAATTTATTACTTCGCTAGGAATGCACTGATATATTCACTAATTTTTTACTTTTGCATTTTTTTATATACTATCAAATATATTTCTATATCTATATTTTCTATATCCAAAATTTTCTATATCCAAAAATGTTGGCGCGTCAGAAGTACGTTCTGAAATATAAAAATAGGAATATAATATACGAGTTATGAAAGTTAACTGGGGTTTGAGGAACTGGGTCAGGTTTGTAAGTAGGAGAGTCAAAAAAAAATTGGAGTAAAACATTTTTTTTGCCGATTTTATGTGCGCTTATATTGGCAATATGTATCTTGTTTATTATGTTTATAGACTTTATGTTAGACTTTAGATGTTTCTTACATACTCCGTATATGCTAGAAAATATTGAACTAGGTATACGGGGATAACAGAATTCATAAGCATTTAGAGATAATTATATAGAAAATTGCTTGTTTTGGTGGACGCAAAACTAAAATAATTTTGCTTCCACTAGTAAAATAATTTTTCTATCAGCTATCTTTGCAAAAAATATTTTTAAGTCGCCGCGCCGTTTGGTGGACGTCGATAGGCTGGTATTTTATTATATTTTTGTTAGGTATTAGATTGACAAGACATACGACATGTTGAGTTCAGTGGATTAATATGAAAAGCGTTTTTTCCCATGTAAGAGAATAATATAGAGATAGAGAACTTAATTTATAAATATTTGTAATAATTGCAGATTGTAATAATTTATTTGGACATCGTTTATTATTTTGTGGCACTTTAATAGAGAACTTGCGACATACCAACTAAATAATAATAATAAAAAGGTTTCTATTGTCTGTCTGTTGCGGCATTTGAAAGATTAATATCTATTAAATGGTTAAGTATCAGATCCCGGAATGGTCATTCTTTATTAATTTATTGAATACACATCAAATCTAATTGTAATGGAATCGTTCAATAACTCAAGTGTTACCTTCGGATTGCTGGACCACGCCTTGATACAGTTAGCTAAGTATTTACAAGGATAAACTGTTATTTGTACCTATAAAATTACGATTACCAACATTTTTTGCGCCATAGATTTACATATGGAGATAAAACCGCTACATTTTTTCGATGGTGAGTGTGATTTAATTCTGGGATAGTTATATGAAGGTTTGGTAGGTAATCGTGGAGCGGCTTTTATGTATAGTTATATTTGCAGTGACCTAATGAGGAATAAGAACGTGTGTGTTCGAACACCCCCACATTTTCCGCATTCTGCATGAGACTATATATATAAATGAACATTGAACATTTAGATAAATTGGCTTCTAAGTACTACCATAAAGTAAACACTACCTTCCTATTAATATATAGCTAAAACAGTAGGTAACTAATAAATAATAAGATGAAAATTTTCAAATTACGATGGGTAATCAATAAAATTGTCCAGGGCTCGGGGCGGGTGGTCTTGACCCCCCCCCCCCTGACGAAGCCCATGGTGACTACAGTGGTTTTATATGGACAGTGGCGACAATGGGCTCTAAGTTATTCCCATTCGCCATTATGTGGTTATCATTACTTAATTTTTGGTTATTATTATTTAAATGATGTTTTAGTTTGTTGTTTGATCATGTGATGTTTATAACTTGCCTCAATTGCAATATACTTAATTATCTTCAAAGTTAAACTTGGGTTGGGACCTTTAGCATTAATCACAAAAGAGTTTTACACAAAACACTGCATTTCTCTCGACGAGCATTTCGCTAACCAAGTTAGCATAATCTGAGTATGATTTAAAACTATTAGTTCTCAGTTGTAATTATCTCCAGATGATGCTAACTTAGGAAAACGTGCGTGGAGGGCAGTGCGGTGTTTTGTGGAAAACTGTTGTGTTTTTGAATTATCTTCAAGTATATATGACTTTGAAATTGAACACCATTCATATAACGTAACCTAACTCAACAAGAATACCTGTTTTATTTCAACCAAAATATTATAAAGAAAAAATACATCAGGTAGCTAACTATTTTATTAATTACTGAATTAAAAAGGAAACAGTTATTCAAAAGACTAATAAAACCATGTAGAAAACAATCAATATTAAAAAGCTCTTGAACAAAAAACAACTGTTGTAGTTTTAGAGAAAATTCCCAATAAAAATACAATATTAGCACTTATTATCTCCATCACACTAGCACGAAATGTTTACAAAAGTCCACAGATACAACTGAATACAACAAATTAAAGAAAAGTTCACCAAAAACTCACAAAAACGAAAAATACACAACTCGCTTCATAAAGGTCTGTGCATTTACAGAAATATTTCGTCACATAATGGCGGATTTGTACCACGTGACTCCAATAACCAATCAAAACGTTGGTATACTTATTTGTCGCCACTGTCCCTATAAAGCCACTGTAATGGTGACCAGTGTTGATAGAACGCCTTTGACAAATGTAATAGATAGATGGCGCCATAGATTACATGATGGCGCAAATTGTAATGGATTTTGCAGAATTGTAACTCTTTTTTTAATAGTAGATACCTATGACACCCCGATTTTGTATGTCCTAGATTACCCATTAATGATATACTAATTATATTGTGAGATTACCTAAATACCAATACCACTACAGTTTATAATTCAAGAATCGAAATTATGTTGGCAACATTGCACAAATTATGACCAGAGACAGATGAAAGTACGTCTCTGTTATGACCAAATGTCGAGTATCGCCAACACACCACAGCCACAGCATTCAATTCAAGACAGTTTCTTGACAAATTTTAAAATTTCCGCCACCTTCCGCCATACTTTAAGTTGAATGCGTTAAAAATAAGTGTAGCAGCATAATGAAACATATCACACATTACCAATGATTTATGATACACAACATAACCCCTAAACCGAAGTCGCGTACCAAGTCTTCGCATACCACTTGCTTGGTCAGCATTGTACCACAGCTTATATTAGATTCACAGCTAAGCTGTGATTCTACTTTATTTATGAGGTATGTGAAGAGATAACCCAATAAGGGTTGTCTCTGGTATTAATAAAAGTATTTGTTTTACTACGTTCACCTGTCCTATAAACAGAAAACCAATCCCTCAAAGTTATGAAAGAGCACTGAACTCGCTACAAAACTAGTTATTGTTCCTTTTCTGACTTTGTAGGTACCTAAGTTCAGATATACCTACTTACCTTTTTTACCATTTTATTTAGAAACCAAATAAATATAACGGGACCGGAAGGGTGGAGGTAAATTTAATTTCCTTAATAATTGGTTAAGACGTAGTATTCACGAATTTAAATTTGCCGCTTGTTTATGTTTGAACAACATGCCATTCCGCAAACGTCATACCTACACATTCCACATTCAAGATTCAAGTTCAAGACGTTAAGTTTAATATTTTTGACAGTTGTGTAGGTGATCTCATATGATGGTAAGGAAATTCGTTGATAATTCCATAATTTACTATATATTTTTACGGATTTTTAATGATATTGCCTCAGTAAAACATTATTTTATTTCAGGCTAATTATACAGAAGACCAGATGGCCGGTAAGTACAACATAAACGAAAATCTAGGTTACGTTGCCCCGCCTATACATTCTTCTCGCACATTTCTTTGATTTTCTATAAACTTGGGTATGGTTTAACCTTCCTTGTTTGTTACTATTTCTACCATATATTTGCCATAATTTCTCGAATTTAATATAACACGAACATTCAGTACTCTACATTTTTTAAATGTATTTTAGTTTCCTTAAACCTTTTGTTCCTAAAAGAAATACAGAATGAGGTAGGTCATAAAAATCTCATTATGAATCATGTTGCTGATTTCAACCATATAAGGTATGATTTTGAAAGTTTCTGTAATATCATTAGTACACGTTTGTATGTAATCTGCAGATGTTCTTCTTCCATAGAGGTATTCAGTTGTAGCGTACATAATAATCAAATATAACCATGTATCTTTACGAACCGCCCAGTAAACTAATGCTTAATTCAGTCGAAGGTTACAAATAGCTACAATTCTGTTATATATTAATTAATTACTTATGTTATTTATAGAATTTCAAGAGGCCTTCCAGCTGTTCGACAATCGTGGCGACGGGAAGATTCATGTAGCACAAATCGGAGATGCGCTTAGAGCTTTAGGTCAAAATCCCACAGAGTCTGATGTGAAGAAGTACACCCATCAACATAAACCCGATGAAAGGGTATCGTTCGAAGTGTTTTTACCAATCTACCAAGTAAGTTATTTTTCCTTTGCTTTTAAGTTTTAACACAATAAAATTTAAATGTCATAAAATTAAATTCCATATAATGTTAGCAAGGACGTAGCCAGGGTTTTGGGGAGCGGGCGTAGTGTTAGGCTACAGGGGTGGGTAAGCCCGCTTAAGTGCTCCCGTGCAAAACCGACTATGCCGCATCCACCACTGGCGGGTCTAGACTTTTGTATTTTGGGGGCTGATAACTGCAATGCTTGTAAAGTTAGAATTTCGTGCTTCACGAAATGGGCATAGCCCGAAATAGACAGAAAACTATCAACAAATGGCTTAAATCATAACATATGCCATTTTCATTCTCATTCTCTTTGCTTTCAATTTTTGCTGCACATGTAAAATTAGTTTTAAATGATAACAAATGAGGATTTCGACCGAGGAATTGATGGTCAAAATGGGATGAACAATCGAGATGATTTTCACGTGTAAGTTCGGAACAATGGCCAATGACATTTATTTTGTTGATCTTGTTACTTGAACCCTCAAAGAATCTAATTATATCGTTAATTTTGATATTTTATTTTGCAATGCTTACTTGTATAAAGAACTAAAATCTGCTGAATTTTCATATTGGCAAATTTTATTGTTTATTGCAGTTTAATTAACTGCTGATTCACCGGTTTATTAATTAATTTTTAGCAAATTTCTAAGTCGAGAAGTGCTGATACCGCAGAAGATTTTATTGAAGGTCTTCGCCACTTCGATAAAGATGGGAATGGTTACATTAGTTCTGCAGAACTTCGTCATCTCCTAACTACTTTGGGTGAAAAACTTACCGATGATGAGGTATGTATTATAAATTCCAACAAATTTTAGATTTAAATTTAGCATATTTAAAATTCTTAGTAAGGCAAGGTATTTTTGGTACTTATATTTAATTTTGTTGTATTCATATCACTGAGTGCCACAAGCATACGGCTTATCAGTGGATTACCCAGAAATTTGTTTATCTAGTGGATATTGTACTTGCTTAAACCAGATAGTGATGATAAAGAAAAACTTTGTTGTAATGACTAAGTCAGAAATAATTTATTCACAGATATAAATGCAACACTCAAAAAAGAAATGTAACAGTTTATTTAGGTTTCCACTTACATTGACCATTGCTACTTATACGAGGGTTGCACAAAAAGTTCCAGGAGTAATTCCTAAAAACTTTCTTTAAAAATATTATAAATCATTCAACATTGTCCCTTTTAAAGTACTCCCCTTGGCAACACTTCTCCCAACGTCGTTCCTGTCACACAGGGATATTTGGGACGTTTCTTCACATATTTTTCTTGTAACTAATTGTACTTTTAAAAACATGTTTTTCTTTTAACCAGTTCAATGGATTATAGATATGGGCATCAATTTACATCGTCGTGTATCTAAAATATCTGTGTTCATTATATATTTTTTTATTTTGTGGGTGCCCCAAATTACCCAGAGTTTGGGGTATTTTGGGCCATGAACACTTTTTGACATAAAACAATTCATAAGATTTATTTTTAAATTAATACAACAATAAGCACATCCCAAGCCCGGGTCTTGCCAAACATCTACACGCAGCAAGTGCCGCGGCAACTTATGTTCGTTCGTGCTCGGGGAACGTTCTCCAAAAATACTTGTTGAAGTAACACCCATAAAATCTTATTTACTAAGAAATATTTGCCTTAACTATAAATGGAAATTTCATTTTTAGGTTGAACAGCTTCTTCAAGGCCAAGAAGATTCCCAGGGCAACGTAAATTATGAGGAATTTGTTAAGCTGATAATGTCTGGCTAGGTAATTGACCATATATTATAAACAAACAGCATTTATTATAATTTATTAATAATTGACTTAAATTTTATTTCCATGATGTTTAATTCTTTTATATTTTATATAGTGCCTTCATTCCAATTTTATACCATAATACTAATCAATATTTGGCATTTTACTGTTAGTCATTATTTGTAGGTTAATAAAACATTATTTATATATTTGTTGTTATTGTCATATTCCTTGTAGTCAGAGGTTATAATTTTGGACTTTGGACGAAACCCTTTGAAATAGGGCTTGAAGGAAAGATCTACGTATGTAGTAAGCCATTAAAAAAGTTATAATGAGCGAGATAGGCGTCAGGGTTTTTTTTTGCAAAATAATTTTGAAAATGGTACTTTTTCCTTTTTCTCTCAATAATGGAAGAAGTAATGACTTTAGAGAAAAGAGTTTCGAACAAAAGTTGGTCAGCAATGATTCTACGTAATGATCACGCATTTAAAAAAACCAGAATTTACAACAAAAAAACTATTAGCCAGTTCTAAATAATAAAAAAGTAGGTAGTACTATTATACCTACCTAGTACCTACCTTAATGATTTATTGTGCTTGTTATTCAATTTAATCACCTAATACTTAATCGGTGCAAATACTGCTGGCTGCAAAATGTATTTTCCTGTATACCTACCTAATCTTTTCCGCTTGAGCCGCCTTAAATTAAAAGTAGGGCCTCTTAAATTAAAAGTAGGGTACAAAAAATTATTTTTTACTAAGTACCTCCGCAGGGTTGATCCAAAAGGAGGATCAACTAATCAAATAAAGTTAGTGAAGACAAAATATCACACATTTTTTCAATAAAGATTTTTTTTGTAAGTGCAGTCTATATAACGAGTTGTATTTACTAATGTTGAAATTCAAGAAAACTTGCCAATGTAGGTATATAAATAATTATCTGTTCACATAACCAAACTTTTCTATACCTATTATGAAGCAAAATATATACATAACTTTATGCTGTTATAGTAATTTGTAATTTAAGAAACTAAAATAATGCTGTACTTAGAAATATGATACATTCCAATAGGTAGATAGATCAATGGTAAAACCATGATACCGACATTGAATCCGTCCACCGATGTATGATCGTAGAGTGAAAATAAAATTTTTGTATATTAGACATATTAGGACAGTGAAAAGTAGTGAATAATTAGAATAAAACTAATGAAATATTTCAAATACCTTAAATGCTCATATTAAGTGCATAATCATAATTGTTGGAGAGCTGAATGAAATTAGGGGTCATAAAATGATGCCTACCTAGGTAGGTACCTACTATCACACATAATACAATAAAGATAATGTTTTGAGGAATGAAACTTAGTAGATAGTTATACTATAATGTAATTTAGGTCTCTAATATATAAAATAAGATATAGTTTACAAATTTCAGTAAACAAATTGTAAAAGACTGACAATGAATTACAACCAAAATATTGCAGGCAATGGAATAAAATTCCTTCAGTAAACTAAGCAAAATATAAGGAATCGAACTACATAGGTCTTATTCAACTAATAAATTGATCTACGCAAAATTAATAAAATGTATCTGTCAAAATTCAAAAAAATTGAAAATAGAACATTCCATATTCCAAACAATTGAAAGTTTTGTCACTTCTTTAAATAGGTTTTCCCTGGAAGTAAAGGATCAGTTGTTGAATAGCCATCAAGGGCATAGGTATATAACATATGGGTAATTCGTAAACAAAATTTTACAAAGCCCTCATCAAGTGTGTTCAAGCAAGTTACCTCAAAAAAGTAAACAAGTAATGGATCTTATCAAAGTGTAATATTTAATCACATGAGTTCCTATAATTAATCATCCAAATAGTTAAATTAATAGACAGACAGTGAAGAGTTGGGTATTTATACGTTTCCTATCCACTAAGCCATTTATAAAATTTCAAATTTTAACTGTCAACGGAACACGGAACCACAAAAGTAGGAACTTACGGAACTAAGTCAAGCTTATTCAATTGAAAGTCAGTGGTGATCCAGACACAGAACGAGCTAGTTCCAGTATTAAAAGTTTTGATTGTTTAAAAAAGTGCTACGGAGACGATTAATAATTCTACAATATCCATGTAGGATATAAATGTAAAATGCCACAGCAAAAAGTGTAAGTGTTTCAAGTGCCGAAAATATCGTTGGATTACGCGTGTGCACTGTGCAACAATTTATTAAGAAGCAAATTGAATGCTGCACATGGAACGTCATACATTATCCAGTTGTTAATTCTGTGGTTCAACGCTAAAGCTTCTGTGGCTAAGGTAATACATTTTTAAGTATACATCTAGATGTCGACAGTACCATCAGCGCATCACCGATATTATTAGAACTCGGTGGGGCTAACCCCATTTCTATGATTTTTTCCATTGTTTCTAGCTATTTATCTTGGGTAGTGACTACTGCACTGTCCAGACAGTACTCCTAAAAAGATTAGTATATTGTCTAGATAGAGGTGTCTGCGTTTTCCACGTAACAATCTTAAACATATTCTTTGGAAACCTCTTGGAACTGCTTGGCAGACCTTATGCCATGTACTCATGTACACGGGTATGTGAACATGTGTGTCTGTGGTTAAATAAAAAATTGAAAAAAAGTAAAACTGCGGACGAACGCGCAACCCTCGGTTGTCTGCACTAAGCTACCAACGCTACAGAAATCAGCTATACAAGTCACAACGCTGACACCTTTGTCTAGACAATGTACCAACCTTTTTAGGAGTACCTACTCATGTCTGGACAGTGAATATTCTCTAATATTCTCTACTAACTTATGTTACGCCACTGCGCCTGCGGTGATAAGAAAATTAATTTATTACAAGAAAAATCACTACATAGTCTTACCATCGTGTGGAAACAATATTAAAAATAAATGTACCTAGGCCTACATTCTTCTTACTAAATTTATCGTAAAAAATGGGTCTATTGTTTTTTTGGAAAATTTTCATCTTTCATGCATTTGGGTAATTTACAATATTTACATTAAGTACCTACCTATATTTTATTTCGACGGGGAATATATAAAACAAACATATTATAGTTAATTGCTGGTAGACATTTATTAAATATTGTTTAAATATAGTATAACATCGATATATATTAATATGATATGTATAGTATGATATGTATTAATCTCGTACCATCGAGAAGTTTTGCGCCCTATTGTAATAAAGCTGGGCGAAATCACTTTAAAAGTGAACCAACTTAGTAAATATTATTTCTTAACAACATCCCTCTAATTTTTTGAAAGAGATTTCAATCCCTGTTCACAATAAATCATCACAGATAGACGGTCAAAAGTTAAAAGCTAGAAACATCTCTGTAAAATAATGTGCATTCTTTACAAGAAGTACTTCACATTTATAATACAAGTAAGTTTATGTATTTTTCCCTATAAACTACTCGATATGTTTAATCTATTATACACCTAGGCCAGAAAGTTTGATTGAAACCTTAAGTTCTATGTAAATACCTCAGCCAATGTTTATCTAAATAATTATATGTACGTATGTCACAATATCTATTCATTTCAAAACTTACATAGTACGAATTTCTTGGAGGGCTCAAAAATATAGACAAAATTCGAACAAAACTTAAAAACATGTAAGTTTATATAAAACAAATGTAAAGAAAACAAATTCGTACCAAGTATATACTTTTAACAGTTATTAACTATATCTTAAATGTACATTTGTGTACGATTAGTAAATTTAGAAATGTAGTGCTTTAATTTAGTCTTTTGTAACTGTTCAGATGACTCGTAAGTCTCTTCTCTCCAGCGGTGTGCTGGATGGAATTTTTTATTTGGTCGGATGCTACTGGGCCAATGCATACCAAAGGATCCTTGAAATAAGAGCAGACCTACAACAAAATCTAGAATCAAATATCGATTGGAAAAATACTTAAATTAGATAGTATATTATGAAATGATGTACCATCATATTTATTTTAATATTTGCGAACTTGCTCATGGGTCTATATGTTCCATCTTCACGTCAGCAGCGATTGTGCACGATATACTGATAATTCCCTAGACATAGGGAAACTCTGCACGATCTGGCAACACCGCCCCCGGCGTTGTGGCAACACCGCATTTGGGTGTGCCACCCTTATCAATTTTAGAGTTAATTTCGTGTGCCTGTAAAAAGGGCTGCGGAAAGCGATGCGGATGTTTCAAGGTTGGTTTAAAATGTTCGGCTATGTGTATGAACTGTCGGACCGATGCAATTGAATTTGAGCAAGAATAAATGCCTTTAGTGTATTATGCCTCAAGGGGAAACCACATAAAAAAACGCATCGACAAATTCTACTTCCTGGGTGGTGTGGAAATGAGTTTGGTGGTTTAGAAATCGCTAATGACTATTTTTGGTTCCTGTTAAATTCTATATACTTTATAAAAAGTTGTTGAAACTGAATGCTACAAAATAAGGCTGGATAAATAGGCAGTACAATATTTATCCAGCCTTATTTTGTAGCATTCGGTTTCAACAACTTTTTATAAAGTATATAGAATTTAACAGGAATATCGTTGCAACACAATATCAAATATTGTGTTGTGTAGGTAACAAAAGCGTTTTGGCTACCTACCCCTAACTTTGAACATGAAAACATTAACATAAAAAGCCTTGATAATCTGCAAACGACTTATAGGACATGTTTTATAGAAAATTTAATTCTGAATATTTTTTAGTACCTCTATTTTTGTCGTAGAATATTACATTTTCAAGATATTATTGAACAACCAGCGCGGTGTTATTATAAGGGTGAAAAAGGGATGAAGCTCAGCAGTTAGGGATGGGAACTTTTCGATCCTGTATTGCTAACCCTATTGCTAAATGTCGATTCAGAATATATCAGCTTATTATAAATTTTTTCTTCTATTTTTGCTAATTTCCGTGTACTACGTAGTGTATTCAGCCTTCATCTGATTTCGTCGCCACACGTCGCGTCGATACCATAGTGAATGCATTTTTCGTGTATACCACTTACCACCTGAGTAGGTTATGAGGAATTTTACTCTTTTCTAAAGAAATTCCGATGAAGAATTCCGACGAAATTCAATTTTCTTTGGATGAATTGATGAAATATTGATTTTTAAATAGAATATCCCGTATATATTTTAGGATTCTAGATTTTGGATTTGGACATTCTGCATACAAAACTGTATCGTATTTCTTTTCTGTTACACTATTTCGAATTTTTACAGTATATTTGCATTTTTATGCAGTGTGCCGTGACGATCTATAAATAATATTATTGTTGTAAGTAATATTTATAAAAAATCAAAGAAGCCTATTCGATTTTTTGTTTCTAATTTGTGTTACAGAGAGGTACGGTTGATAAACTTTCCTTTGTACAACTGTTTATTCAGACCTATTTGGTTTTAAATAATTTAAACTGATACTATTCTTTAATTAACAAAAACAATATGTGAAATATCAATAAAAAACAGCCATGATTCTTAGTAAACCCTAGTTAAAAGTTCATAAAGGCGCAAAAACTTCAATAAATTACCACACGCATAAAAATAATCTATAGATTCCAAACACGTAGAAATATAGAGGGTAGGTAACCTACCTATCTCATTAAAAATAAAAAGTTGGGGGAACTTCCGGTGAAACCGGAGTTTTTACAAACTTGAAAAGTAAATGAAAAATTTCTCGTCTTGATAACATGTGGTGCATGCCAAGTTTTATCTCGATGAGTTAACAAATATAGAAATGGCAGCGGGACATTCCCGCTGCCATTTGATCTCGTTGCTTTAAAAAAATATGATATTAGAAGCTGTTTACCAAAAATATGAACATACTAGATATTGATCAGTCCGTTAATAACACCAACCAACGTTGGCGTTATTAATATTATTATATTATTGCGACAACTGATAAAAATTCACTAATCTTGAATTGGGTCGTACACTAATTAAAGCATAGATCGAGGTAAATGCCTGAAAATATCTTTTCCTGTTCGAGCTATTACAATATTAGACGAATTGTTCTACTCTACGAAATAACGTATGTATAGCAAACCTTGCGTGGCGCCTGTCGATGACGCCTTTGAAGTTGGCAGCATAGTCCTCTGGTTATGTCACATTCGCTCGACATGTTACATGGTTCGGAATACTGTTTGTCCTGGTGAACGGGTGGTCGGCATACCCTTGTCGAAACACTGACTTCTGATTCTGCACATACGAGACCTGACTCGCAATCGCTATCCCTCCTGCAGAGTTCTCCTACACGTCGGCCATATGCGAAGAGACAGGAGCCGATAACTGAAAGCGATAATTACCAACCTTCAATAGCATTCGCAAACGTTTACTAAAAAATTTTATATTATTAATTTTTGGATTTATTCATTGATACTTAGTAGGTACTGCTGTAAAATGGGGTTACTTTGGTAAATCTTACCTACTCTGGCAGTTGCTTTTTGCTTTCATTTCATTTTTGATTTGATTTTAGTGTTCTCAGATGTATTTATTTGTTATGGGACTAAAGCGAGGAAAAATGCCTATACATTGCAACACATAGCTTAGTGTGCTCATAAAAAATATTGTAGGCCTAATTTTCGGTCTTACGTCTAGGCGACCATCAGAAGCTCTGTATAATCAAAAATACTAGATCAAAAAATACGTTAGAGACCTTAATAATAGAATCTCTTACAATTAAATAAAATTGCTAAAGCAAAAACTCAAAATCAAGAAGAAAAAGGAAAAATCCGTTTTGGTAACACGTACCATAAAATAAACAAAATTTAATGGTCACTTTGAAATAATTCAAATCTTTCAAATTTCAGCAATATTAGGTACAGAATCTCGAGACAAATACGTGTAAGTGTAATTTTAAATACGTGTAATTGAATTTCCCTCCCAGTACCTATAGTATTTGGATTCAAACAGTCGACATTAAACTATCCCTTTCAAAAACCCTGATTCTCAGAGAATACTTTTTGTCATGTCGAATATGAATCAAACATTAGTTCATTGACGCGTTTGAAGACAAGTAGTTTGGCCCAATTTTATTTTACTAAAAAATGTTAACTACAAATATTTTTGGGGACAAATTAAACTAAATTTTGTTGTAAAGTGTATTATTTATGATCTCTTGCTTCAATATAAGTTTGAAGAAGCTGTCGCATGCTTTCTTTATGATGATATAAAACAATTATACCATTTTTGTTAAAAGAACATAAAAAAAACTACCGTATAAAAACCGTGTCCAAATACCGTATAAAATATGAGTCTATGTGCCAGTTAAAAGTCATATTCATGGCCCAGTCCCTCATGACAGTATTGTATATGTTTGTTTGTCAAGCGCACACAGTTTATCGACTTTCATGTCCCATGATTTCCACTCATGGGACATGAAAGTGACATTTAAAGCCACTTACCTCCATCGACATCTACGCAGACCGAGCCCGGGCAGCAGTGCTCATTTGCAGTGCAGCGCTTCCCGTAGCATGGCTCAACCTCGTTGATCTCACTCACGTATTCCTCCAATATTCCCTCGTCTCCTTCTCCCTGCAAATAAATTTTAATACAATTAAGGGCATCCACTAGAATCTGATAAAATTAAGTCTGCCTATGAGAATATGGCGGGACCCTAATGCCAGTGAGAATATAATAATTCATTATAAGGTACCTAGTGAAAGAGGCAGTGTGCTTAGGGTCTATGTTAATATTAAATCAGAATGCGGAATCATAAAACATTATAAGTGTAAGTAATTAGTTTTGTCTATTATAAATAAAACTCGTGAAATAATCCTGAAATTTATGGATAAATAAAATCTTATCCAGACTAAACTAGACTTGTACCAAAACCTGGTGAGTGTGCAAAAAAGGGCCCTTGCCAAGAGCCAGGGCCTTCCTAGTCCAATCAATAGTGGTATTGAGGAAAAATGCAACCCGGAAACAAAAAATACGGTCCTATAGAAAAATTGTAAGAAAGAGTTTTTTGCTCTTTGCGTTTTAATGGCAAACAACTTAAAAAAATCGTAAGAAAAAAACGTAAGGTTTTCGTAAGAAAAAAAAACTAAAACCTAGCGACTAAAGTTAAATAAGAAAATTGTAGGCAATAAAATGATCCTTCTATTCATATTTTTATGATTATCGATTGCTAGGTATATTACTTTTCGAAAAACCCGTCAAAAATCGAATATTTATTTTTCTTTTTGCTGTATCTTTTTATTATTGACATTTCAAAACTTGCTACTTACTGTAAGTATAGCCCACGGCATGCCAAAAAAGTACGTTTTTGAAATATTTTAAAATACTGAAAATATTTCGATTTTTGAAAAAAGGCAATCTCGAAAATCTGCTTGCTAGACGGGTAAGTAGTCATAGATTAACGATTATATGCTTAATATTGTAAATTGTTCTATATAATATGGAACACTTTAAGCACCTTATAAATTAGAATTCCAAAGAAAATATTTGTTGTTTATTAAACTTTGTTTTCCCTCTTATTATTGTGCCATAACTATTGTTTTCTTAAAATTAAAAATATCCAAGACATTCATTAAAAAATATCTTCATGTTTTCGTTTCATGCATTTTCGGTAAAAAATACTAATAATAAAATTATATAATGACCATCATCCTCCACTTTGTGTTATTTTTAAAATAAATATCCATAATTTGGGGCCCATTTTCTTCGCTTATCTATTATCGAACTGTTCTGGCGTGATATAGATTTAAATGAGGCAAAATAAGACCATACATAGTTTTTTCTTATAATACTGGTATGGTTCGAATTTAGCAACGGCGTAGTTTTATCTAATATAATATATTTATCTGGATATTTAAAAACCGTAGTTTATTTTATTACCTTTCAATTAACTAATTAGTTAATTATTATCGTATCACTTAGCAGAAATTCTCTATATGAAGTTATTTTTTGTATCTTATGTAATCTGCCATTCAGACTGGACTACACCGAGTCATAATTTTACAGTTTCATTACCTCCCACCGTTATAAACTGAGCAGCCGCCTGGCATAAAAAAGTGTCCTCCCCCTGGATTGATGAGAGGCCTATTTATCATGTAACCAAATATATGCAGTATGCAGGGTTCATTATATTGTTTAATTTTGAGTTTTCTGAAACAAGAGAAAATACCCCCTCAATTGTATAAATATTTGCTATCAATTCATAACTGGCATAAAAACAAATTACGGTATAATTAAATATCGCTATTGAACACGCTATGGTACATTCATAGCGGTCTTTATGTCACACGGAACCCTTTGTGACTATCCCAAAATGTAAGTAATATCCACATTAATTATTGTAATATATTTTCTGTGCTACTACCTTTAGGTAGGTACATAATTGAATTTACAAAACACATTTTAATATAATGCATAATATATTGCATATAATCACTAAACCATTTCGTGGATTAACTTTCATGTAGGTACACATTATTCTATATTACTATATTCTATATTATTATATTGGCTTCAGATATTTTGATATTGTTTTTTATAGCAATTTTAAGTTTTCATTTCTATAAAGTCTCCTTTCCTACTGACTAAAGAATGACGACAATGTTACATTTAATAGTTAAGTTAATAATAGTTAATAATAGTTAAGTTTCAAAGTCTTGCAAAGGCTTGCGTCAATGTTTAAAAAAATATCTTCGTACACTGTTTCTAAAATGTATGTGTAGTTCAACGACCGCCAACCCTGACCTACACAATGTTTCTCAGTGGAGTAGCCATTTTTTTTCCCGGATTGGAGGTATCGGTTTCTGGGTGGACCTCAGGGCTTGCTGAAGTTTCCATAGGCTGTTATCCTGGCGGCCTAATGACTCCAGATGGAGCTGCCATCTTTCGTCTTGGTGCTCTTGGAGGGCTGCCTTGACTCTCCGGTTAAGTTGGTTGACCAAGTGCGTATCCGCTGGGTCCTGTGTCCTGATAGAGCGTTTCTTCGCTCTTCTGCGCTCCCTGATTAGCTGCTTGGTCTCTTCGGAAATTTCTCCATTTGGATCTGTTTCCCGTCTCACGGTGGTTTCTGTTGTGCTGGCACTTATCGCTGCGTATAGGCACAGCGCTATTTGCATGCCTGTGCCTACCTCGAGGAAAGCCTATGCTTTCGAGGTACGCCAATGGATCTTTGCAAATGGGCTTGGAACTTCGGCCAGTCCGTCCTTTTCTTGGCGAACCATTCGTTATTGTCCTCTTGTGCTGTGCGAGGATCCCTCCCTGAGGTTCTCGAGGTTGAACTGCATAGGCAGGTCCGGTCGCCCTCCGTGAGAGGGGAAGTGAGTGGGTTCTGGAGGTCCTGGTGTTTATGACCACGGTTACGGCTTTCATGTTGTCCGTGGTGAGTGCCAGAACATGGTCCAGGCTCGATTTCACTAGCAGGGCTACGCATCCCCCGTTTCTGTTCCGATCTCTGCGGTGGATCTGGTAGCCTCGTACCTTGAACCTGAGATCAAGCTCCAATCTGATGTCCTGCAAGGCGATCACCTCTATTTTGGTCCGCGCTAGAAGTTTGTTTAGCTCTACTTTTCTGACTCTAATAACACCGTTGACGTTCTAAGAGACGATCGGCAGCGCATCAGGCTTCAGGGTTGGAACGGCCGTGAAGAGTAGATTTAGGGCCTGTCTCAACTGGGCAATCAACTCTATGTTGATAGGTTGTTGCGTCTCGGGGCTCTCGTGGATTTAGGGTGGGGCCTGACTTGTCTCTTTTGTGGTATCTGCAAATGAAAATCCGGTTAGTACAGGAGTACCTTTGGTGGGCTGTATTTGTTGTGGTTACTGTTGAGCTTGTTGGAGTTTTGCTGGCTGCGTTATCTTCTTAGGTGCTTTGGGGTGTATTTGGGGTAGGTGGTTGGCGGGGTGGCTTCCTCTGCAGTTGGCACACTTCGCTGGCAGCTCTCGTGTCTTCTTGCATTCAGAAGTGCGCTGATCTTCTCAGCTTTTCACGCACCTGGGCTTGACACGTGCATTTGCTTAGGGAGTGCCCGCCCTTTTAGGAGCGGTAGTACTGCCCGACCTCTCTGGGTGCTCGCTGCCTTTCCACCCCTACGACTAGTTAGCAGCATCGGGACACCTCCAGGGTCGCCACTTCAGTGGTTGGTAGCTGTACTAGTACCAGCGGGAGCTTCTCGCTGCTCCTACGGCTTGACATGGATGGAAGCTCTGTTTTACTAGATCCTCTGCGGTCTCGGCTCGGCTGTAGAAAATCACAGAAGTTCGGGCCAGGAAAATCCCTATGAGGGGTTGTTCTAGGTATAAAGCACTTCGGCCAGTTAAATTTTTGTTAGATTTTGAGTTGATAGAAATGTGTACGGGGAGGTTATTGATTTTTCAAAATCTGCCAACTTTGCGGAATATTATCGATCCATGTTTGCAAATACATTTTTTTGAGTCCTTTGCTTGAAGGGCATACACTGACGAAAAAAAGCAACCATAACAAAAGAAGATCGGTTAAAAATTGAAATTTCGGTAGCCATTTGAAAATGGTCATTTTACGGAAATATTCATTGTTTTTAAATCTGTGATAAAACAAGGGTCTAGAGGTCTAAGGTATTTTTTTTACATACCAGAGAATGTACTAAACAGGACCTGACATGAAACATTCGAATCGGGCTTGAAGTATTGGAGAACTGAATTTTTAAAAGTAGGATACAAATGGTGATTTTTGGACTGTTAAAAAGCTCGTTCTCCTGGCCGATGGCAGTTAGAAGGCTGATATTTGGTATGTGGGGATACTTTATAAGATACTTCCTTCCCCAAGAATTCCAACTTTCAGCAAAATCGATTTATCCCTCCCGAGATGGAATACTGGCAACACTAGAAGGACCAACGAATGTATTGCGGTTTCAACGATCAAATAGGTAGGTACGTTTGAAAATATGATAGGAGTGCGACAAAGGTGCGTCCTAATCATATTAATATTATCTCCTTTAATAGATGAATTTATAAGAAAAAATGTACCAAATCTGGATTAGTGAAGTCTAAAATGAACAGCAAGATAGTAAACCAACGAATCTCATCAGTTCGTTATTTTTCACTGCTTATGAAATCTTACTGACCGTATACAAAGGTAATAGTGACCCGTTATTTTCAGATCCGATAGGAGTAGCCGGCACCAAATGGCTCCGATCGGAGCTGGTGGTAGTAAACGTAGTATTTTTTTCGTCATAAGCGTTCTCGAAAACGGGAGGTGCATACGTTTTAGCGGGAAACGGAAATATTATATTTTCAACTACCTGCAAGGGTAGATTCAATCCCCCGGGGGGTGATTACGGCCCATCCTTTCCCATTGCCCCGTCCCGACGATATATATACTTCCCTCCAAAACCCTCTCTGTCGGGCGCTGCGCAGGAAGTCCGAAAATAGGGCTGGTTTCTGTTCGTTTGAGGGGTGGCACTAGTTAAAAACTTTTGACACTATTTTTATCGGGTTCAGCACCATCGAAAAAACGGGGGTGGGGAAGTAGGTTTTAACACTCTAGCAATATCTTACACTTTTTTCCGACTCCTTGACTCTACTACATACAATATTTCAACGATATATTCTGTAAAATAATATTTATTGTTCATAAAACTCAGTATAAAGTTACTTCTTTGGTCGACTATATTACCTGCGTACGGCTGTGGTGGAACTGTAATATGAAGAGAATATTAAGCTTTCCCATTTCATCGCGTTCTCATTAATATTCAAGCTGCACTAGCAATTTAGCGAATGATAAAATTTCCGTTACGTATTACCGAATCTCCGTGAAAAGCATTACGATTCACTTGGAATAGGTACATTGATAAGTTTCAGACACTTACCTGAATAAATCCACCACCGTGGCCTCCATAACCCATATTTGCGAGCACTTCAGGGGAGAATCTGTTGAAGAGGCCGCCCCAGCCATGAACTTTATGTCCTAGAAGGCAGACGGTTATTATGGCGATCGTGGCTCTCATGATCACTGTAAGAAAATAAGCTATTTAAAATAATTTTCGACGGTACTTCCGTGAAAGTTTCTGTCAAATTTCATTCATCTAGATTCTTCCAAAGTGGAGACCATAAATAAATTTTTTTTATACCAACTTTAGACGGCTGTAATTTGGAGAGAAGGGGTTTTGGAAAAACAATTATGAAAGACCCCTTCATTTTTCAAGTCTTTCAAAAACAATCTTTGATTTTATATAAAAACTGAGTTTTTTTGTTAAGAGGTTGATATTATTTAAATATATTATTTAATTATTAATAAGGGATAGTTCCATATATAGGCGTTACGTTTGTTTTTTTTTTGGTCAGTTTATAGGAGCATCAGCACGCGACGTATGTTAATAAACGACTGACGTCTCATAGAGTATCATACCATTTCGGCCATTTCTGCACTAACGCATGTTTTACTTAGATTTTTCGGAAACAGTGTCAGTAAAAATGTTTGAAAACAATTTATTATTTTAAAAGTCAATATTGAAAAGTGAATATTATAGAAAGTGAAAAAGAAGTGAAGAAAAGTTCATATTTTCCATAATGTCTAACTGCAGGTGCTATTTACAGAGCCGACAATGCATAATAAACTTCCTAGAATACCAGAGAACTTGCTACCATTATCTTCCGTCCATCAGAGAGTTGCTGATGCCTTAAAAATGAATTTACGAAGCATAACTTGTGTAAAGGAAGAGTCTACATCTGGTAAACCTCTTAGTACTCGAGGAAAAACACGCAACACGTATTTTGAAAACGAATGATGTTCATGATGGAATTAAATAAGAAATTCGTAATATTGTGTATACTAAGAAAGAAGAGACAAGTCTATGACGATTAAAACAGTTAGCAAAAGGCTATCTTAGATGTTTCGGGTACCAGTGGGTGGCATATTTTAAAGAATATTGGCTTTTATTTTACAGGAAAAATAACAGACGTGAGCTTCCTTTGTGAGCAACCTCACATCGCAAGTGAGAGAATAGGTTTTTTACGAGAATATATCTGACGCTATCTGAAGAAAAATTATAAGCGGGTATCCGACGCAATTTGTGTACCTTCACGAAACATGGTTTTTACGAATGGAGGATTCAAAAGAACGTGACAAGATAACAGTGTAAAAAGTTGTAAAACAGGCCACACAGGAAATGGTAAGTGTTTTGTTGTGCGATATGCTGGAACTAGGCGTGTATTCATACAAAATGCTTCATAACTTTTTTCTACGAAGTCTACGGCGGACTGCCACGAAGGAACAAAATTCTTTTAAGAAAAGCCTCTCGGAAAAATTGATTCCAAATCTTACTGAGTCCTCGATAGTGGTGATGGATAAACCTACCATAGTTTTTTGGACGAGCCAATTCTTACTGCTCCCTGGAATAATACAAGAATAAAAGAATAGCTTTCTTGTAAAGGTACAATATTTTGCCCCTGCCAAAAGTAAATACAAGCCTCAAAATGTTCACGTTTGAACAAATAATTTATATCAATCTAGAGCAATCTATCAAAAATCAATAGAACCTCATAATCCTGCCGAAGCAAATCAAACACAATTCAAAAGAAACACCTAAACCTGTTATAAAAAATATTTTCATACACACTGGCTGTAAATAAAACTACCACAAACTAGGTACACATTACAAGAACAAAAGAGAATAATCGTACTAATTAAACATCCGCAGCATACAACAATAAAACTTGACGTAACATTAAAAAAATAATAGGTATATAAAAAGGTATAGGTATGAATAGGTATAATATAAGAAAGAACAATGGCAATACTTGCAAAACATAACATAAATATTTGTCATAAAGCACATAATCTTCTGAACCAATTATACTACACACTACTAAAAATGAAACTCCTCTCTTAAAACACTTACCTTATATAAACATTCGAAATAAATAAAATAAATAAATAAGAGAAAATAAATAAAATAGCAACAAAACAAAATTACATAATAATGTACAAATACTACATATTTACAACAAAACAAAGCTGTACACACTAACATGATTAAAATAAAATAAAAAACAAAGAAAGATACAATTAATATTAAGAATAATATTAATAAATTATTAAAAATTAAACTAATATTAGATAGGTACAAGAACGTTTATCTAAGACCTAAGACCAACTTTTGCACTTCTCTAAAAAATTATAACTCGGAAAGTAAGCTGCGTCCAATAAATTCGCTTTCACGGGATATTTTTAATATTGTTATTAATAACTGTGCCAAATTTCATCGACTTGCAAATATGGATTTTGCTTTGGTTAAGTGAATCTAGTGGAGCGCCTGTAGTAACAACATATATTACAGGAATGCTTGTTAGTTAGTGCATATATTGGCAGCACCTAATTAGCATGTATCGAGCCATGCATTATTTGAACAATAACAGTGGCGTATGAGCCGTATTTGAGGCAATACGCTACGCCAATAGGACAAAATTGCTCATTTTCGAATAATTTTCTTCAAAAATATGAATTTTATCGATTTTCTGCTTTTAAAACATTAATTAGCCTTTAATTACAGTCATGTTATTTTTGCAATTTTCTGGGAAGGAACTCATTTACTGAATATTGCTCTGCTAAGGTATTTCAAAATTACCAGAGCAGCTAATTTCTCGGAACCAGTACCAGCCTGAAATTCCGGACTACGACACTTAAGTAGCCTCTACACTCTCCAGGGCCTTCACTAATTCTCCACCTATTTTCGATTATGTCTACATGCCGCGGGAATTCGAAAATTTTTTCCATCAATTATTTTTGCAAATAAATCATCAATTATGGAATATATTCGTAGCATTTAATTAGCTTTTAATTACAGTCATGTTATTTTTGCAATTTTCGGTGAAGGAACCCATTTACTAAATATTGCTCTGCTCTGCTAAAGTTATTTCAAAGTCAGGGCAGCTAATCGGAACCAGTAGCAGCCTAAAATTCCGGACTACGGCACTTAATTAGCCTTTAATTCTCCACCTATTTTCGATTCTGTCTGCTCACTTTGCTCTGTTAACTTTATGGACATAAATATTTCCAGTAGTTTTGAACTTAAGACAGTATCAAATACCTGTAAGTCTAAAAATATGACAATACTTTTTTTGATTATATTATATTACGTCAGTTTCAGTCTGTCAGTCTGTTCCAATATTTTTTTTAAAACCAAATTGCCCGTATGAAATCACTTTATGTTTATCATGAAAGGAACGTAATCGGTTATTTTTCAAAAACTTTTCCCAGATTATTTATTAAAGAGATTGGTCGATAATTGGTCATTTATTTTTCATATCCACTCTTAATGTTTGGTACTACAATACTCTACTTTAGCAGACCTGGAATTTCAGCAATCAAAGCACAGGTTGAATATATATGCAAGGGGTGAACTAATAACTTTACTTAATTTCTTTATCAGTATTACAGAAATACCGCCTTTCCTTGGTGACGCGTTATTTTTTAGGGTAGAGATAATCCGTTCTACTTTTATCTTTTCAACTGGGTCTAAAAATATGGAATGCGAAATATTCATATTTGGATTAAACGGCGTATTTAACTTTGTAATATCAATTTTGTCCGTTATCTTTTCACCAATGTCAATAAAGAAGTTATTAAAATATCTGCTTTTCTTTTTTTGTCGCATATTAGTACATCCTTATTCTTAATCTTATCAATCTTAACATATGTTTCTTGGGGTCATTTGTGACTTCATTTACTACATCCCATGTTTTTTTATAATTACTTCCAGCTTCAATCAACTTACTTTTATAAAAAAAATTTTTAAGTTTTTTTTCAAGTTTATTAGATTATTACGATAATTTTTAAAATCAGGATTAGTTTTGTCTTTTAAAAGATATTGTTTTAAATTGTCCCTTTTCCTTCTTGACATCAAATACCTACAGTCATCCATGGTTTTAGCTTCTTATTTTTATTTGTTATTTTTTATATGTAGTGCCTTTGCAGGTTGTAAGTTTATCATAAAAAAATATTAGTAGCAACATGTACAGTCGCCGCCTCTCAAAAGTGCACGGCATATTTTTCTACTTTGAATGTGACAATGAATCATAGTCGTCTCATAATTAGTCAATTTATACGTCAAAATAATTTAATTCTGAACATTATGTCATAATAATAAATTTGTCAGAATAGAAACTTGTCAGAATATTAATAGAAAAAGCCAAGGCATTTAAATGATGTGCAAAGGGCGAGGGCTATAGTCAGAATTGATTGAAAGGAAATTGTTCTCTGGCTGAAGTAGCCGCTGCGCTGATTTGAATGTTAGCAAAAGCTGCATATTTAAAATTAAAAAGACATGGGACCAGGAACATAGAATACAAAGGGCAGCAAGAATAGGAATTGGTAAAGTTTTCAATGAAATTCAAGATAATGCTCTGATTGAATATATTCAACAACATCCTTTCGAAACAGCTGCTAATGCACGAGAAGAAACATTTGGGCATGGATAAGTGTTCATGGGCCCGGAATTTTAAGTAGATTTACAGCACTAAATTATTTAAATATTTTAGAAAATGTGATGTTACCATCAGTAACGCAAATTTTTCCTAGGAATTTTATCTTTCAGCAGGTGAGCAATTTTTTAATGATACTTCTTTTAGGACATTTACAATTTTTGTTAATAGGATAATTGCCCAGTTCATACCGCACGAATAGTAAGAGGTTCATAATGATATTAATCTCTTACCTTGGCCCGCGAAAAGTCCAGACTTGATCCTATCGAAAACGTTTTGGGGTTACGTAACTAAACATATTTATAAACAACGGTTCAGATCTCAAAACGCTAATCAGTTTTGGGAAGTAGTTGAAGATGCTTGGGAAGAACTTGTGGGTAGTTACGATATGAGGTCATTAATTAAGTCGATGCCAAGGCGATTGAAAAGTGTCTAAGCAGCTAATGGTTCTGCTGTAAAATATAAATTTTTTGTAATATTTTTATTTAACAAACTTTTGCCCAATAAACAAACTAACAATTTTCTTATTGCAAAGTCACTGAACAATTTTAGAACAAAACCCGATTTACATTAACGAAAAATGGGAAAAATTACTGTGGCAACGGAGAGTCGTGCACTTTTGGGAGGCGGCGACTGTTACACTTTGTTCATCGTGTATATCATTCCAATATCATTTTTATTTCAGTTATCACGGTATTCTCGTTAACCTGTTTTATTATATTCATATTTTTTTTACAGTGGAGATTATATTCTGTTTGAAATTGAATATTGTAAATTAGGGGGTAATGATCTGATATATTATTATATACTACCATTGGCATACATTTTACGTTTTATCTAAAATATTAAAATTTCTTATATAAGAAAAAATATCATCAATAGTTGACACTAAATTGTCTTCTTATCTGGTTATTGCATTAATCTGTTTCAAAAATCCATTTTTTTCTAATGTATTTAGATATTTTCTAGTATTAGGTTCCCTTTCTACATTAGCAATTATTATCAATTTTAATAGTTTTAATATTTTTTGACTTGCTTTGAGTTATTCGGCGTGTTTCGATCATGGCGCCAAAACAATAACGAAAATTTAAAATATTAGACTTGTATATTTATACCAACCGCGTGAATAAAGCAACAGGACTTTAAAACCGATCACAATAATGAACTATCTACATTAATAAACCCGAATGAATGGAGAACAGGACAATGAGAAAGGGAAACCTCATTAATAAATCGTAGACCACATGTGCTTCTAAGCTCTGCCCTCACAATTTCTACGTCATGCGAATTCATTTTAAAACTACCCCAAGCGAAATTAATTTATTTGAATATTGAACTTACCTACGTATGCAAATTCAAATCAAGCGTGCACTAAATTAACAGAACTTCGCAAAAGCACTAACCACCCAGTGTTTTCGAGGATTACTTGATTACGGCACGCTTACTGCAGTTACCTCGATCCATACAGACATTCAGTTATATGCTTCAGGATCGCGCCAGCCCGTAAGGACTCGCCAGGATTCGGCGTAAGGACGTGTAGGTTTGGCCATGTTGCTATCTATAGGAAAGGCCTTCAAATCTAGGACCTATCATTCTTTCATGTCTGGCTAATGATTTTCAGCTGCCTTATAGTTCTATGCTGCTGAATGAAACAGGAGAGGTTGAAAACAAAATAACACAAATTTAGAGGGAATTATTCATTATGTATCGCTTATTCTCTATGAAATGCAATAATATAATACGTTAACAAAGTTACTATTATTTATGTAACTTTTTATCTATTTCAGTAATGCCCGCGGTAATGCCTTAATTTATTGGATTTTATATATTTTTTTGAAAATACCAATAGGTTGTAAAAATTCAAAATTTTAATGTCATTTTGGATGCATATATCTTCTGAATAATATGGAATATCAAAATACGGTTTTCAGGACGTTTTTGGAAATTTCATTGGTAATAAATTAATGCCCGAATATCATGTTTCTATCGTGCTCAAAAAAAATTAATATACAAGGTGTAAACTAAACCTCTAAAAAAATCAAAATTTAATATTTACCGAGAATTTAGGAAAACCAAAATCGAGATAAAATTTTCATACCAAGGTAGCCTATGGACCAATTCAAAAAAACTAATTTGGCCGTTTCTTGATAACTCGCTTATTTTCGAATATACGAGGGTTTTATGGACTAGGACATTTTTTGAAAATGCATCTCTTACTGTTTGAAAACAAAGTTACGTAATGGATCTTTTCTTATTTTCAAGTAAACTTGCATGCCTCTAACTCAATCTCAGTAGCTAGAATTGTTATTTCTTATACAGGGTGCCTGGGAAAACATTTAATAAGCATGTTTCACAACAAGTCTGTAAATTTAAATATGCTATATGCAAAATCCTGTATAATTAAAATCTGTGAACCTTAGACAAATATCTCGAAATCGTTTTTTATTTTTCTTGATCGGTATTATTAATTATTATTGAAGTTTTTAAATGTTAGCATGAAATCTCTTTAATCGCGAGGGAGAATTCAAATAGTCTTTTATTGTTTGTTTGCTATTAACAATTTTAATCTTGAAGATTGTTGATTTTGACACCTGTTTTCAGTCGCGGCTTTAGGATTGAGTCTGGTGGGAGGGGGGGGGGGTCGCAAGTGGGGTTGCCTTTAAATAAGTGATAACATGAAAAGTAATATTTAACAATAAATAAGGAACAAACGCTTAGGATAGTGTATAATGCATAACACTGGCAATGTAGCGCAATGGAATAGCACAGGATATAAAACATAAAACGGTGCGCAGTGTCCGTATACACTATAATACGGACAATGCAATAAAAAATATGTGAATAGCCAAACATATAAAACTGTTCGTAAGTTCTATATGTTGCGGGAAATAGTGGACAAAAAAAATAATAACTACAAAAAGCATATATAGTATATATACCCAATATATTTTCATATCAAAGTACATAATAGTAGTAATCTGGAATCTGTCATGACATTTGGGGGGCGGAATAAGAAGTTAAGAAGTTCTCGATTAATCAGCACAAAAAATTTTAGTTTATAATTATCAAGGTTAGAAGTGATGGAAGAATACTTTTCTTAAAATTAAAAGAAATTAACGCTAGGTTTCATGTTTATCTAATTTCAGGCACTCATTTGTTGGATTGGTATTTTATGATTTTAGTTTTGACCAAGCAAGCAATTTCTGTATCACTCCCTCTTTAAATGCATCAGAATTCTATTGTATATATGTAATTCAATGTTTTCTAGCATATAGCTAGGAAAAGTAGTTATTTTAATAGATTCTACAAGATTTTATGCATTTTAAAGTTTAACATCTTCTGGATAACTGTATGCCTAATACTTTTATATATAATATGTTCAAATAGAACAAATATAAATAGTAGAGTAGGTTTATGTTTTCTAAGATTCCAGTTCCGTCAAAAACTAATATCATAAAGTGTCACTGAAAGTGTTGAGGTATGAATATCTTAAATTCAAGTATAAACGAACAAATCATAAATCACTCTGAAGATCCTCAATGTCCATATGTCCAGATATGCAAGTGTGTCTTCCTTATTATTCATCTATTATTTATTCTTATTATTATCACAGAATATCAGTTTAGGTTACAGAAGCTTCCATATTTTTATAGTTTGCTAAACTCCCTTAAACTTAAAGGAAGGAATACTTTCCTTTACGTCGCGTCGCTCTGTTTTGTTTTCCTGAGGTTTCTAAATTACATTACGAATTGGGGGTATATCTTATCAAAGAACGGCTCCTATCCGGGCTTGCCACTTCCGCTTTTCCGGTTTCGTTCAAAGTTTGGTTTAAATAGGGAATAAGGTAAATGTGTGTTTATCGTCTTCGGATAAGGGAAGCCGTCTTGTTTAGAACGTGCCGCAAACTTTGCTGTGAACAGATAGTGTAAGAAAAAAACTAATAAAGAAGTCTTGTTTTGTTTCTACCATATGTGCTATATCAAACCATGATTTCGAGGGTCTTTGGATTACTTTAATGTAACAGTGAATTGCCTTGTGCCATATTTGTTAATATCATGCCAAGTTTTGTTAGTCTGCGAGATGCAGCATGACGTAAAAAATGTAATTTACTACGCAATATTGCGGGTGCCGTAAACATGGGCTGAAATGTTCCGTCATATGTTTCCATTACGATAGTCTAACTTGCTCCAACGTGAAATTGACATTGAAGAAGACGTTGATGAAGATATTGACATCGACCTCGAGTTTTTTAATGTTAATATGTCATATGAAGATGATAAGAGGACGGGAGAAGCTGAAGAGACTGCAGAACCTGAAGAGATTGAAGGAACTAAGGATCATTAAGCAATCAGAGAACCAAAAATATCAGAGCAACTCGATCTTGGGTACCAACCTAAACGTAAAAGGTGGAGAATAGGTGTATGAAAAACAATAAATACAATATGTAGCATAGTCTTGAATAAACAGCCATTTCAATTATTTATCCAGAATTCATGTACCACATTCATAATAATTTTCTTTGCTCTCTTACGCTGATGTGACTCCTGCGTCGCTCGCTCCTTCACACGGTTCTATCATTAAAACCATTACACCAATGGAAAAAATGTGGATCCTTTTATTACAAACGTGGCAATAAAAAATGAAAAGAAAGCTTACCTTCAGCACAATTTTAAAAATAGCTCTATGAGAGAAACTTGGAGGAAACTCAAAAAATTAAATATTATTAGTAATAATAGTAATAAAAATAAAAATACTATTCTAGTACATTTGCAAAATGTTAATGATATTAATGATTTTTTTTATAAACTCAGTACCTAAATTCAATAACCTAAATGAAAATAAACTGTTACAATTTTATAACTCTAATAAAAAACTAATCTGCAAAATGATTTAAATTTCAAATTAATCAATGATAATACTGTTTTGTGAATTTGAAGTAATATATATTCGAATGCTGTAGGAGGTGAATTATGCTGCCCTTATATATTTTCGTTAATTAGTCACTTAATTAATTTTTGTATCGAATGGAGTATTTCCTTCTGCTTCGAAGGAAGATATTGTATATCCTTTGCCAAAAAATAGGAACCCTTCTGAATCTAAGGATTTGATGCCTGATGTTCTGCCTGATGTTTCTAAAATTTTAGAAAAACATATAGAAGAACAAACTAGAATATATTTGGATGACAATGGGTTACTGCCTTCAGTGCAATCTGGTTTTAGGTCAAATCATATCTGTACCAATGCTTTATTAAATATAACCGATGATATAATCACTGCTGTTGATGATGACCAGGTAACGATTGTTGTTTTGCTAGATTTTAGCAAAGCGTTTGATACCTTCGATTATGAAATTCTTGTTGCCATTTTAAACTACTTGGGTTCTAGTGAAAATACTCGAACTTTCTTAAAAAATTATTTAACATACACAGACAGAAGACAAGTGGTAAAAATATATGATATATTTTCAAATGCAATTAACTTAACTTGTGGGGTGTTACGAGGATACGTTCTCGGTCCTTTGTCATTTACAATCTTTACATCTACTCTTGACTCTCAAATTAAGTTTTGCAAATATCATTTTTATGTTGATGACACCCAAATATATTTACAATTTCATAAACAGGATTTGCAGCAATCTATTATCAATATTAATACAGATTTAGAAAATATATCAAAATTTTCGACCATGATTTGATAATTATTCCACTAAACACAATTGCCATTTTATTTTGTAAAAAAACTGATAGAAATTTGATTGCTGATAAAAAAGCTTCCTTAGGAATTATTCGATCAATTCGGTTATTTCGCCGGTGATACTCAACCTCTGCGCCTAGACTATATATTTTAGTATACAGTTTAGAATTTCTTTCTTTCAGTTTGTAGTCTTCAATATTTTCAGCGGGAACCAAAGATAATTTAAATATTTCTTGCAATCCTGGACAAATTGTTGACATGACTATGACAAACTTATAATGAGGTTTCATATCAATAGTAACACATACCAAGGCATTTTCTAAAATCAAAAAATTAAATACCATAAAAGACTAAAAAAAATAAAAAATAACTAATAAAAGATACTCCTTTAATGTTACGCAATTTAATATATTATTTCTTATAAATAAATAAATATAAATACATACAATAATTACAAACATACATCAGTAACAACAAATAAAAATTGAATTCGTCAGGTAAAGTTCATCACACTATAGTACAATTCATTCTAGTCTCGATGGCTTTCTTGCTTTCACAGTCTCGGAATATATATTAGGGTAGTCGGCATATAGGATTTATTCCAACAAAATGCATATGCTTGTAGATTTCAAAGCCCTGGAAACATTCTTACTGTATCAAAAAGTAATAGCAATAGAACGACTTGATTTTCGGCGGGACTTAATGTAAATATCATACGAAAATACCTTGAATATTTTCTAATGACAACAAAATATGTTTCCAGGCACATAAGAATTCGTTCAATATATTGTACATAGAAGTCGATACAGAAAGATATTCTTTGCAGACAATTTACCATGCCAGGTACTTACTATATGTTATAATGTAATATGTATATTTTTACCTTTCAATCAGATGGCGCTGACTTTCGCGGTTCTGTCGGTCAGTGAAGTGAACTTCGTATACATTTTATACAGACTGCAGGTTTTATTTCATCAACACAATTATGTATGCAATATCGATAAAAAATCTAAAATGATCTTTTTCGCTCGACGCATTATTTCTAGCAAGTTGCAGGCTAAAATACTTGCTGAAAAATTACTTGTAACGTGAAACGATTTAATATGTCAAGCCCAGAAACGAAAATAAAATAGCAATTTCCCACATTTCATATTCCTGTTCGAGTAAAATGCCGACCACCCTAATACGCTACTATACACTTTATCATGTTCACGGAGAGGTCACTCCGGTGATGGAGGTTATCCACGGCTTGTAGTATTGGGTCCTCATGTAAACTCCGGGCAAATAAGGTTCAGCACATTTAATTCCATGCGACACTGTACCGGCTAATTGATACCTCCCATCAGGTCGCTGCAGAACAAGAGGCCCCCCAGAGTCGCCCTGTAAATAAATATACAGTTAATCTTAATTAACTTAATGCGTGGGAGTTGGGATCGATATTCCTAGTTCCTAACAGTTTAGTCATTTTTATGGGGAAACTAATGCCTATAAATAACCTGGTTGTTAATGAGATCATACGATATGTAAAACTTAATATGGTGTATGTTGTATGGAAAAACTTTATCACGCACAGAATATATTATGTGAAGAGACGATATCTTTAATAATGATGACGGTCTTTTTCATCTTCGTTTTCATTCATACACATACAAGATAAGAACACTAAAATAATTATTTAAATATAACATACCAGTGTAACTAATTGTATACCAATATTATATAGGGTGTTTGTAAATTGATTGAAGAGATTCTCAGAGGTGAATTTTCAGCAAACAATAAGGGGGTCTCTCATATAATTTTTTTCCAAAACGCCTTCCACTCCGAGTTACAGCCCTCTAAAGTTGAACAAATACAATGAAAATACTTGTCGTCATAACTTTATTTGACAACAGCCTACTGACTGGTTCACCAAAAAATGACCCGTCAGTGAAATTTTTTAAAGGCGATGTATATATATTTTTTTAGTGTGTATACAATTAATTTCGCAATAAATAAATGTCGACGCGTTAAAAAATTCTGATGAAAAATATTACAGGGGTTGTTTTTTTTACCCCCTTGTAAAAATATCTGAGGATTATAAAAATTGTCATTTTATTGGTGCAAGTTATCTGCCAAATTCAGTAACAGTAGAGAAAATTAATAAAAACATTCTTTTTACCCCAACTTTAGAGGGCTGTAACTTGGAGGGGTGGCGTTCTGCAAAAAAAAATATATGAAAGGCACCTCCTTATTTTAGATGGAAATTTTCCTCTTAAAATCTCTCGCATCGATTTAGAAACATCCTGTATATGTATGTAGTTATAGACACTCGGTTTATGCGAGTTACGTTCCCACATTATACGCTACAATAAATTCACGCCAATTCACGCACCTGACTGTACCGTACAGTTAGCAAATTTTCTAGTAGTCATTCATAGTCCATTGAAATGTTACATTAACCTTGCATTTTGGGTTGGATAAGATTTTATTTGTTTGATGTGCAAGTATAAAACTCAGTTTTCGGGGTTTAAAGCACCCCCATATCGCCGCCATCTTGATTAAGGGGGTGTAATTAGTTTTGTCGCGATATCTTGAGAACCTTAGGTCTCACAGAGAAAGTTTCTTCCATACTGGTATCTTTTACTATATCGTTAGATATAGTTTTATAGCGTTTCTTCAGTATTATTTCCTTCAACAAGCTCTTTTGGTAGCTTGAAATCTAATAAATCAATCTTTAAAAATCTGTATTTTGTATTAAATCGTTAAATCTGTATTAATTTTTCATTAAAACGTATTTTAAACTTATTTTACTTTTAATTGCAACAGCCATGTTGACAAAGAAACTGAAACACTGAAAAACATACGTTCTAAATGATCTATCCGGTTGCTCTTTGATAATTCGCGGTTTAATCTCTTTTTGAAACTAAGGCGCAATCAGGTTTCATCCTTGGCATCTGAATAATTTGCTTTAATTTCAGTTTAATGCTACATATTTATTTGGTATGTCTGTTTTTGATTAATAACAGTGTTTTCAAATTAGTAGCTGTGACCCCTGTTATTATCCATTGACTTCTAATTTTCGTAATGCTTTAACGACACATTTTCGACAAACGTGATATATTATTTGCCTCAATTAACTAATTACTTTAATAATCAGTTTGAATTTGGTACACCAATTCACATGGGATTTTACCGTAAGCGAAGCGTACTTATAAATAGTTGTTTCTACAAATACAAACACATTTAAGTACTACAAATAAATAGTTTCTTCAAAATTACTCATAATATAATATAATGGAATAAAAAAACAACACGGTCTGGTAGATATACCAATTTCTACCAAAAACCCCTTATAGCCATAAAAAACTGTAATATGTAATTGGTATTGCAGACAGATCAATAAAACTAACGTCTATCATTTTTAGAAAAGACAAAGAAAAAAATGGTTTATTAAATACTATCTACCCTTTTTATCTAATAAACAAAATTTTCAAAAACAGACTTTACAACTACTACGATAAAAACCATACGATATTCACACAGCACATAAAAATATAAACAACTTTAAACTCCTTTACGAAACACTAAAAGACCAATCCACTTGAAAAGAACTACACATTGTATATATGAAATTCCATGTAAACAATGCAATAAAGTCTACATTGGTTAAACAATGCAACTTCTTGATAACGTTTAAAAGGTCACAAATATTCAGTTCTCAAAAAATATTCTAATGAAACAGATCAACAATTTAACTACGAAAATACTAAATATAATAAAGAACAGAATTATAAAACACGACTAATTATGGAATCAATTTATATGCAAAAATGTCCTAATGCATGTAACGACAAAAAAGATACAGATCATCTTTCTGCAATCTGCAATTTATTAATATAATTAATGTAAAAATATTAAACAAATTAACAAAAAACTTTGTCTCTATATGTAAATTTACATACTTACATGACATTAATATACCTTAAATTTTGGATAATAATAAAATATAAAATATATCTATAGGTCGTAGGGTTTCCTGATTGTTCTTCCCTATGATAAATCGATCAGTCTAGTAATCTTATAAATCAAGTAGAACTGTCATTTTGGCTGTCAGATATGTATTAGTAAAATCGTCTTTTGAAAAAGGACCGAAACGTTAAGATTTTGTAATCAGTCTTCTTATTGCTATCATCCCACCATAAACCTTATTGTAATAAGTTGCTATAGTAATGAAATATGAAAAAAAATGTAACTCCAGTTCAAATAGCTTTGGACATATGAAATAATGTTATATATTAAAAGAATGTAGCAATGTTTTGAAAAGAATAATGCCAGGCAAGCGAATAGAGTGTACGAAGGTTTTTCTAAAGTATTACCCTAAAATATGTTTAGTTAATTAAGCAACTAACGTCCAGCGCGTACACTGGTAGTTAGTTTAATATCTTAAATAAATTGCGGGGGAAATTTTGTACATATACTAATTAAAATTTATTATATTTTAATTAGTATATGAGAACTTACAATATCTGAGAGCGTAGGTAGATAGGTAGGTACGTTTAATAAAAACTTGTTACGAAAATGAATATGAAGCCAAATATGTGTAGAGAGCAGTTGCAGAAATATATAATTTTATCGTAGAAACTATATAGAATTAGTAATTAATAGAAGAAATTACTTTGTACTGTAAAAACAGTCAATGTTAGCTATGTATAAGAAGTTATTTAAACTTGAAAATTTGCAGATATATTGATAAAAATGGCGAAGGATCCGGTGAATATATTAATATCATCACCGGATCCTTCGCCATTATTGATAATATTGAAATAAAAAATTGGTTTACCATTTTCTTTGTTTTACAAATCTTGGACTTTTAAAATCAACGATAGTAAATTTATTTATTAGCAAGACATTAATTTTGATGTCAACTTGTAGTCAACATATTATATGTGTGTGGATTTTCTTAGCTACCTTAATCAGTTTTTTTTAGATAACTGAGTAGCTTTAGGTTAACCTCGCCATTTAAATGTAATGTATGATAATCCAAATATTTATTAGTCCGTTTATCGTCATTACCCATCGCAATGAAATATAATAATAAATTCTGCAACCCTGTTACCTGCATCTAATTGGAGGACTGCTATAATCAAACAGAAAAATAATATTTCACTTGCCTCGCATGCGTCCTTTTGGCCATTCGTGTATCCGGCGCATAAGAAGGAGTCTAGGATGAGTTTGGAATGTCCTGCCAACCGGAACATTTGTTGGCACACAGGATTTTCCATTATAGGTACTTGAACTTCTTGAAGGACGGACGGAACACCTCCACCATATCTCAGTCTTCCCCAACCTGTTACTATCGCCATTCGTCCGGTGAGGTCTTCGCCGTCTCTAGGCAGACAAATTGGAACTGAAAGCAACAAGTACTTCGGTCAACCTTGAAAACAATGTCAATTGCGGATGGTAACTCTTGAATAACTCGAATATCAAATGAATATACTGTGCTGGACAGAAAACGATTACAGATAGCATAATTATAATGCGTTAGACGAGAATCAAGGAATTTTAAAGAGACTAGACAGAGAAGCTATATGTCCGCTGATGCCATACTGGGACAAGCGGACCGTCTAAAAGTTAAATAGTGGGGAGAAGTGGGTGGCATTCAGCACGCTATTGGTAAGCGATATCCTACGCTTACCAATAGCGTGCTGAACGCCAAAACTCCGCGCCACTATTTAACTTTTAGACGGTCCGCTTCCCGCAGTATGGCATCGGCGGGGATATACCTTCTCTGTCTAACTTCTTCAAAATAGCGTGAATCTCGTCTAACGTAATCTGTAATCGTGTTCTGTCCAGATATACCTTTGTGGTGTATCCTGTATAAAGTGGTGTATCCTGTTAAATTCATATGAATTTAACAGGTCACATAAATAAAAAAAATATTAAAAAAATTGAGGTACCTTAAAATTTTCCAATTTTTTTTGCTTAGAAGAATGGCTACAAGAAAAATGTTGTAGAATTCCTTTTATAATCAGAAAACTAATTTTTCGAATAGATATCCCAGGAGTGAAAACGAAGTCTCCAGATAGACTTGAAAACGAATATATAATAAAAATCTAATTAATGCATTTGGTCGTTGAAACTTAAGATTTAGAGTGTTTCGAACTAATATTTAGTTATACCAACGACTGAAGCGGTGAAATGAAATTCCGCCGATTAGTAATTTACTATTTTAATATTTAGTAATTAGAATTAGTAACGAAACAATCATATTATCAAAGACATCAAAGGAGTCGAAAGGGAAATTCTCAGGCAGATAACGATTCAAAATAAAATTTCCAAAGCTTAAAATTCAGGTGCCTTGCTGAGATTCCGAAATTCCGAATTTTCTTGTTTATTACCGTAGATCGTGGATAAATAATTGACGAAATAATCATACACTTCCCGATTAAATCAAATGATTCGAGCGGAAAATTCACAGGCAGAAAACGAGTCGAAAAAAATCTAATGCGAAAGAATCGGCTGTCTCGCTGAAATTTCGTGCTTTCTGCATTTTTATTTCGAGATGCTTCCTCAGCTCCGGGAAAAGGTGAGAGTCGCTCGGTGCAAGGTCATAGGAATAGGGTGGGTGACCAAAAACATCACATCGTGGCCAGGCAAATCGATGCATTCAATATCATTGAAGATAATTTGAACATTTAAGATAAATTTGTTAATTACCATTTTATTAAATTAATATTTTTGATAGTGATTAATCACTATTTTTGCAATAATTTTAAAACTTTCAGAGCAATTTTAATGATAATAATAAGTTGTCTTCTTTTCATATATCATGGCATACTTCGCTGTAAATTAATACCTACAGTATTCTCGTATTTTATAAACAAAATTTATTAAATGTTAAGGCATTTTGTAATAAGAGTGAAATAACATACCACTAATTAACAATTAGGAAAAATTATAAAATGGAGAAACGTCATTTACAAGTCATTTTGTAAAAGTTTCTGATTTCTTACTCATATTATAGCAAATAAATTTGACTTAGAGAATTTAAAATGCGCTCCGTTCCCTGGGAGACTCTGCGCGATTTTTGTCATAATTTTAAAACTGAGAGATCGCCGTTAGGTTTCCTTGTTTATTTTCCGTAATTAATATACTATTAAACACAGCAAAAAAAGTTATTATGTTTTGCAATACATTTTAGGGCCGAATATGACACATTTCTATGAATAGCGCCCCCATCATTGGACACACAAATTAAATTAAAGTTATTTATAAAAATAATCGACGACGAAGTTTGGAACTCAAAAATAGTTTAAACAAATTATTTTCACCATATTTTTCGATGGAGTTTTTACTCCAATATCTAGCATGAATGACGGCTGAGATATAGCCGCTACTTAGGCTTAATTCATCACGCTTTATATTGGACTCCATAGAACTGTGCCTATTCTAAACGGGGTTCGAAACCTTTGGAGCTACGCAAAAAAAACTTTTATAAGTAAATGCTGTGGACGTTTCTATTATAATATATAATATACCTATATTATAATACATTTTGTAATTTGAATAATTTGGTAAAATCTCGACCAATTTCAAAAATTACACCACTACTGTATTTGCCTTGAAAAGGGTTTTCAAATGATGTGTAACACGTGGGGTAGTTTCATGTCCTTATTACTAAAAAATATACTTTAATAAGACGTATTTTAGTATTGCACTTTGTTGCCTGTATAAAAAACTGAATTTTTGATTATCTTATTCATTTTTCCAGCGAAAGCTTTTATCAATAATGCTTTTTTTCGTATCTTTCTCTTTATGGTCTATGTATATAATATATAATATGTATTTAATATTATATCCCCTTAATCCAGTTAAATGGATCGTTATGACATTTTACATAAAATTAACCCAAATAATATATATTTTCGCCATAATGTTTGAACTAGGTACTGTAATAAAATTACTCTTATTTATTGATCCAAATGCATGTTCGAAATTTAATTTGAATATTACCTACGGTTTCCCGAAAGTGCCATAATTATTATTTATCACACATCACATCATTATATATTCACATTTTCAGAAATTAAGCCTCCCATAAATATATACAATTGATAATGTTTCGTTATCAGAATTATTTCACATCCATGTCACCTGGTGAAAGTTCAGGTCCACGGTCGAAAAATCAGGCACATTATCGATAGACAATTCATTTGAAACAAAAACAAAATAAATCGACTGTCGATTGTAATCGGTGCCGGTATTTCAGTGCTGAAGCATCGAACTGATGCAGTGAAAGTAAGGGGACTAGTTTCACAGATGATCGCTTTAAAATAATGACTCGCGAGATGTAGAGAATGTGAATGAAATGAAGCAAAACTTTTTCTAGCGCCTTTACGATAGGTATCGACAGAAATTTCGTATAATTTCATATCATAGGGGTTCATTACATACAATTTTGTTTCTTTTAAACGTGGATTACTAGTAGGATGTGGCTAAATTAACTTCTGATAATAATCGTTCTAATACAACTAATAGTCACGTCACTGAATACGTAAAACAGGCAATCTTCGGCCAGTCCTCGAGGTCAGCTTCGATTGTGATAATTTTTTTTGAAAATTTTTATTTTTTATATATTTTAAAATGGGGTGTCAGAGGTTTTGATTTGGACTTTGCACGGAACCCGCTGGAATAGGGATTAAATGAAAGATCTTGACGTCTATAGTAAGCCATTAACAAAGTTATAATGAGTGAGATACGTCCCTTTTTTTTATTGCAAAATAGTTTTGAAAACGTCACTTTTTCCACTTTTCTCTCAATAATTGAGAAGAGTAATGATTTTAGAGAAAAAAGTTTCGAACAAAAGATGTTCAGCTGAAGATCTTACGTAAGGATAAAACATTAAAAAAAAATCTCAAACATTTTTTCGCTACGATGTTTCGTGCCAATGTTAAAAATGCGGAAAAAATTCGATAAAATATAGGAGCTGCGTCCAATTGAAAAAATTGAATACGGCGACCTATTTCAACACTGTTAAGTTGAAATTTCGCTCCCCAGCCTATCACAGTGTACCGACAGTGATGAAAATTATCGCGATCGGTAGGTAATAACAGTATTTTTCAGCATGCCAATTTTCAGATTTAATTTTGTTGATTTCAACTTAGAGATGTGCAACAAACTGCATTCGATTGCTGCACCGATTTTTTTTGAACCAAAAAAAAATACTGTAGGACCAATAGAAGCCGAGATACGAGACATTCACTTATTAATGCGCAGCAGCCGTTCTACTTAACCTATACCTTCAAAACTTGGCTGGTAATAAGTAGACAGCTTAAGCTATACACTTAATCTTTTTCATAGCGAATCGGCGAATCGAGTAATTTTTCGTGAAGAAATCGTTATTTAATATAGGGCTTAAACATTTTGGCCACGTGGTAATTCAGCTGCCTCAGTCAGCCGACAGTGTTGCTCACTTTACACTCAATCTAGCTTAATACTTACAATTATGCATTTTAACATTGAAATACGAAGTTTACCATTATTTTTCGTGTTTTTTCGATGGATAACGTTGTTCTGTTTCTTACAATAAATCTATAAGATATCATAGCTTCAGTAGATTTTAATGAAGTGTTTAATAAAAAATTACACTCAAGTGTTTATGAGGTTTGGAGCGGAACAAGATATCATTGCCAATACTATAATCAAATTCAATTGGTGTTAGCTTCTTTGTACACGTACTAATTTTACATTTAGTTAAGTTTAATAATAATTAAATGCATCGTCTGACAGAGCATTGGTTTAAAACTAGATCTCTGTTAAGAAATGTATTTATTTGTATTACAACGGTGTATTTATTGCAAGGACTACGATGACTACCAAATTATTCACATTTAGGAGGCTATGAATAACATTAAAACACTTATCATCGTCAGTATTTCCATTTCTAATGATCCCATTACATTAACAGTTCAACATCTGCTTCCAAAATAGCCAAATTAACTGACGTACGTTCTTTAACTTCGAAATAAAATATGTGGAAGTTATAGTTCGTTCTCATTGACTTTATTAGTCTTAATTATTTTGGAAAGTGTCTCCATGTGCACACGTCAGAGTACGTGATGAATTATAATGTGTCACACCTTCTTCGATTTTGGCAAGTTTATTGTGTGCAGAAACAGTAGAGTCAAAAGTTGAAAACATTTGCATCTTATTATAATTTAATAATGTGTCCGAAATGGAATAATTGGAATTAATTATTTGAATCTCGCCATTTTATTTAAAGGCCAATTCCATTTTATGCCTTTAAATATTAATAGGGTTTTAATTTTTTTTCCTGTTAGAATTTATTTTATTCTTCAACTTGTAAAGTATTTAAATGTTTAACAACCATCCCTAGTTTACTCATCTAGGCGGTGAATTTGAAGACATGCTCTTTGATAGGGGTTATTTTTTTAATACATGATTTAAATATTTTTCATTATTAAGTGAAATAAACTCGTGGACGAATTTAAATTTCCTATAAATTTTCCTATAAATTTGTCGCAAATTTGATGGTATTTTTCTCCCGCACCTGTAGTAGGAGGTGAGGTGACTATCAAATATACTTTTTAATTACCTATATATTATCTATTATCTATCATTATATAAAATTATAATTATGTACATTATAATATTATATAACGATTTTTTAGCATCATATGTTATATAATGGAGGAAGATGATATTAATGTTGCAGTCAATATTTTTCATAAAATCCATGTTACAATCATTTTTATAAAATCCATCCATGTCCATCTGAAATTAACCTCCTGAAGGTAACTTCCACCTGAAATTAATATTCCCGGGATACCTAGCCTGGAAAACATAGATTTTCATTTAATATGTGAATTATAAATTGTTATTATAGTAGGTATGTATCTGTATGGGTTTTACCTCCTAGCAATATTAATTCGAACACATATTCAACTATTACATATTCATGACCTATACGTGCGCAATTATCACTTAATCTTTAGTCCGAACCAAAGTTTAGACATGCTGAACCGAAGATAAATATAAATGGTTAGTTACGTATTCTGCTTATATCTTTTCCCAAATGGTCTACCTGAGTAAACGAGTTCAATACATAGATCCGTACTAATTATAATGAAGATATATTTAATAAATTGACATATTTAACCTAATATACTAACGATATTAATCGAAAATAAAATAACGTTTTATGCTCTATATCAAATGTGGCTAATTTCTCTTTAATTATTTCATTAACTTTAAGAATCTAATTCGAAACAAGTTATAAACTCAATTTGATACATTCCGGTGCTGCCAGCTCGCTGATATATTCCAGTAATATTATGCCCACACATGCAAAGTTAAATAAACTAATGAATAATTTAACGCTACTCACTTATGTGTATATCAAATTGCACGGGTTGTTCCAATTCCAACAGAGCCAAGTCATTCTCGAAAGTCGCGGCGTCATATTGCCGGTGTACGATAACCCTCTTGACGTTTCTGCTGATGGACCTCTTGCTCTCTAAGTCTTTGGATATATCGAATTCTCCAAATACAGCAACCAGGGACGCGAGAAAGCCAGGCTGACAATGTGCCGCCGTCATCACGTATTTGTGGCTAATCAAGACACCCCCGCACTTGTTTTTGGTAAACAGTCCTAACCACGTGGATTCCCTCACCAACACTTGCCATGGGAACTCGCCGAAGGTGGCCCCCTTGCCTCCGACGATCCTGCCCTTCTTCATCAAGGGGCGCACCCCGCACTCTGTAATATCAAATCATAATTCATAATATACTCGGTTCCAAAAAGGTGTCGCCCCGATTTTTTGGTAACATTCAAGGTTCTCTAACTTTTGTACTGGTAAACCGATTAAAAAAATTGTTCTCTTTGTGTAGCTTGCTTAAACCATTTTCTATCATGCAAAAGGCAATAAATTATTGTTTTCCATCGAGAGTAGAAAATAATTAAGAAATTAAGCATGTTTTTTAGCATAGAACAAACACCCTGTGTTCTATATACAGGTTTTACACAATAGCTATTCCTAATTTTCAGAAATGATACACGACACTTAAATAAACATTTTTTAATTATAAACTATTAAATTACTAATTAAATAATAAACTAGTGTCCGAAAATTCTTCAGTCCCCTTCCCAGGGAAGAGAAATTTGAATCATAGGAAACTTTGAAAAACAACAACTATTTTCGTAGTTGCCATTTTACATGTGTCACAAATTAGTCTTTATGAGGCAAATTAGTGTTGTTACTGACCGAAATGTTGACTTTGAGGACCGCGTTTGGTAACAATTTGAAAATAACCAGAAAACAGCACTCCTGCCACTGCCCATGCGATGCATAGAAGCCAGACATCTATATGGAGGGAATTAAGTGAATACCAGAAGCATCAAGACGCACCAAGATTCCTAGTAGTGTATGATAGACAGATGAGGCATGTTTTACAAGAGATGGCTATTTTAATACGCAATAGGTAGTCACATTTGGAGCGAAGGAAATCCTCACTCCGAGCCGTTCACAGATTGCATCAACTGAATGGAATTTTTCTCTTAATATCTGGGCTAGAATTGTTGACAGGTATGTGTTGGGATTATATTTACTATCTGCACGGTTAGATGGTCATGTGTATAGGAGTTCTCTGGAATACACTGTATCAGAATCGCTTGAAAATGTCCCACTTAATATTCGAAGAAATATTGTTTTCCAGAATGATGGATTAAACTACCGAAATTAGCTAAATGCACAATGGACAATTTGTATTCATCAAGGACGTTGAATATAAAAATTGTGTTATGTTGGTGCAGATTCTTACTACAAAAAATAATGTGCAAAGAAGATTTGTCATAACAGAAGATTGGGTAACGTATGTTAATCATTATATGCAACTCCGACCAAAAAAGGCTCAAGATGAACGCTTCTTTTATCGGTATGAGCATGGGAGATGTGTAAATCAGATGGTTGGAAAGCATACAATTTTAAAAATACCATACGATATAGCTAAATTTCTTAAAATTTCAAACCCAAGTTAGTATACCGGCCACTCGCTTCGAAGAACGTCCTCGACATTACTAGCAAATGCCCCACATTTTAGATATGAAAAGGCACGGGGGTGGAAGTCGTCAGAAGTATATAGTGGAAGGATGTATAGTAGATTCAATGACCCATAAAATGGAAGTTGCTCATAAAATCATAACCGAAAAATCGATATCTATTCAGCAAAGCAAACATTCAGAAACATAATTTAATGGTCATGTTGCGCAAATCGACAAACAAGTCAACATTTCCAGTGACGTTGCATTCGAATAGGATTTCAATCAACATTTGCCGTTAAATCTTTCAGGAACATCCAAAAATTGTAATTTTACATTTAATTTCCACTCTAAATAAACATTTGACATTACTAATTTGACGTTATTTTTTCGTCGTCAAGGGCACAAAGTTTTTAATACTTAGCAACCGATAACCTAGCATGTTTTACTTTCGCTTTCGCTATGCCTCTCTAAAACAGAAAAGTATACTTTCGTAGGGGGGAGAATGAAAAGTTCATTACATAGTAGGTTATTTAGGTAGTAGGTACAACCTACCGGATTGTTTTTAAACGAAAAAATTCATAGTTTTCTTCTCATAAGATATAAAATTGGTGAAAATTAGAAAAAATCTTGTATGAAACACGTTGGCAAACACTATTTTGTGTAACTCGCATCCTTTCGCGGAACTCGCTGGCGCTCGTTCCGCAGAAATCTGCTCGTTAAACAAAATAGTACCTTCCCCAACTGTTTACATAAATAGATATTCCGAATGAAATCCTAATTTGGTTGGGCTATAATATGAATATTTGCTGTTTGTCATATTAAATACAAGCACGAAATTATTGATTTGCGTATACCTACCTACCTACCGTGGAAAGGTCACTTCATACGTAATTATCCGCTGTAAACGGTGGTTAATTTATCAAAGGCGAAACAATCCTGTTATAAACGGCAACATAAAGTGGGATAAATATTAACCACGTTCAATTATAGATTATATTATACGGTGTTCGAAATAAGTCTGCACAATTGCTGTCTCAGTTATTATTAACTGAGTAACTACGATGTCGGGTAAATTAACAAACTAAGAGCATAGATACATCATAACTTCTGTTCTTACAAATTTTTTGAAATTTGCATTCGTCTGCCTCTAATCACGAGTGTAATGAATTTAGCAAAATAAGAAAATACATATTTGCGTGCTTATAGGCCAAGATATAGAGATTTTTAGGGAATTAAAAAGTAATAGGTAGCAAACTGTGCAGGGGTATAGTATAATTAAGTATAACTAATACACATAGATGATAACGTAAACGGGTGCCAAAAGAATGCAAATCCAAATTTTTAAAGGGTCTCTAAGCAAACTGATCTACTAACGCCATCTTGTAGCATTTTAAAGTAGCATCTGTCAACATATATCTACACGTCCGAAATGTGTCAAGTGCCTATCAACATGAATAATGAAAATAAGTAGAGAAAATAAGTAGAGAAAACGAGACTGATGAAGTAGTAATTGCGAAGAAGGAATCAAGAAAGAGGAAGAATATGGCAGAATGAGAGGTTATGAAAAAAATTAGATTGCAGAGCCATGAAGTAGGTGCAGCCTGTAGTGGCCGTAAATGATGTTTTCAAAACGTACCTGAAGATGCAAGAAAAAACATTCTTAAAAATTTTAACGCGATGACACGTATATTAATGAGTAGAACTCATATTTGTGTGGATTGCTTACAGTACTACAGTACTACCTATTCGTCGAAGATATACTAGAATAACGAAGATGAAGCAAATCTAAGAGGTGCATTTGCTTACAGGGTACGTTTTAGAATTAATAATAGCTTAAAAGAAGTAGATATTTGTAGACACGCTTTTATGCTGCCCGGTACTGACTAGTCTAGGCGCATCTCGTTTGGTTTAATTCATTCGTGGTCTTGATTTGAGGTTTGTGTTCTGACTTTCCATACAATACTTTTACTTTTTAACCTGAAATACCGAAATAAAAGCAAGTTTTGCAAAATGGAACTTGCAGAGAACAATTTATATGGCCAGCTAATTGAATTAGGTAAGTATTTGTCCACCTTCATTCTTTATAAGTAAAGTAACTATAGCCAAAATAATTCTCAAACACAAGTACCTACCTATACAGGGCGATCCATAATGAATGTGCCGTACAGTAATCACGGATTTTAAACGCCAAAATATTTGTACTTAACTCATTTTCTATCTGACGCGTAAATCTATTTTATCTTTAAAAACAAACAGTTTTTTTTGTAGAAAATGAGTTTTACACAAGAAAGATACCTACTTCTTAAGATACGCTAAATTAAACCGTTTTCCAGATTTTCATTTAACAATTTCGAGCAACATGCCCGGTACCCAAAAAGTTCAGTTTTAGATCCCATAAATTTCAGAATAGAGAATGTTCAAAAAAATATAAGCTTTTTGTAATTTGCAATTTGTTCGTTTAATGATTAGTTCTTGAGGTACATGGTGTTGAGGGCTTTTTAAAAAAGGGTTTTATCCATGTTTATTAAATAAATATCACTATATCTCATCAAGCATCTAATGAAAAAAATCGTAAAGAAGAAAAAGCTTTTATTTTCACGAGTTACTGCAGTTATTGCATGGCACATTCATTACGGGACACCCTGTATTAGGACAATTTTTAATATTTATTTGGATTACAGTTCGGTTAACAGCAAAAGTAGATGACATAAGCACATTCTGTATCCCAGTAATCAAACTGTAACAATGATGTGTTACCGAAGACGTAACGTGAAGTAACTACTGATGTGTGTAATTTGTTTTAGTCAAGCTTATAATCTACTATTGCTTTATGTACCACTAACTAAGGGATACCCTGTATATTGAACACAACAGGCGTGTCTTTATAGGACTCCTGTGCATTTGATGCTATTACTGTAATATATTTCCTCAAGCAAAAAAATGTGTATTTTTAATTTAATGCATTTATATGAATATATACGTTTTTGTTGAATAAGTATAATGAATAAATAATAAATATTAAGAAATATCGATATTTTTTTACACCTAATAAGTACATGAAATATCTAATGAATGTACCCTCGCAAAAATATTATTTACACTGATATAATTAAAATATACCTACAAATGTATGTATGTATGTATATGGGTCGGAGTGTAGTGGGAGGTAGTGTTACACTCCCATTCCACCACAGCACTTAGGCCTCATTAGGCCCTTTATGCATTCCTCCTTTTTACTTGAGTACTTTTCTTCAAACCATCCTATTTATTACGGGTGGCCTGGTGGCAAAGTCTCTACAATTTGTATGTATGATAGTATGGTTCTAGTATGGTGAGTTACCGAGATTAATTACTCTGGTCCTTATTACCATTTATCTGGGACCACGCGTCCGCGGCAGATGTGTTGAGTGTTCCCAGGTCTCGGGCAGACGCCACAGTCCGGGCCCAAGCCTGCCTAGGTCACCCATCCAAGTGCCACCAACGCCCGCCCAGCATAACTTTGAAGATCTTACCGGTCATGTCTAAGCGGATCTTACCGGTCTAAGGCAGTTCCATTCAGTCACCTTAGTCGCCTCTTACGACAGGTAGGAGGTACCCTGGGTCTATTCTACAATTGTGGCCCCGAACCCAGAGGGGGAAATATACCTACTTTTTTTTTTTTTTTTGTATATACCTACAAAATTGTACACTTTATACAAATAAAAATCATATTTACTCCCAAAAAATATACAATATACACTAAAAACCTTAAAAATGATGGTGAAATAAGTATTTTACGTAGGTACTCTTTAATAATTTCTTTTACCCTCCATATGGAAATTTTACTACAAGCAAACATAACTTTCACACTTAAAAAAAAAATGAAAAATCATGGAAAGGAGTAATGTTATGATGGGAGTAGTAAATTAGATATTGTAAAACAGGATTTTTACAATATTTTACAATGCGAAAGGTGTGGTAAAATTACCATTTTCAGTGTGGACCTATATGTACCACTTTTGCGTGTTAAAATTAACACTATTTTTTACTGTGTAATTTTCTAATTTAACCAACATCGTAGCTGCAATAATAACTGGGATAACAATAGTACAAACTTACTTTAGAAGACCGATATTAGCGAACATAGGAAATCGAAGCAATGTGTTATGTTTAAATGATTTTTATAAAAAAAGTGTTAAGATTTAAAATATACATTTTAACAAATGTGTCTACTCACGCGTCCGGTAGTCCTCATTGTCAATGGCAGTGTCTTCTGTCTGGTGCTCAATCAAAGACTGAGTTGTGGTGGTTGGTTTTCGAGTAGTTCTCGTCCGTTTCGTTGTCGTTGACTGTACTTTTGTTGGCAGTGCTGTAGTTGGTCTTCTCGTTGTTGGCTTTTTGGTTGTCGCTGGTCTAGCTGTGGGCCTAGAGCTCGTAGCAGGTCGAACATTAGATGAACCTGTTGGTTTAGTAGGCTTCGTTGTAGAAGCTCTCACCGGCTTCTTGGTAGTAGTGCCTTGTTTTTTCACGGGTTTCTTAGTAGTGCTGCTAGAACTCAGCAATACAGTAGAGTTGTTTCGGTTGTACACAACATCTTTGAGCCCTTGGAAGGGCTCTTGTAAGCCCTGTATAATTTTGTTAACAAAAGATTCAACATTAGCATCCAATTCTTCATCCTCAATAAAAGCAGGGGTGGTTATGTCGTTTTCATTTAAGGCGGCAATGGAAGACATGTTTAGATTTGGGTTCCTCACTGGTGGGAAGTTAACCAAATCGTTGGAGGAGGCGGCAGAAGTACCCACTTCCACAGTATCGGACGATTCTGGGGGTTTCGAAGAAGGCTTAGGTGTAATCAGTACTGTTGGTGACGGCTTCTCACTTGTACTATATATATTCTGCGTCACGTGGTTGTTTATAGTTACTTGATTGATTGGTTTACGCTGAGGAATAGCAGTAGGTCGCTGAATTGTTATTGGATGTTGCTCATACGTGGATGGAGCAGCTGATGATGCAATTTGGTTATCTGCTACAGGTCCTAAAACTATCACGGTAGGCGCCGGACTAGGATAATTAGAAAACTGTCCATGAGTAGTCGAGAGCAATCCAGGGCTTGAGGTAACGCTGAAACCAGGGCCTGCTATGTGAGTGTTAACTGTAGATGGGGGGCGTCGCGTAGGCACAGGGCTAAACACGTAGGATGTTGATGGTGGTCGCTGAGTTGTTACAAAAGCTGCAGCTGAATTCGCCAATGTCGTTTTGCTCGGCGTTGACTGATAAACCCATGGCCCAGTCGATGGTTTATTGGTTACTATGGTTGGTCTTCTCTTTGTTGGTTTCTTTGTGGAAGCCGGTCTCTTGTTTGTTGTAGTAGGTAATTCGGTTCTTCTTGGTGGTATTGTAGTACTGAAAACGTATGATGTAGAAGGCGGTTTCACAGACGTGATTTGACTACTCGTACTTCCTGGTCTCTTAGTTGATGTTGTGCTGAATACGTAAGATGTAGATGGAGATTTATTCGTTGTACTATGCTTATTGATCTGCGGTTTACTCGTAGATGTGCTATTCAGCATGTGTATTATATTCACTATAGATTCATATTCCTGGGGTTTATTTGGTTTCAGAGTCTCGTGCGAGATCGTAGGGACCAAAACGTATTGATCTGGGTTTGGCGACGAGGATGGTTTCGGTCTAAACATTGGCCTCTGAAAGTTTGGTGTTGGGGAATAGTCTATGGGTGCATTAGATACTGAAATATGGACAATAGGCGAATTAGAGTACGCCATCGTTGTCTCCTCACTTCTTATTGTGGTCTTCCTGTCTTCCATTGCGGGAGGAGTAGTAGGTACGAAATATCCTGGGTCGATTTCGTTGTCCAATTGGTTGAGGAGCACTGTATCAGGCGCATGAGGATGCGTGACACCTGTCGTAGTGAAATAGGACTGATCATTGCTTATTTGAACGACAGTGTTGTCTTGTGCTGTAGGTAGCAGGCTTGGATTCAGTAAAGCCGCTGTTATCTGGGAAACACCACTGGATGTTATATCGATCACAGGCGTCGTTTGTGGCCTTTTAGTAGCGGTTATAGCAGAGAAGGCCGGTTTTGTAGATAAGTTATTTTCCACCGCCCCAACCGAAATTAGGTCGCTGTCTAGAAAGTCTCCAATTACTGTTCCCGGAGGCAGTTGGCAGCAAGCGCCAAAGAGAAATCCATCCATGCATGCTCCAACAACCTGGCCATCACGTTGTAAGCATTCGTGGTTAAACATGCACACTTTTGGGCCTCCAGTGGGTTGTTCGGACTTTCGCGTTGGCTTACAAGGTCTCGGGGTTATCCTGTAGCCACCAAAAAGTTTGCGGGATCCTGAAAATAAAAGAATTCCAATTGAAACTATGTAAAATTAAAAAAAGAATATTAGAATATTTTAAATTATCGGATTAAAACGGGTTCATCACAAAAACATTAGCAGATGGAATAGTACAATAGAGTAAGGGTACAATTTATATAATTTAGATAATAAAACTGGTTGTCTCACATTATAATCCAGGAAAAATAAACAAAAAATTGGGGTGAGGTGGAAAAAAATTGTAACGGGCTGAATTTTTGCATGCACCTTAGTATTATGGCCCTGAATAATGTCTCAAAGTTCTCAATGTCTCAAAGGTTGCAGAAAACAGTTTTCCGCATATATCTCGAGAACGACATTTATTGAAAAAATATAGGGAGCTAATTTGTAGTTAAGGCGATTTGCTATAAAAAGTTATTTGAAGGTTTTTTTGTAGGGGCAATATTTCACGAGATACAGAATTTATTCATTTCCGACAATCGTAAATGAAATGCGCAAGAATAAAAAATCATCTCTGTATGAAATATTGCAGCAATGATGACATTAGTTATACAATTGCGATATACATCGTCGATGGAGGATACTTCATCGACGATGTATATCGATGGATCCTCAGGACTGGGGATATGGGCATTACAAAATAATATCTTGGAGCCAATTACAACTCTATTCCAAGCTGCTCCAGATGTATTACTCAATACAGTATTTTGTAATTGCAAGAAAGGCTGTGTTTCCAATTGTGAATGTCGGAATGAACTGCTCTGTAGTTTGTCATGGCCAAACTTGCTCGAACATTGTATCATTTGATGACATGTCTTATTCATCGTCTCTCCTCAACCAAACTTTGGAAGCAGAAGAATTGGTCTCCGATACCGATGAAGAATCTTAATATGACGGCCAGCGAATAATATATGCATAAATAAATGCATAAATGTGTAATAAATGTATTCGCAATTAAATAAAAACAATAATACATGTATCTATTGAGTTTTAATTCATTTATAATTATAGTTATAATTATAATTATAATTCGTTTTCATTATATTTCATTATATTTAATATAATTAATTTTTCATTATATGCTAAGATCACTCATTCGCAGTAGCGAATTAAGTAGATATTATACGTCCTTGGTTCTTTGAAACGCTGTATTTCGTGAAATAATGCCCCTACAAAAAAACTTTTTATAGCAAATCGCCTTATCTATAAATTACCTCTCTATATTTTTTCAGTAAATGTCGCCTTTCTCGAGATATATGCAAAAAATGTTTCTCTCGACCTTTGACCTAGCGTAACAAAGCTAGCGGAAAGGATAACGTTGGGGACTCTTGAGACGTTATTCAGGGCCATAATACTAAGATGCATGCAAAAATTCAGCCTGTTACTAATGTTTCCATGTAACAATCTATTTTTCTTGGAATATTATTATGGATACGTCTAAAGAAATATCAAGATCATCTGATTTATTCTACATCTAGCAGCATAATAGTATATTATATATCAAAGGACTAAAGTGCATATCCGAGGTTTATTCTAATTGCTCATGGTGATAATTTCAAAACTATTAAATTTATTAACAATGGGCATACAATAGTTGATAAAACTTTAAATTGTCGTCAAAAAAACCAGTAAATGAACCTGATATACCACTAAATATAGATATTTCTAGCTAAGTGCACAAAGTCTATCTAACAAGATTGATTATATTGAAGCTACACTACTAGGTTATTGTCCTAAAGTAATTTTAGTGAAGCAAGAATAACATTGAAGACTCTGAAGGGTACGCGTAGATTCGAAATGTTGGGTAGGAACAACATCCGATATGGCGCGTGTGGGCGGAGCTTAGTCGATATGACAACAATGTATCGATATTTCTAAAACGTCGATTTTGTTTGTCCTATGTTTAATTTATTAAATAACTGCATTACTTATATACCTCGTGATTTTATTTGTATTATATAGTTGATGTTTTGCTGGAAAGAAAAAAAAAGTTTTTGTGAAGTCCTGTATCTCAAAACCTATTGGTCGTCCAAAACAGCACTTAGTCTCTAAATGAAGGAAATTTTATCAGATTGAAAAAAGCTAAGATTACTTTTTACGTAGGATCCATTATTTCTTAGTTATAACCGAGAAACTAAAAAAGTCCAAATATATCGTGGTTTTCCCCCACCACGAAGAGAGCACCACGCAGTGTTTCCCCCCACCACGCAGTGTTTCGAAGTTTCAGGGTTTCAGGGTTAGGTGGATTACTGTTGGCAACTTTTTGTTTTTACAAATAAAGCAATATTACTTACCCACCTCACCAATGCAGATAACAGAAATGTTATTTAATTGACCTGAAAAATATTTACACCTTCAATTATTTACTAATCGCTTCTTTAGATAATAGTGTAGAGCAATAATTGGTTTGTTCTAAGTTTGCTAAAAAGCTGTTTTGATGTCGTTAATATTTAAAATAACATATTATAAATGTTTATTGCCAATTATATGGTAATTCCGTATAAATTCCTTATGTACATTTTAAAGAATATTAATATTATCATCTGTGGGCAGTTTTATCGTTTCGTGGTAGCGAGTAGTAATCTTAACCCACTAGACTAATTTTAAATGGGATTTGAGACGTTACTCAGGCGTTAAGACTTTAGTAGAAAGTAGTTTCAACATTCTTGATATTTACGTTGTTTACGTTGAGGTTCCTCTTTATGCAGATGACTCAGTAACATTCCTTGAGTATGATTACTTGTACTACCTGTGGCTGCTACTCTAGTAGGTCAAGAGGAATGGTACAGGCCCGTCCGTTAAAAAATGGTTATCCGAGGTAAATCTACATATACCTTAAACTTGCAGTTTTATTTAATTAATCGTACCTACCCACAATATTTTTTAAGTCTAATTTATGATAACAATTATCAATTTTTTAACAGTTTTTAATACAATACCAAAAATTTCCTCAATGACTATGGGCAGACGAATTAAGTATTTTGTGGCTCCACGCGTATTTTGTTTTTGGAAATTTCAAAGTGAATGAACGCCAGGAAGGTTCAGATGGTTTGAAAATTCTAACCTACCTACCTATTTATCTTCTACACTGCAATGTTGTCATAATAATCTATAATGCTTTCGTTTAATATGCAAACTAATGGAAATGCGGTGCTCAGTTGCGCACGCAATTATCCTAATTTTCGTTTATTTTAAATTGTTATTGGCTAAATTGAGCACTAAGTTATACACGCAGCTTGCAGAACGTTTTCAATATATTTTAAATACATTCAAAACTAAGTTTTGCACATATATGAATATGACATAACAAGACATCTTTTAAAGTTACTTCACCATGGTTGCGCATCATGATACGCCACTGAGCACTAAAGCCAGTAAATCGCCGGCTTGTGTAGGTGTAGGTGTCTTCTAAGTGAGCGAGAAGGAAAATGGGATTTATATGAGTTGAAGAGTGATAGCGACCGATATGGTAATGGAAACCCTAGTTCTATTTACAAGAAATTGTGGCGGTATACAATTTTACACCAAATATCCTTTTGTATTGGATAGTGATGGGATTTACCGCTTCTGTAGTAATTGGTACGGGGTTTTATTTGTAAAATGTACTGTGCGATCAGTTCCACAAAATTTATATCTATAATGCGCTCCTTTTTCAATGCGCGTCCGTAATCGATACTTCGCTCTCTCTCTCGTACTCTCATAGAGGAGAACAGCTCGCTAGACACGTTATAAAAATGGTTCTAAAAACTTTATTTTTGAAGCGCGACCATATATTATACGAGGGCATATGTTGCTATTGCTTCAATTCAGCCGAACATGGTCTCAAAATTGAAATCCTTATCGTGAAAAAAAGTTAGGCACTACTGAAGCCGGAACTTTCTCAATTGCCGTGTTCCGCTGAGACAAAAAAATAACTACAACTAAAATTGAAGATGCTTCCTCAATCAACTATGCTACATTAAAAATTATATACTAGTTCCACACCCAATAATACATCAGTGAAACAAAAAACATCAGTTTGTGGAGGAGCCCGTACGAAAATAGACATTTTCAAGATTCAGTCGCTCATATTTTGTTCAGTACCACCCAAAATTTTCAAGAGATTCTGTTACGCTAAACATTTCTGGACAAGATGGGATTTAACCCATATCTTTCTAATCCGAGAATATTTTTTAACGAGCTACGTTCTATCCGCTCCGCTAATATACAATATGTAAAATATCAATTTCAATTGACACACTGAAATATCGTAAATATATTTTTAAAAGCTTCCGGTCCGGTTACTCGTAGTCATCTCTCGTCATATAATCAACAAGAGAATAAACTCATAGGGACGATTTCTCTGTATTGTAGGTATTTCTAGTGATGATTCTGAAAATTTTTGTCCGCAACACAGACGCATATATATCTACATTTTTTCTCGATACAGCCAATACCTTTTTGCACATTAATATTAATGGATTTGCGTAGAAAAATATGTGATAGAAAACACTCAATTTATATAGGTCTCCTCCCTCGAGTGAATATTGCAATTTTCTATCTGAAATTGGTTTTTCTGCAAAAGCTGGAACCTCAGCGTCATGTATTTGAATTATAGAAGAACAGTTCTATCTATTATTCAGTGGGACAATTATTTTTTGGGAGTGGTATGATATTAGCTAAAGCATGCTAATATTATATTTAGGAAGATTTAGGAAAATAAGCCAGTTCAATACAAGAGTTAATAACATGTCTTTCAGACACCGCATAATATATACGGACATAATAAGAATATGGAAGTCCTACGCCCTACCGCTTCGGACTTAATAATCTTAATTATATTCATAATGACGTTATCATTAACAAAGACAAATCGAATGAATTATTGACTATTTCATTATTTTTATAAAAATGTATTAATCAGGATCAGGTAATTGACAGTTGTTTGAAGAATCGATAAAATATCTATTTAGGCTATTAACATCTTTCCGATTGTACGGCACCTTGATAAATGTTTTTGCTTATATTCAATTTTTTAAATTTATTCCATATAAATATCTATATAGTTTAAGCAAAGAGCCATAAAATATAATAGCACTGACTTTCTTTATTAGAAGATAATGGGCACGTCTATCAAATGCATTGGAAAGTCAGTTTCCATAACATTTACTTTTTAAAATCGATATTGGTCTTGAGTTAATAGTTAGAGAGTTAGATTCTTAGCTAGATGATGTTGTTTGTCTTCAGATAACAATATGCCGAGATAATATAGCAAATACACCTACATAAAGTACCCATATTTACCACTATTTTTAGAACAGATGATATCGTATTTTGTTTTTAGTTAATAATTTATGAACTATGTCATTGACTGCATGTATGATTTATTCATGTAGTGTATAATCCTGCTACGAACCTGCTGCCCCTAAGGGCCAGAGATTATTTAAGGACTTTCAGTGTTTTGAGACAGAAAAATATTATGCATTTAGATACCTGCAATTATATAATTAAATTTACATGTCGGTCTTTTGATGGCTTTCTCTCATAACAGCAATTATGTATCGTAAAGTCACGATACGATTTCTGGTTCATCTTGCTCTGGATATTCATGAACAGTAATAGGTACCTAATCAACTAAACAAAACTCCCATTATTATTTTTATAATGAACGTTTGTTCAGCGTATTTCTTAATGTGTTACATGATAATTAACATATACATGTTAAATACATTCAACACACTAAGTATATTATCACATTCAGTCCACATTACTATTACGTTCTATACATGATACAAAGACAATGGTATGTCAGCGTGCAGGTAATGTGACGTCAGGTGAGGTGCGATACTTCCAGTTACTTCGTAACACGGTACCTACCTACCTATAGCGGAGTAAAATCAGATCTGTAGGATGTCGTTTTTTTTAATAAGCTATAACTAAATGGCACAATCAAACTTCATTTAGAGCATAGTTTTGGCCATTCATCAACAGAGTTACAATTTTTTTTAGTAGGGACCGAATTATGCAAATTGATTTTGTCCTTAAATAAACGGCTCGGGACATAGCCATGAAATGTTGGCTATTTATAGAAGACATTACGGTGCTTCCGATGGCAAAAATTAAGTTTTTAAAATATGACACGTTTTTGAAAAAAATAGCCTTAAAGTCGCTGCTAGCAAATCTGTGCATGGAAAACATCGCCCTGCGGAGAGCTATGTTAATTATTAAGAATTTATATATGAATATATCGAATGAAATGTAGACAAAACTATGACAAAGTTTTTAAAAAAATTAGCACTCTAGGACTTATGGTTTTAGAGAAGTCGAATTATCAATGCACTGCGTTTTTGTAGCGAAAGAAGTGCGAACTAAGAACAAAATAATGCATTTGAAACACTATACCTGAATTTTAAATTACCACATCAGACGTATCACATAAATATAGTATATCTACTATTATCTACATGTCATTTTTTAAATTTATTTTATCCACTCTTTTGCACAGTCACCCATTGCTTTGACAACTCCTCAATCTGGGGGAAGCGAACGTATTTGAGGTTACTTCCTTTAGTGTTTCGACTATATTTATTGTTTAAAAAATTATAGCACTATAATTAGGAAAACTAAATGATTAATAATGCGGCGATTCTCTAACGAGTCAAATGAATCTTGTCAATTGTCAATTTCAATTTGAAAACAACAGTACATTCAATTGTGTAAAAATCGCGTCTAAAATCATGTTGGCGAGAAATACGTCATGTGAAATACGTCATGCGTACGACTGACTAATTTTGGTTCGGCAACCTGACATACCATTGTCTTTGTATAATAGTTGTATATATTTCTTTTAATTCTCTTCTGCATCCTTTGCCTATTATTTCAGTCTCAAATTCCGTATTCCTTATTTCCTAACGGCCTCGTTTCGTGTATCCATCTATCTTATCCTCTTCTTATATTCATATTATAAAGGACGTCATATTTCTTTTGAGAGATGATATTGCTACGTACTGAGATAAAAAAGCATATAATATAAGGACATTTTATTTCCTAAGTAATAAATGGGTTCGAGGGCAAGATTTGCATAAGAGAAAATCGCCGACCAAACTCACTCCCCAGGGTAGGTTCGATAAAACTAAATAAATCTAACTAATCAACATTTTCAGAGCATTAATTGCACCCCTACCTCCTACTAAGACACTCCCAGATGAAGCAAGGTCACAAATGAATTAAATTATCTTTTTACTCAGTCGTGACTAAGATCTAGGATCAAAAATTAAACTATATTAATTTACATAAGAATATCCTTTATGAGATTACTTATCGGTTTAAGGAGAGACTATGGTTGAAGTGGCAAAAACTTCATTATGCTGATACGAGGCGCGAAGAGATAAAATGTAAGAGATTGTCGTGCAGATATACGAGGAAAAAAAGAATTTAGTTGAGGGAATATGTTATCACAATAAATATCATGTTATAAGTTTCCGAGGGAAAACTAACTGATTAATAAAGCGACGATTCTCTAACGAGTCAAATGAATGCCTCGAAAGTAATTCATATTGCGAAAATCCTATCGCTGCGCTGGCTAAGTATTATCTGTCCTGTAACTAAGATACCTTAGAAAATGTCTTTGGATTCTCTATAAGTTGCGAATATGAATATTGAAGTGGGTACACCACGTAATGGGGGCATATTCAGAGTGAGGTCTGACAAAAGCCGAGTATAACAATTTGATAGTATTCAAATTCTGAAATTCACGGGTATTTCGTATCACAAAACCTAGTTATTTGAAGCTTATAGCTACTGTATTATTTATATGGGCTGAAAATGAAAGACTTGGATCGAAAATTATGACACGGTCACGGATAGTATTGGGTCTCTGCAGAATTACTTAGTCAATCAAATAATCGTATTTGCTAACATCGTATCAAAGAGAAAAGGGAATAACATAAAAATGATTTTTTACTATTAATTTTTTCATGTTTTGCTTATTTTCTTTACAAGTTGACAAAGTACTGTAAGGAATCTCTGTTAGCTTTGACACTTTTCTCAGCTTCTGACAAATTCATAGCAGGTTCGTTTTCAATAGCAGGATCAACATTTCATAATATTCTTCTCCAATGGCCTCGAAACAGTAGAGTTATTCTCTCACGGTCGAACTATTACAAGAGTCTAGTTAACATTGAATCTCTGCGGACAATACGATGCACGAAATGGTTAATTTAGCGCGTGGTTGCTACTATTCCTACACTCTTTAGAAAAACCAGGCCCGATCCTGCTTCGGTTTTTACTTAGGCAATAATCCGATGTTTTTTATACAATTTATTTCTGAAGGGTACTATATATACTGTAGAAATACATAAAATGAATAGTGACACATACTAATTTTGGCCACAACACATCAATATTTAATAAAATACTAGCGCTAATAAAATTCAGCTAAATAGGGTATTCTCGTATGTCTTACAGATAATTTACTATTTATGGCTAAAATAACTCCTTCAAATATGATTGAGTTCTAAAATACTGAAAATTTTAAACTGGAATATTAGAGAATTGCAATAATATCATTGCATTTTTAATTTTCATTATCACAATGTTGCTGACGGAATAAATGAATCCATGAGACTTAATATTGTGACCAGCTTATCAAGATAATATCTATACGGAAGTAGGGAAGTGTGTCAGAGAGCAAATAGCAGAGAATCACTTTTAACCTAGACATTGTTCGGGTTTCACCTAGCCGCATACGATTAGATTAATGAGTATCGATTGATTCAAGGACGAGAAACAACTTTTCAACTAGTTAACGGTCATTAATAATAATCCAAACATATTAGACCTGATTTACTGCACTTACACTGGCTAATCAATTGCCTTTGTAATATAAATTAGGTTTCTTTTCGCCACGAAACAAATTTTGACGTTTTAATAAAAATTACAACGTTTCTCTATTTGCATATTAGTACATGGAAATCGTACCAAACAAGGATCTTGCCTTGGATCAGATGACGTAGTTCTGATTTTTTTATGTTTTATGTAGTTAAATGGTAATGATAACAATTTTCCACCTCGAAAACCCTTCGGATCATTGTTAATTACTTGAAAACCATTAGATTTTCCGACTTTTTTCAATTTTCGTCCACCATTTCGTCCACATTTTTACTACCAAGGACCTGTGTTAAATTTTAAATATTAATGTTTTAATTACAACAATGTTTTTTGATCAGATATCTATAAATGGATTAAAGAAATAGATTAATCATAACTTCATTATAGAATAGTCAAAAATTTCGGTCCCAGAATTTCATTAAAGTTCATGAAATATTATTCTCTTTAATATTATTCTTTGTAAAAATATCATATATTTAACAAGATTTAACATCTATTAATTATTAGTAAATCTTATACCTAGATTTCTATATTGGCATGTTCTGACACAATATCGATATAAATATTGAATTAGAATAATATTACTTTATAAATACGTTTTATCCTGATCATTATTATTATGATACATTTTAAAATTATTCTATAAAGTCCACTCGCTTTGTATGAACGCCACCGTTGAAAGTGCCTGTTAGAAAACTTTTTTTGGTTTCTCTTAGTTTCTTTCGTAACTTTCACCTTTATCTCTACCTTCATCAACGTAATTGCTGTTCTAAAATGTGGGTGACGTGATGACTCAGCGTTAAACATAACAATCTAGTATGCCGCTGAGACGGGATCGGTTCATTGAAGGTATCATCATTGATTGTTTCATTGAAATGCGATATATATTATAGTTAATTATTTTGTAGGTATACTATGTCTTCAGCAATTTAAAAGTTAATACCACACCTCCAGAAAATTAATTTGGAATACATAATTACTAAGCATCAGAATGACATGGCCCTTGTGCAACAAGAAAATATAATCTTACGATATTTGTTGAGTATAATAGTGAAGACAACTAAGTCTAATTTTCAAAGACCAAGAGAAAAAATTTGGAAGTTTTTTTTTGAAATTTGGTAGAGATGTTTATTAGATCTTGTTTTTCATTGTATAAAAAGTCCTAAACAATTAAGCGTGAGTAATCGCTGCCATCTTGAAAAATGGTGTATTTTTTTATTTTTTTCTATATCTTAAAAGATTAGGCTTTCCAAAAAAAGTTAAATTAAATTGAAAATTAAAGATCATGATATTCTTTATAAAAAAGGTTCTGCTGGAAAATCGGAACGAAATTCATATAAATAACTCAATAACTCCAAAATAAATGTAAATACAAGATAGGTTCACCAACATTTTGCTAATCCACTAGGTCATTTTTAAATTGTCTTATTCGTCTTATATCGTTTAGTACGTTCTATTATGTATTTTCTATTTCCACAGTCAACGTTTATACTTATATATAGAACCAAGTAGACACCTGGCGTATGTAAAGGATTTAACTGATCATTACAAATCCGTTACATATGCCAGGTGTCTACTTGGTTCCATGTGCCAATGTCCCAAAGTATTGTGCCAATGTCCCAAAGTACGTAGGAATGAAACGAACGGTCACGGCAAGGAAAAAGGATCATGAGCGACATGTACATGCTCCAGCCCGTCAAATCTGCGGTGGCCGAACATGCCTGTAAAGAGGGGCACATGATCTCCTTCGAGTATATTAAGGTGTTGGTAGCGCGGGATATTACAATTTGAAAAGAGAAGCAATATAGATTTTACAACACCCAGAGAACCTGAATAGGGAGGAGGGACTGAAGATTAGACGAATTGAACACCACTACTGGCAATCATATAGAAACCATTCAGCAGCCGAACACAGAACGTGAAGCACTGAAGATGCCATTTGTTAAGAATGGCGAAACGTCTGCGAAAATGCATCGACCACAGCGAAACATTATATTTTTTGTCGAACGCATTAAAATATTCTAAAGTACATATTTTTTATTGGCAGCCTCGGAAAAGCAGTTAATTACTCTCATTTAAGTTTATTAATTCCTGTAAACTCACGCTCACGAACCAATTGGTTTAATATTGATAACATATTTATGGCTAAATAAAACTAGACCATCTTCATGAACTTAACAAAATGAGATGCCAATTTTGCAAGGTGAGTAAGACATCAATTTCACGAATTCACGTAATAGTAAAAATATCCAGCCGCAATATAAGGGACTTCCTTCTCCTATACGAATGGTTTCGGACGTGACTACTGCATGGCCTATTGCTCAGGAGAGTCAAGGCAGATGACCTGTGCACTTTTCCGTATCTTCGCGGCAATAAACGGATTTTGGTTTAGCACCATGCAAATTTAATCATCGTCTTTAGGCCACTGGGAAAGTTGACATAGATACGTGATATTGATGCTTTCTATATATTGTGATTTCTTGTCTTCGGTAGATTAACCGACGCTTTGTTGTCATCTCGCCGGATTTTATTTCGATATAGGTATGGTAACGTAATTATACAGTTATCTACGCAGAAGAAATACTACAATTATCAATAGATAGGCTGAATAATCCTAATACTTTACTAATACTATAAGTGGGAATGTTCCTTTGTTTGTTTGTTTATTTGTTACGCTTTAACGCCTTAATTACTTACGTACAGAAAGGGACTAGGGTACTTAGCGGTCCATGGGGAAACCATGTAAATAAAAACGCGCCAATCATTCTACCTCACGAGTAGTAAGGTACTCGTGAGGTTGTCGAATAGTATTAATGTGAAAAAGACACAAAATAAGTTGAAATGATGATTTCAGGGTTGAGACAATCGTGAACCACTAAATAGAGCGGTGACAAGTCTCTATTTCATCAGAGCCACTTCATTTTTTCATCAGCAAAGTAAACAGAAAAATCCTTCTCAAGAGAAAATACTTTTCTTACCTTTCCTACACGTAGTGTAGAAAAATACAAAAATACGTAGTGTATTTTTGAATACTTCTTGAGCCGCATGAGTGATTTTTCAAGGTCGCGTCACGACACATTTTATAATATTTTCGTCTCGCAAGTGAGATAAAGCATATGACAGATATGAGGGGGAGAGAAAGAAACAGAGATATCGAATGCAGCTTTGACTTGGGCAACGATCCCCGACGAGTGTTCTAAAGCGGAAGGCAATTTTGAAATGATTTATAAACGATCGTGACAGAATCGGAATTAACTAGAATACAATATTACTTATGCATATCATGCTGGATATATCTGGATTGGGCTTTCGAATCTGATCCAAATGGACGATGATCTTTTTGCGGAGGATGCGTCCTTGCCACTACTTCAGTTTCTTGGTGAGAAATTCGGTTTAGATATGAATATTGCATGTGTATGTATGTATATAAAAAAAGGGATTTTCATAAATTCAACACCCTATATCATGGAAACCGCACGGTATTCGATGGAAGTTTTTTCACATGTCATCATCCCCTCAAAAGGGCATTAGTAAGCGTAATATTTTAGATTGAAAGTAATAGCCGTTTGTTCTGCCCCTTCGGGCAATAGGAAATACCTATTGGTTTTTCTAAAAACATATTGGCACCTGAGTAACATTGCAAATTGACTGAAATGGTTCTACTTTATCGTTGTGCGTAAAATTCACTTTTGTTTATTATTTACAACTGAAAAGATAGAGCATAATAGGCACTAGCACTAATATTATAATTTGTCTTGAAAAATGAGTTTATGTTTACCATACACGTTGACTGGTATGCATAACCGAGTTTTTGAGTACGTTGATGGACTAGTAGCTATTCTCAATCGCTAGTTACCTGAAAAGTAATAGAAAATAAATGGTTAATATAATAATGCACATAAATGCTTTCATCATAAATGGTACAATAGTAATTAATGGTCAATATGAGCGGCATTCAAAATAAAAAAATAAAAATGCACTTTATTATATTCCATTAAATTCAAAATATCTACAAAACATCAACTCCTAAAAAGAAATACTTGAAGAAAGAGTACATTAAAACGTACAATTATTTGCTTTTTGCTAGCCGATCTGATCCATTTTATCATGTAAACCATTTCCATCAAAATGGGAAAATATAAGATGTCGGTCAAAGTGTTTATTTAAGTTAAGAAAAGTGTTTTATTTTCATAGGAAAATAAAACACTTTTAGATAAGGCATAGGCTTTTGGATTGAGGCCATAGCCGTTATGAAGAATAAGCCACGTCCGAAAAAAAATATTTCCTAAATTCATTCCGATTTCCAAGGAAGGAAATTCTTTGACAATAATTATAAATTAAAGTTGGATCAAGAGTTCTAGTTTCTTGTTAGGAAATGTTGCCTTGGAAACGAGTAAATAGTGTTTGAAAATATTACCCTCTAGAAAAATTTAGAAAAATATCTGATGTGATTTTCTGATATAGAAGAATGCTGATATAGAATGCTCTGATATAGAAGAATCCTTTGGTTCTTTAACATTCTTTGCCAGGAAGAAAATTAAAAGGTGAATATGAAAATGGTTAGCGGAACATTATCGATTTTTGTAAAGAAAGGCGAGTAAAAGTGATTACTGAAGAAGTTTTATTTGCATATTCCGAACATCGAGGACAACATTGTTTTTAGGTCATTTTATCAACGACAAAATACGAAAAAAAATGGATTTAAAGAAATTTGTTAATAACTAGTAATTACTAATTAAATAAAGTTATATCGTTTAATATAGTCTAGCAAAATTAAGCTGAAAATTGACGATCAGCTTAAATAACTCGTGTTGTTTCGAAATTTGGTATAGTTATTCATTGAGGTGTAAAAAAACAACAAACATAGCTTTGCGGGCGATTTTTTGCGAATTACTCGAAAACCTCGTTCTCTCAAAAAAGTTGTAATGCACAAAAATGAAGCTTATAAGGAAACAAAGAGACGGGTTTTTTTATGAATTCGCTAGGTCCAAAATAAAAGGAATTATGCCTCGTCGAAGTAGACCTTTTTTGCAGCAACTTGGTTCGAGGTATTCAACTTTAAATAGGTAACGGAAAACTGATGCCTTTTTCGGGAAAATGTATAGTCTAAGCAGCACATCGAAAAAATCGGTAAATATTAGTGCCAGTGTCTAAATAGTTAAGTATCATATCATTAAAGTATGAAGGCAGCAATTTTGGTTCTGGAACCCTGTTATTGCCAGACCAAATAATTATACAACTTCCAAGAAAAATAAATAATAATTATTTATTTTTCCCATATTGCTAGATGTTTTTTTGATTCCGAAAACACTGGAAAAGAAACAAAAACATCCTCCACTGCATCTTACATTGCCTAGGACGTTCTGTTTTATATTATGTACAAGCCTCTGCAGATTTTATAGTGGCGTAGGTGAAGAAGTGTGAAAGCGAACGTGACAGGTGTATTAGTCCAACCCTTTATCTTTTGAATATGAAGGGTTTGGGCATATTGAATATTTGGGAATATTGAGGATTTGTTACAATACATACATAAATGTCAAATGTTTACAATATTGTCGTTTATTTTTTTATTAATTTAGACATAGGATGTGGTTTCTAGGGGTCAAAATAGGGTGGAAAGCACAAGTCGGGCATATACCACTTTTGAAGTTAAGGGTAAGATGAGTTTAATTCCAAATTTTCATGAAAATCGATGGAGGTTCAAAGAATTCGAAGCTAATAGCTTATTTTATTTATTATCTTCAATGACTGCACTAATACAGTAGGCCAACTTTTTGTGACATTTTCTTTTTTATATATTCATGAAGTAAATTAACCTTCATTTGAGGTTCAATAATACAAATTATTCATCCTTTCCTAAACTTTCCCTTTCAATGTTGTCGGATAATGATAAAGAAAAGCATCCAGCTTAGCCAAGAGCGCGTAGGCCAGAGAACGAACGGGACGTCTACTACCATATTCGTCTCAATCAAGCTAATTTGAAACAGTTAGCTGGACTGCTAGTGCTAAACGGTAGACAAATCGCAAATTGAAAAAAAAACCTGCACAGTGCACACGTGTTTACCGTTTCATTATTTAGAATATTCTCGGTTGAGCATGTACTCACTGTACAAAGTGTAACAACTAAAAACTAGCAAATGTCAACCATTCTATAGGATACTTCGGGTATTTAATTTAAACAATAAAGTATGCAGCCAGAACTTGTAAATCTCAAATACGTTACGATTATTTGAATTAGGATTAGGTTGAGATAAGGATCGTGAGGTTAGGATTTACGAGGATATTATAGATATGTATTAGAATAGTATATTAAAGTATAAGTGGATCCAGTTATCCACAAATACTTTACATTTTATTTATTGGTACATTTTGAAATCATAAATACTGGTATTACTACTACAAAAAATGGATATAAAAACTAATAATGTAAAATGGTTGAATTCGTAATGTTACATCAACGTACCTTTCGTTGTCATGGAAATGAGAAAAATAAAAATTAATTTGCAACCTGTCACATAAGATTTATTGTTGCGACTACGGTTATTGGTTGTATATTGCTTATAAATGAATTTTAAGATTGATTACTCAGTGAAACAGATTCGCGGTTAATACCGCAAAAATCAGAACCAGAATGGATATTGACCCCTTTACAAATTATTTTATTTCGGTATTACTCATTTAATCCAAAAGTTTGGCCGGGTTAGAATAAGTATTTTTCGAAAAAAAATATGATTCTTATGAAAAACATATTTTTCAAATTTCTTAAAAAAATACTTTATTTTCCAAATAACACCAAAACTAAAAAAGATACGTAAAAAATGATATATGATACAAGTTATATAGTATTTTCTATTTATGCATGATAAAAATTAACGGAGATTATTAGAAGTTTGCATTATAGTACCTTTTAACCCGTTACCTTTTGAATATGAAGGATTTGGGTTTGGGATTATCATATATATATAATCATATATATTGAAATGTATATGATCTTGTAGCTCTTGAAATTACTTGTAAAATGGTTGTTGAGTACACGTTGTAGCGACAAAATAAAAGAAGTTATGGTAAAAAAACCAAGCGCATTTTTTTAGGGGAATAAAAATTTTCGGCGCGTAATTCGAACTCGTAAGACTAAAGTCCGCGTCTGCTGGCGTTCAAGGGGCCATATATCCGATTCTATAAGTCGCGCAGGGAAAGGTAATACATCAGTGGAAAGCTTATTTTATGCTCTACAACATTTACTTCAGTCATTTTTGCGATATATTCTACCTAAAGTCGTCCATGTCGCATACAAAAAAAAGGTGTTAATTTTTCGGTGTCCTGTGTCATCGGAAGTTGAGATGTAGCAACCGGCTAAAGGGTTTAAAAGATATCTAATTCATTCTAGTTTCATTTGGTACTACAAAGGGTTTTTACGCTATGCTTGTTCCAGTAGGTTGAAATGCTCGAATTCCAGGAAACCAACACGGGAGAGATGGGGACCTTTGATATGTTGTTTGGCACATCAAGTAGAACATAATATGCAAATTTCCAGTTTTACAATAATTACGTCTGGGTTCGAGCGATTTTTGCACTAAAACTCCTGGACTATAAGAGCAATGTTAATCTAAAATCAATATAAATAAGCACACATGTCTTGTCAAGAGTTTTATACTTATTTGAGGTCTTCGCCTGAATTATGAAAAAAAATGGTTCTTCAATGAAATATTTTATAGGAATGAATTTTTTATTTGCCTACACACCTATTTTAAGTGTGCAAAATATTTGCCATAAAAACAACTCTATACTACACCTATTATACATTTTTTATAAGTTCATGGTTAATTACGCTTTAAACCTGTTTTACGGTTTGTTGATTTTAAGCCGTTCACAAATTGCAGTTTACTACCTAGCAACTTTACATCATTCTGTTAACAGTATTTTATAAAATCCCACTATTAAAACGGCTGATAAATATAATACCCATTATCATATGATAATCAAATGTTCTGAATAATTAATGGATAAGGACGATAGATTAATATATTAGAAGATCAAATCTTAAAATTTTATTATCGAAAAATAAAACCCAGAAAACATAAAATATCTGGAACGTATCACATTTGATTATTCAATTAAAATTTCTTTTAACAATATTTGTTGAACATATTACACGAAGGCACACCCTTCGGATTCGTTGATTATTCTTGTTGTTAAAAAACTGCACGTGCATGAAGAATAATTACAACTGAAAGTTGAAATATATATTAAATAAATGACACTAAAAAAATGTCGTGGATGAAAGTCAAAGGTCTACGCGTTGTTTTGATATCCTAGCACACTTTATTCGCTCTACTTAACCTCAGTGAATCTAAATGGCACTTAATTAACCATTTTACAATTTGTGCGTATACCTACCAATAGTATTATTAAAAAAGTTTTACTTATATAGGTTTCGAACTAGTCATTATGGTTAATTTTTAAAATAGAGCTCGCGTCACAGTGAGTAATAAACGTGACAGATAAAATGATTTAACTAAAATGTATCAAACCAACCAGTACAATGGACACAACTACCAGGCAGCTTTCTAAATCCAAGTCATTCAGACTTAAAGAAATGTGATGGAGAAAGATATAACTACGTACCTAGCCATAAATCAAAAAGTAGAATATTTTAGGACCAATAGACAAACTTGGTGGTTCTCACTTCAACTATTCTAACATAATAAAGCTGAAAAGAACTCGCTTGATACATAAAATACACATACACGATGTTGTTGGCATCCTAGTTTAAAATGTCTAGAGAATACTATTTATTATAAGTATAGTCATATTTAATGGCCCTCGGGTGAAATATTACGAAAAAACGCTATTTGATGATACAAGCAAGCCACTTGGCACAGGTATTAAGGTCGATATTTTAGTCGATTTGGCCCGAGACTAGTAAACATTTTTCCCTTAGGACTCGAGAATCTGCCAATTTTTCAAAATGGCCGCCGCAAAATCGCGGAAATTTATATCTGCACACGATAGGCGTGATTATACTCTTTTCCATATAATTCGGATGCCGAATAAAAAATATATTTCAAGGGTATATGACTTTGTTTGACCTATCAATAATTGATATAAAGATAAAAAATTCTCATACTGTATTGTTTCCTTCCAAAAATATTATTATATGGCATTATAATGTCTTAAATGGCTTAAATATGCACAAAAAGTAATTCGAAACATGTGGAAAAATGACTATTTACTTTTTCTACGTAAAATAGTTCGGTCAAAATTGCTTAAACTTGAAGACAATTTCAAAATTTTAACTAAATGGATGTATGCAATAAAGTACTACTATGCAAATTTAATTTCAGTAAAACTCAAAGCTAGACGAGTTTGTGTATTTTTTTCTGATGACATTGACTGACTGGAATCGAAAAATATTAAAATAATTATTTTTCTCAAAAATTAGTAGTAGAGAACACGATCACATTGTATTGCAACTGAAGTACCTTTAATGAAACATATCAATTAACAAAATATCAAAAAGTAAAGGAAGGGAAAGGAATGTAAATTTTATACGGTTTAGAAGAATTTTATACTTATGCAAAAGGAGTTTATCGCTGAACGTATAAACACAGACAACAAATCCGTTTATGTCAAAATCCCAACAGTAAACAATAGAATCTTCACCAAACCAAAGAATGTACAATTATTCATAATTAGTACGGCTATGAATCTTGACCTGGAGGAATTTTTCATATATGAAAATCAAAAACCATCATTGTTGGAAAATTTAACTTTATTGGGACAATCTACTATTATATAGCCTTCATGTGATGGAGTGGTATTTGATGGCGCAGCTTTAGTTCATTTGCTAAAGCCTACACCACAGATCAAAACATTTTTAGAAATCATTGCCAAAAATGCTGACGCACGAAGAATTGAGGCGACCTGGAATTTATATGACAATATGAGCCTTAAAAATACCACTCGAGAATACAGAAGACTATGACAACATGACATACCAAATATATCTAAATATTCATATGCTTTCTGTTTGTGTGATACTATAAGTTCTTTTATAATATGATGATTATCATGTTCTCTTCCACTTATAGACAAGCTGCCCTCGAATTGGGAGAAATACCTTAAAGACAGTTTGAACAAAGAAGAATTATTATTTACCTATTAGGCAGAAACACATAATGTCCATGGATAATGTGTCCCCAACATTAAAGATAAAATGGCTTCATGTGGTAATTCATTATTCTTAATGAACGTCATGTTATGGGCTTATCTATTTTTCAATAGTAGGCAACTGTAAAACTGAGTTAAACGGAATCTCTTGTACATCATTAGAAGAGGCTGATGGATGAATACTACTTCACGTAAAAGATAGTTGTCAGTGGAGCCAAATCTGTTTTAGTAAGATGTTCAGATGTTCTCTTTTGTCTATTACCTGAAAGCTTTAGGTCTAGAAGAGCTGTAGTTTTGTTTGTTTCGGGCAAATCTCAAAGATATATTGCAGCATACAGCATAGCTTTGAATTTAGGACTCGATAAATCGCTAGCACTGCGGGATTTCGGTGCTTACACGGACTGTGATACTCTCTCATTTTTTGCAAAGAGAGGCAAACGAAGAGCTTGGTTAGCTTGGCAGGAGCAGTTCATTTCTACTTTTAGGAAAGCCACAGTATCGCTTTAAAGTAAATCTGTGGACTGCCATCCTGAACGGTTAAATAATTGGCCTCTTTAAATGACCCGAAAATCTAAATGGGGTTATTAATCACGATTTTTTAAAGATGGGAACTACAAATATTTTGGAAAATGTATCTTTGGACCTGAAAATGTGGTTTCAAAATGACGAATGCCAGCTCATTACGCACGAGGAGTAAGAACTTATTTAGACCAAACTTATCCACAGAGATGGATCGGCCGTCTTGGTTCCATTTTATGGCCCCGGGTCTCCGGATTTAAATCCACTAGTTTTTTTCTGCTGGGGTTGCATAAAGCAGAAGGTCTATGCAAAATCAATAAATAATGTAAATCATTTGAGACACCGTACTAATGAAGCCATAGGACAAACAAATGTCATACGAAGTGCAAGACTTTTTTGAATTTGAATTTTTTCATATTCTTCGATTTTAATTTGCTTTGTTTTAAATACATAACTCATTTGTTTTCATTTGAATTTCATATTATTTCCAATAATTTCACAATGCAAAGTTTCTTTTGCAGTAAAATGGGAATATATTTTTTTGATGTAAAACATAAAAACATTATACCATTTTATAAACAACACTAAGTGAGCTTTTTTTTAAATAACTCCCCAGGCTAGATTGCTATTTTTGTTTACAGAATGGAGTTTGATCTATTAAAAAAATACACTTCAATCGGGCAATTTTTTTTCACAAATGTATGGCACTGTTAATTCTATTTTGGACTGTGGTCAATAGAAGGAAGCCATCAATGTCCTCTGCCACAACAACTCCATGAAGAAAGGAACAATATACAGCTGATTGCATAGTTAAAAACGATCAGCATCACGTTCTGCTTGACCACTGAAAATTATTTTCAGCTAGTTCTTTGCAGAGAAGAATTATACCTATACCTATTTTTATACCTATACCTATATTTATACCTATTTTAATGTTTGCTGTTTCCTTATAATTTCTCCTTAGTTATATTTAAAGGAATGTCTTCTTCAAATAAATAATTAATTATTGAATTATTACCTGTATATCTACGATTTATATTGGTCGCTTTAGTTCCATCATTATTATATCCATTAAATACAACTTTAACATTATGCATAGTTATTACGTAAATACCTAATGAACTGTTGACGAACGTCTTTTAGAAGAAAACTTTTAATTTTTTTCCCATTTTAATCTATGAAATAACATACCACAATAAATAATGTAGAATAAAACAGTAACATCATTAACGTTCGTTTCATATTGTACAAAAATATCATATTGTGTTGATTTGGTAGTTTTCATCATTTCAGCATTTTCAAAGACGGAAAGGGGAAAATGATAGGGGGTTAGCTCGTTGTCAAAATGTTAGCGAAGTTCGTCATTACTTTTTCTCAAAAAGCGTAAACGTTGAGAAATTAAATTTGGAACTGCATTATTATTAATTTTAATTTTTCTGCTTATGCTCAGTAAAGATTTAATGGTATCTTTTATGGTCATTTTTATATCTTTATAGTTCAAACCTAAATATATTATATACAGTGAATACTACATATGTACTAAAATTAATATATGAAGAATTTTTTAGGAAAGAATATAGACAAAACTGAATTTTTATATATAAATCTCGATATAAATATCATAGATATTGTTTAACCACTATCCAATAAAAATAATTCCTTTCCCGTTCCAGGTTTCTGCTTCTAAATAATATAAAAAAACAAAATTTTCAAAAAAAAATGTTCTTGAGGGCTTCTAAGGAAAACGATTCTTTGACGCGGCTATTAGTAATTAGTAATTTAGAGCCTTTGCTCCGATTTTCCCCATCACTAGCAGGTCCGGTACTAAACGAGACATGTGCACCGTACATCGGTTGGCTTGGGCAATGTGTGCCACGGGGTCATCCATAAAAAGATATCGAAATGTGCGTCCTTCGTTGTGTGGGCCGATCAGACAAGACAGGTAGTCTGTTATATGGGAAAATAACGTCAGTGTCAAAGTTAGGGAATCTCTCGGATGGAAGTAGGTATTTTAGTGTTATGTGCCATGTTACATCATATTAGGTATGTCGCTATCGGTGAGATAATTGACCAACAATTTCAACATTCCACCTAATATCGATAATGACACATGGATTAGGTATTATTTGTAGTAGGTAATTGGCATATAGGTAGACAGTTAGTTTCTATGCCCTTAAATTAACCATGACGTTAAAATGACAAAGTTAGAGCTAATATTTACTTTTGTAGTGGCACCCCTACTTGTTAATTCCTTCATTCTTTATCTACTAAATCCTTAAGATTCGGATTCTGGTAAATAATTCCAAAAAAATCTGTTTTTTGGCTTTGAAGAAACTAGTTTAATTGCTTGTTTCTTTTCATATATCGTATTTGCAGTTCTTGTTGTTTATAAAAAGTGGAACAATCTATTTTTTGTAAGTCCAGCTCTTTAAAATTATAGGTAAAGTCCGTTTTATATTTAGTAACATTGGAACCCTTTTCAAATCGTACTTCTGCTAAATTATTTAAAGTAAACCCTTTTAAGGGATCAACAGCCTTTTTTTGGTTCTACCTTTTTTGTGTTGCCGTGAGTTTCCAAACTATCAAGAGCAAGATACATATATTTGCGGGAAAATAACACGAACAAGATGTCATCGTTATGCGCATGCTTATTAGCGTTTGAAAATACTTTTATACATTATCCGATGTAACTAATAACATTGTCAAACATTTTATAACCTACAACAAAGAACAAAGTTACAATAACACTGCATTGAATAAGATTGTAAAGAAGTTCTTACTCACAATTATCGTTAGCGCCTTTAAAGAAAAGAATCATATACCTAATGATAGACCGTAAAACCTCACATAATAGACAATGCGCAAAATGGTAGAGAATATTAATAACTACAATCATAACACTTACATTACCGTTGAACCTAAAATCAAGCAGTTACATAAAAAAATATAAGCCGAAGTTGATTACTATGTTATTAAAACTTTCATTAAGGTCATTTTGTCGCAAAAATCTAGGATAAGAAGCCCTATAGCGCCGACGCACAAGGTTTTCCAGTGTTTTTGTTTAGTACTCTGGAGACGGTCTCCAAAGAGCCCTGAGAAAAATCAATCGCTCGCCGATTTTTGTGTCCCATACTGCGCTATCGGTATCTTTACTGCCTTCTTAGGGTATATATATTCAAAAGAAACTACAACATGTGATTAGGTACCAATCATATGGAGGTCACGTATTGTCTCCCGATAAAGAACTTGCCCAACTCCGCTGCCGTCGGCAACAAGGATTTCTCGAACGGACTATTCCTGGGGTATGTAGCTCAGGTCAGTGTTCCTTCAGTTTCCAACTTTGCGCTTTAATCAACACCACACCCAAAGTATGTCTGCGGAATTTCATAGTAATGTAACTTTGTTAGAAGAATGTAAGTCATATTGTGTTCCACTTGTCTGGTGCTCAGATAACATTCAAGTAATTTTCTAAGATAACATTTTCAACATATTTAAGGCGATGGACCATTGACGTGATTGTTAAATAAATACACTGTGAGCACGCTTTATCTAAGTTAACCCCGCCCGAGTTAATTGCAGTTATGTTTTTTGACAGATTACTATCTCCTTAATTCAAGTCAATATTCTTAGTGATTACTGCCTTAATAAAAACTTATTCGTAATCAGGTTGTTTTGGAAACCAGTTTAACGCGATTCTTTCGAAATTCGAGAAACTATCATGGTTTATTTTGTATATCATGTGAGTAACAAGCACTAAATGGAAGAGTTAGTCTGACCTGTTCAGATCAGATTGGATAAACACAAGTTTAGGTACATTGGAAGGGAAAATTTTAAAATGAAATTTTATAATTCTTAGTGATTACTGCTTTAATAAAAACTTATTCGTAATCAGGTTGTTTTGGAAACCAGTTTAACGCGATTCTTTCGAATTCGAGAAACTATTATGGTTTATTTTGTATATCATGTGAGTAACAAGCACTAAATGGAAGAGTTAGTCTGACCTGTTCAGATCAGATTGGATAAACACAAGTTTAGGTACATTGGAAGGGAAAATTTTAAAATGAAATTTTATAATTTTGGAAAAAATACAAGATCTATTTTTGTTTTAGAGTTTACTTGTTAGATTACTATCTCCTAAATTAATTACTGGTCTGTCACTCGAAGTCGGTCGTAAAATGGCGGTCAGATCAACTTACACTTGATGTCAATTTAACCGAAAGTATCTAGTTTTAATTTTTCAACCAAATTAGAGGTCAGTGCGTGGCTTTTACAAATTGCTCGGTCTGGCAGTAAAAAACAGCCGGATCCAAGATGCTAGATCCATTTTGTAAGGTATCAAAGCTTGTTATGGGAGCTACATTATTTTTCGGTTGATGGTATATGGTAAAAAATTGATGGAAATGTAAGTTTATTATATAAAAAGAATTATAAATTTTTCGTCAACATTAGTTTTGTCATTTAATTAAAAGATAGCTTGAATCTCATACTCATAGATTTAGTGATGCTATAAAATCAAGTTATTTTTGTAATATTTTGTGTTCTCTACCACGGCATGAGTATTTTCGTTACTCATCATCTTCGTCCCACAAGTTCGTATATCCCAGAAGGACCATCTTCCAGCCGTAGTCTGGTCCTGTTTTCGGCGTTCATCCATATATATGTTTCAAATATACTTCTTTTCACATGCAGCAGCATTTATGATTGGCACGGAGAAATTGAGATGGTATCAAATGTGGCGAAGCTCGTAAGAAGAGGCTCATTCATTTTTCTGGACTTGTAAGCCATTTCAAATTTTCTGTACCTTGCCTCCTTAACTGTTGGATGCCCCGGGAGATTGTATATGAAGCAAACAAATTTCTCCGCCGTAGTTATGGGAACAGGATCTGGTTCCGGATCTTTGTAGAATATTTGAAAATATTTTAGAAATTTGGAGCTCTTTTCCATTTGTTTTAAAGGAGTAACTTTACCCTCTTCATAGAAGCAAGATATTGTGTCACATACTGTGAAGGCATGCAGACCAGGCTAGGCAAGACATAGGTACATCAGGACCGAGTTCGACGAACAATTTTCCTACATCTAAATAACGAGGTTAGTTGTTATAAATCCAACCTCCATCAAAATTTTGGATTCAGCATTAATTTTATGGAAATTACCCAATAAAATAACAAGTACATCGGTGTTATTGGGTCGCACGACAATATTATTTGGAGATTGGAATTAGATATTACATACAATATTCTCGCGTTCGCTTCTTCGTGATTGCAAGAATAGTCATAGGAAATAGCCCTGATAGTATTATTTGAAGTGGTGAATTTGTAGCATGTGTTTTTGTCATTGACATAGATAGTCTTGTTTCTAAAATCAGATATAGAAGGGTCCTGCCAGTGGTTAATAATAAAGACGAAATGTTCTTTAAATTCGTTGCATCTTAGGCAGTTTATGAAATTTGTGGGTTTGATGTGATCGGCCCCGCGTATTTCTGTGTCTGTTTCTGTTTAATACCTGGATTAAAATATTGGTCGAATATCACATGGATATATTTCGCTTGATATTTCGTGACCATCTGAAAAAAATTTCCGAGATATTAGACCCAAAGTTAGAGGCACCTCTCCAATAGTGTGAAGTAATAAGAAGCCATGGATTATGGCCTCATCAATAGACCCAGGATATACTACGATTTTTTTCGTAAATGACTCATCTGTGCCGATTTGTCGGTGTTATTGAAAGTTCCATAACTGAAAGTCCTAGGAGTTGCCGTCAAAGGATACTTTAGCATTTCAGCAATAACTTTCTGCTGAGTTGATGAGGCCAACGTCCTTGCTAATAAATTCTTATTAATAATTTCCGCCTGCACCTTGTCATTACCCATTTTCCGAGTTATTTTCTTCTGTTCATTAACAAAAGTGAAGACTTTTTGCCTTTTAATTTTAATTTAAATTAAATTTCATTTTAAGTTTAATTTTAATTTAAAGTAAATATGACCCGTAAAGGAAACCCCGTTAGTGGGGTTCACTGGTCGCTGTGAATAACACAAATTAAAGTTCATAAAACAAATGAAAGTTCTGTGGTAGGTATTGTTATTTTACGATGCAGGTACAAATTATGTTTGCAAAAAAAATCGACCTTAGCCCATATTAAAGGTTAATAAATGTATATTAAATGTGAACATATTTTGAGTTCTGATTGTTCCACCAGATTGCACAGGTTTGAGTAAGTGACAAACAATATTACATTTTTCTACAATCTACCCTCCCCTACATTGTTTCGTACGTAGCCAGAGCCTCGTATAATTATTCGTCGTTCAATGAAACTGAACAGCGTTGTAAGAAATTTGATCTGGCACCTAGTATCCGGCTGCTTTTGATTGACATACTTAATAATTCATGAGAGCCATTCAGTGAGCTGTAATTTGATTTAAAATTAAACATTAAATACTTTCGGTTAAATTGACTTCAATTTTGTTTAACTTTGTATTGGTCTGGCGGGGAGTTTGCCATCGATTTCGAATGGCAGGCTAGCTCGAATTTATTCAGGAGGTAGTAATCTAACAAGTAAACTTTGAAACAAAAATAGATTTTCCCTCTTAAATTTTCTTTCGAAATTAGAAACGCCGCCAGGTTAACGTCTGGCCGCTTTGGACTGCCAGACCGCCAGATTTCTATTTCATGTTCGCTCCAGACTTGAGTAGTATACGTAACTGTATTAGATCTTTCCGGTTATATCAAATGGGAGCTACCTCTTGGACTATGAGAAGTTATAGATTACGGTTATCGGTCTGTAATCGGATGAACTAGACATACCCGTGACAATAGGGAACTACGATTTTAAATATAAAAATAATACATAGTGTAACGTTGTAATAAAACGTGTACTTCAAAAGAAAAGATTTCTAATTCCGTGCGATCAGGCTGAAGAATCTAAACAGCGATATAATTGGAGTGGACTGAAACTATTTGTGACGTCACAAGCCATATGTGTTCGGCAGGCGTTGCGCCGGAAAGTTCCCGAATGAAGTATCAAATCAAGCGGTCGAGTGCTGGGATCTCCCGTAGCCGACCGAATCGGTCTCCTCGTCGTTTGTAAATTGTAGGCTATGGCGTCACGATTTTGAACCTCTTTGAAATGGTTCGCTCGGAGGCGAGACTTTAAAAATTCATAACAAATTTATTATTTGGAATTTAGGCGTCATATTTTGCATATATCTTATTTTTCGGTATGATAGAACATTCTTATGCAATAAAAAAAAATTGGAATGTTTCCTATTTCTATGTGGCACAAAAATACATATTATTGCACTTCATACGTGCAAATTTACCATACTCAGCGTTGCAAAACTAAGTTGTGTAAATAATCGTACTTTCTAAGTTAGGAGATTAAGCGTATATTGAACTGCTACCCGCATATATATATATATATATATATATATATATATATATATATATATATATATATATATATATATATATATATATATATATATATATATATATATATATATATATATATATATATATATATATATATATATATAATTATTAGGCTAGGTATACGTACATATTGTATCTTGCAATAAAGTAGAAATAAGTGTAAATATTAATACACCACATAATAATTATTCTGTAGCCGTATATTAATAAAACTTGTTATCGCTGTGGCTGAGAACTAGGCTAATAAAGGCAGAATTCGAGCCTACTTGCTCTGAGTTAGGTACTGTTACTGTCCTTATTTCAAAGTGGCAAAATCAGATGTACAAAATGTAAGCTGACTTTTACTTTTTACATTCAACCGCCTGCCTTAGCTAATATCTTCAACGTGTTCGGCATTGTACCATTTTAGTGCCATATATCTAAGTATCTAATGTTGTCAAGTTACTTTATTACTCTACAACAAGTTACTTACTTTCTACTATTTGGTGTAAGCTCTTGTAGATCTGGGATTATGGTTAATTTTTCAATATGAACGTGTTAAATTTTTTCTTGTGAGTTGTCTTATCGCACATGATTGCGGTATCCCAATATTTCCGGGACAACGATTTTGAGTCGATTAGGACCATAAACGGCAACAAAATACCATGGCGCCATCAAAATTATGACAGCTAAGTTAGTTAGTGGCTTCTGTATGATATAAAAAGCTATCAAAAATCCTGAAAAATAATTATCGAGACTGTTATTGATCGATTTTTATGATATTTTGGAGAGTTATGCTGCATGTCCATCTTAATGTAGTAGAGTATTTCAGAAATGTACGATATATACAGGGTGTTCCCTAATGACGTGCTAATATTGCAGGGGGTGATTCCTTACGTCATTTTATGAGGAAAATCCTATATTCGTAATATGTCCGCAACGTCTTATATTTTTTTACAGGGTGTTGAATTTTCCATTTTTAAATCGTTATTTTTTAATATCTCAGAAAATACTGCAAACATTATTTTCAATGTTAGTATGTGTTAATAGGATATAAAATTTCAGGATATTTTAATTATTGTTAATAGGATATTTTTCTATTGATTAGAAAAAATTGGGACGCCACTGTAATAGCATTTATTATGGATTTCGCTGAAAAGCAATAGGGCCTTTCCTTATCAAAAAAATATTTTTTGCCGAATCCTAGCTAAAAAGCCAATAGCTAGTTAAAAGACGCCGCATTCGGACTGACGCGACGGACGTGGGGACATTTTGAGAGTTGTTTTAGATACATGAAAATTTTGATACAAAAATGTTTGTTCTCCCACGAGAATTGGCAATTTTAGTGTTTCCTGATAAATGAAATACACTCTTCGTCTTTCGCAGTGAAGTGGATAATAATAACAAATTATCTAAAGCAATACAACAACAATATAACTACTCGCTTTAAGCATTGCCTTCCCATCGAGAATTATGTTAAAATTCAATTCAAGTCTGGAAAATTCAATAATATTGTCTTTTTTAATTATTATGATAAACATAATATAGTTCTGCTATTCTGTAAGAATTACCTAGTATTCCCGAAATATTTTTAGATACAAATGCATTTAAATTAATATTCAAAAATGGATATCAAATGGATAAGAAAATATTTGCTCTTCTTTAATAATATGATATACCTAGTTATGCTATACAAGATGATCATACTTATTATTAATAATCAAGTGTTCGACTGAAGAATGTTATTTCCATTTTAATGATTCAGGTACTGTTAATGATTTTATTGGATTTATCGCGTTAGCAGAAAATTCCGTATTGATTATAGTGCCCAGCTACTGAGATGATACGTGTACGTACTTAAGTTACTGCTTACAAACCTGCTAAAAGAAAGCTGTGTAAACTAGCTCCGCCAATTCCACATGTGTTTAACATAATTTGCGATTCATATGAGTTTACCGTTGAATACATTAATGATGGCTATATAAACTGCTCGTCAATAGGTTCGGCTAATCCAAAATTATTGTCCATTCCTATACTATTGTAACTTTAATAAAATAGTTTCAACAAAAACAAAACCGACTTTAAAAAATCTATTCTAAAAACTGCACTAAAACGTAAAAAATAACTACGTTATTCATTTTTACTTAAAATACAATTTATTAGGCCAATAATATACAATTATTGTTATTTTTAGAGCCGGTGCTAGCCAAGGTTTACAAACATATAACGAAGTAGCGTAGGTATACATCTCTAATTGCATTCGACTAGAAGTTTCAATTTAGGTTTATTTGTAATCCGTTGTTATCCGAGAAAAAAAGAGAGCGCGATTGTAGAGTCCGACACCTGCAAAGTGATATGTTGTAGATGTCGGACTCGACAATCGGGCACTCTTCTTTTTGGGTTGCAAAACTTTTCCTTTGATTTGACGCTTAATCTAGCAATTAAAATTTAAAAAAATGAGTTGTAATAAAAAATCGAAACCGCGCAAGAACGATATAGGTATACGTGCTGCGCGAGCGGCGCGGCGGCGGCGTGCGAAAAGGCGCCCATTCCGTGCCCTGAAAATTTTTCAGTGTAGTAGACTCATTCAAATAAAGTCGCTGACACCATTTTTACCACTGTTGTTAATAACTTTCAAAAAAGGACGGTGTACTGGGGACTAACATGGAAACGAATCATCTAGAAGCTCTTTTGTCTATATTGAGACTCATCGAGACGATGTACGATTTATTCAGTTGGTCATTTATAATATAATTTGCCATCATTAATATCTACTATGCTCATAGCTGATAGTGACGCTTTTACGTGACATTAGTTTAGACTGAGAATTATCTCCATTCATAGATAATACTAACCTACTCTACTATTTATATTTGTTTTATTTGAACATATTGATATATAAAAGCATTAGGCATATACATTTATCTAGAAGATGTTAAACTTTAAAATGCTTAAAATTTTGTAGAATCTATTAAAACAACTATTTTTAGCTATATGCTAGAAAATATTGAATTACATACACAATAAAATTTTGAAGCATTTAAAGAGGGAGTAATACAGAAATTGCTTGCTTGGTAAAAACTAAAACAATTTGTTGGATCTTATGTAATAATCTTATAAGATCTTGGAATTTCTTTGGGAGCTTATAGTCTAAGATTTAAAAAATGTTATCGCTACATGGCTGATTCATATAGTAAAAGGATCCTTTTGTGTAACCAATTTGAAATCGTCTTGTCTGCCACCGCGATTCCGTGGCGTAAAGCAGGGGCGGCACATCAAATAGGTCAAATTTCGATATTAAAAATGTTATCAGTTTGCTCAGCGAACATTCGCCGCGTTTTCAATTTAGGAATAAATAATTAAATATAAAGTTTTTTTTAATTTAAAAGTTTAATAAATATACCGATGTGAATTAATTTATATGGATTGATATTTTCAATGCAATAAAACTCTTAAAAAGTGAATAATAAAATAAATAAATAAAATTGAAAGTGAATAACTTGTCAAATTTCTCCAACTGGTTACGATTACAATGCGGCATTATTTCATAAGGATAAAACACGGCCTATACAAATACTGAGAAAGAGCGAAGATTTCCATAAAGCTTTCGATGAGATAGGCTATGAAAACTGCGACACTAATGCTGTTCCAGTACTTGAAAAATTCATTTGCAATTTGTACACTTTCCAAGCTCCCGATTAAGGGAATAGCGCTCGATTTGCATTATTTTTGAAAACATACGAAGTGAACAATTGTGAACATTTCCACTTTCCCATTCAGAATTGACGCAATCTGTTGAGATCATGGTTCATTGCAACAAGGAGGATTGCGGGTGGATAATAGCCGATTAAAAATACACTTCTAAATGGTTCGATGGTCAGCAGTTGCCAAACATAGTAAAGGGTGTGATAGTGAAGAGATTGACGGTAAAATATTTTTTGCACATATAATATATCGTAAAATTTGCGTTTTGTTTTTATACTTAAATATTTTACTATGGTTCAGGCGATGGTGAGGACGTCGACTCACAAGAAGACTCACCGTTTACGAAAGCGAAGATCTGCAAGTTGACGATTCGGATATAAATTTAATAGCGAAGCCGAATCACATATAAGCTATCACTTTGTTCAGTTTTTTTATAATCTAATCACTTATCTTCTATAATTTGCCTATATTTTTATTGGAAACGCGGCGATCGTTCACTCGAGCAACAGCGAGCTTTTGATAACCGTCTGCTGCGATTTTAGGCATTATTTTTTTGTCGGCCGTTTTGCATATGGCGTTTTTAATATATAATTACAACATTCAATCAATCGGCATGTATGTATGTGATGATTTTTTTAAATTTTGCGCCACTTTCACGCCGTCTGCCGGCACTTTTGCCACTAGCTAACTGTCTGCCAATAATTTTCCTTGTTTCTAATAACAAATAAAAGATATTCACATAATTATAACCCATGTATCTTATAAAAATTTTAATATCGAAAGGTGACCTATTTGACCGGCCGCCCCTGCTTTAAGCCACGGGATCACGCTGACAGACAAGACGATTTGAACTTGGTAACATAAAATATTTTTAACAAAAAAACAAAACCGAACCGAAAAAGTAAAAAATAATTACGTAATTCCACTACTATTACTACTTATCGTACAATCAATTTGTTAGGCCAATAAATTTATTAGAATACAATCAATTTATTATACAATTATTGTTATTTTTGGAGTTGGAGCCAGCCAAGGTTTACAAACGTATAAGGAAGTAGCGTCGCCTCGCGTCGGCTGGCACCGACTCCAAGAATAACAATAATTGTATAATAATTTGATTGTATTCTAATAAATTGATTGGCCTAACAAATTGACTGTATTCTAAGTAGTGATAGTAGTAGAATAACGTACTTATTTTTTACTTTTTAGTGCATTTTTATAATAGATTTTATGGAAGTCGGTTTTGTTTTTTTGTTAAAAATATTTTATTAAGTTTAACATCATCTAGATAAATGTATGCCTAATGCTTTTAATATATCAATATGTTCAGAGTGAACAATTATAAACAGTAGACTAGGTAGCTGTTTTCTATGAGTCTGAGTTCTCTTTCAAAACTAATGCCCCAATAAAGTGTCACTGTAAGAGTGATAGGTATTGTTTTTTTTTTGTGAAAAGTAAACCCAAGATTACTTTTCACAAAACAAATATGAATAGCAAAGAATTTCAAAGCTAATATATACCTATACCTATATATATATATCTATATATATATATATATATATATATATATATATATATATATATATATATATATATATATATATATATATATATATAGATAGATAGATATATGTATTTCTTCTGTACGCGTGTTGTCATTGAACTCCACCTAAACGGCTGGACTGATTTTTATGATGATTAAGTTGATTCAAGAATGGCTTTCAGATTCTCAATTTGACCCGATAGAAAATATTTTTAAATTAATTTACAAATTTGTAAATTAAGGTTATGATCTGGTGAATTCCCCGGTATATCTTCGGAATCCAAGGTCCAATTCTGATAAAACTAAAATGGAGCCCTCTTGCAAACACCCCATTTTTAATAAAAAAAGATTTTTTAAAATTAATTTATAAATGACGGAGTTCTGAGGTAACGAACATATAACAAAAAACATACAGTCGAATTAAGAACTTTGTTTTTTGAAATCGGTTAAAATGGATCCTTTTACAATATGAATCAGCCATGTAGCGAAAACAAGTTTTTTTATGTAGCCAGCTATCGGCTTATTACATTTTCCCCAAAACGTTACCCAAGATACGATCGATATGACCTCTGAATAAAATATTAACAGTCCATATTTTATTATGCTCTAAATATACTTGCTTGTATTTAAATAGATATAATTATGCCACCGATCAAGTTTTAATGATACACATGTGCTTCCGCATGCCAAGCAGGTACTTCGTTGCGGACTAATAGAACATACCTTGTTAAAATTCAAAATGACACCAAAAACGTAAACGATTTTAAAGCTGCCCTACTTTACGCAACCATTTATGGGATCCGTTTGTGGTACAGGCACTCTTTCCTTAATTATTTGGATACACATTTTAGTAGCAATTATTATACCGACCAATCTTATAATAATTGTACACACAGGTAGACGCTCTGATTTGTTTACTCACCTCTTTTGTTACTACCAGCATGTTCAACGTCCAAGGCGAAAACTATGTTAAATAAACACCAACTCACTAGTATTCTGAACTTCATTTTAAAACTAAGTAAAACAGTTAAGAACGGTCACAAATGTCAATATTTCAGCGGTATATGCAATTAATTATCATCTTGTCTTAGCACCCACCTGAAAATGTTTGTCACTTGTTTGGCGGATTCCCGCAGGTGCTACGGATGTAGTACCAGGAGTGCCTGAAAAGTACTTTTCACGGGCGTCTGACAGCTCCTAAGACAGACAAGCACGAGGTGGTAAATAACTATATCGATGAGGAGCCGGTAGAGACTGAAGACTTGTATGTACTTGGTCTATCGGCCAGCAGAACATCTCAAGTAGGTCACTGGGACACCGTAGCGGGTCTTCCTATACTACCTCAAGTCCCCTCTTGGTAGTACCACGCATACACCTGTTATGCCTTGGTGTCAGCAATGAAAATTATTGGTGAAGATTTAGGCTAGTGTGATTGCCATGCTTTCGCTAAACCGCATATACATTTAATACCCATATGCTGGTAAATTGGTGTAACTGATTTATTCGGTTTGCAGATATTATCTCGCACATTGACAATGAATTCATAGTACCGCTGTGAATTATTTAAAAGTATATAATTTTAAAAGTAATATGCGATGAGTCAGTTACGTTCACAATAAGATAAATCTTAATATATCGAAATTTCTTAATTTTTCATCCGATCAAGAAAAATAAAAAACTGTTTCGAGATATTTGTCTAAGGTTTTCCTACACAGGTTAAACATTTTAAAATGATCGTTCATTTTAATTATACAGGGTGTTGCACACAGCTTATTTTTTACAGACTTTTCTGACACATGCTTATTAAATGTTTTTCTAGGCACCCTGTAGAAGAAATGATTATTCTACTGAAACAGTTATAGGCAGCTTCCGTGAAAATAAGAAAAATCCATTACTTAAGTACTTACTTTGTTTTTAAATAGAGATGCATCTTCAAAAAATATCCTAATTTCAATACAACTCCCTTATATTCGAAAATAAGCGAGATATCAAAAAACGGCTGAATTTCTTTTTTCAAATTGGTCAATAGGCTACCTTGTAATAAAAAATTTATATCGATTTTGGTTTCCCTAAATTCTCGGTAAGAATGTAGTTTTTATTTTTTGTAGGGATTTAGTTTACACCCCATATATTCCTTTTTTTTGAGCACGATAGAAACATGATATTCAGGCCGTCTATTACCAATAAAATTTCCAAAAACCTCCTGAAAACCATATTTTGATATTCTATATTATACCGAAGATATATTCATCCAAAATTACATTTAAATTTTCAATTATTCCAACGCCAGGTTGCCAGCAGTGTAGATTGTACTTATCACCCAAAATTTCACTTGTCACTTACATTATTACACCTGACACTTATATTTTTTTTTGTTGGAAATGGGTTTGGCTTCCGAAAACTCGTTCGATTAGCGACAGAATTTTTTTTACCATTTGGTTGTTTAATCACAAATAATCAAGTCAATCTCATAATTGTAATTATACCATGAAAATAAAAAAAATAAAAAAAAGGAGTAATCATACAATGGAACAGTGTAACCGTGTTACTGATTTTTATTTTTTGCCTTTGTTAAATAACTACTGGTATACATACTAAATTAGATAAATAATAAATTATTTAATGAGTATAAACATATACATATACAAAAACATATCTATATATATATATATATATATATATATATATATATATATATATATATATATATATATATATATATATATATATATATACATATATATATATATATATATATATATATATATATATATATATATATATATATATATATATATATATACATATATATATATATATATATATATATATATATATATATATATATATATATATATATATATATATATATATATATATATATACATATATATATATATATATATATATATATATATATATATATATATATATATATATATATATATATATATATATATATATATATATATATATATATATATATATATATATATATATATACATATATACCTACATACACATACATACACATATACATATCTTTTATTACATATTACGTATTTTTCTTTTTTTTTATATAGTTTAAATTTTTTGGGTTTTCAAACAGGGACACGCTGCATTTAGGGGTCTATCAAGACGACTTCTCACAATCACAGGAAAGATCACGGATGTAATAGGTTAACATGACACGAGGATAAACGATGGTAGGGTGTATGTTGCAGTAGGTACTGGTTCCCCGATATTGATGCAAATTCCAACCAGTCCATTTAAAAATTGCTGTACTATCTCCTGAAAATTGCTCTCCTATCTCCTATCTCCTATCTCCTGGCTCTAGCCAATTTAGTGGCTTTAACTTGGTGAAGCTTTTTGCTAAGGCGTCTACAATTTCGTTTCCTTGTCCCACAAAAAGATCACTTTCTGTACGTTTTTCTTTATTTGGTAGATTAGACTCATGATATCGGAAATTATTTTGTTTTTTTCTTTTTATGAAGGTTGTTTGATGCTATTGAGAACTGCTTGCAAATGACTGATAATAAGTGTTGTCTTACTTGTATGCTCCTTTAACAATACATTATATTTCAGCTGGTTTCAGTAAGTATTATGACATTACTGTCACATGCCATAATATTTGGAAACAAAATAAAAAATAGCACTTTTGTGTTCAGCCCCCTGATATTTTGATATTTAATTTCAATACAGCAATTAACCTTATTGTTTGGTATCTGTTGGAAGCTTACATGTTTTTTCTCGACTCGTTTTTGATTATTTTAAGTAGGCCATCTCTACATTTTAATGCAATGTTAGCCTCACTAGTAATTTCTTTGTTTCGGAATAAGATTAGGACTCGACCCGAACTACTTTAATTGGCCTTATCTTCAAGGTACTTATCCACGCACTAGTCTCAGTGGGTTTCCTCAATTTATTTCCAAAATAATTTTTCACATTTTCTGTAATATTTTTAAAATTGATATTGTTTTTTGGAAATAAATATTATTGTTATTATTATTATTATTTATCTTTACGCCAATTCTCGAGACTTTCACATTAGTTAAATCAGTATTACTTCAATCAACGGTGATACCTAGGTAATGATCTTTGAGCTACCTATTCAATGATCGGTATCGGATAGTCATAAATATGATGTAGGTATTTTACATATTTAAAAAATCAATTTCTATAAATTGTGAATGAAACATGATCAAATAGCCGATCAAGTAGTGAAATTTTAGAATGCTAATTGATTAGCTTACAAAAAAGAAAGAGAACTTTGCGGTTTGCTAAAGAAGTTCCCAAATGAGAATTTGCTATTTCACTTTCGAACCACACTGAGTTAAGGCCATTGTAAGAAATAAATAAGAGCGGAGTATGCAATTCTGGTATCCGGTTCTATAAAAATATAAACGTCGATGTTCATTATTAAAGCCGATGTACTTTATGCGACCATAAAAACAGTAGATTTAGAACGCTTCTAAATTGGTATATCAACCACAACAAACCGAAGCATTAAACATGAAACGACTTTCCTAGTTTCATCCTAGATAGCAAGTAATTTAAAATCCGGGTCATATTTTTATATTTATTTAAAAAAAAGTGCAAATACCTGTAGATTTATTGCTAACATAATGTAAATAATTATATACTTAGTAAATACCAAATTAAGTATTTCCGTCTATTAGGTATCTACTAGAGATATGGTATAAATTACCTTTCTTAAGATATATTTTCCTAATAGTAGATTTATCAGAAACATAAATTACCTCTATATACCTGGAATCTGAATCGGGGAAGCCGAATTTTTGCATAGGGATAGGTGCAAGAAGGGAGTGAAATGAACCCTTAAACATTCAACTGCTTTTATCTACATGGAGAGTAGTTTTTCCGAAATTTTGATTATTACAATTTAAAGAATGGGAACTTTCTGACACGAAATGATCTTGACAAGAATACACAATAGAAAATTTTTTTGTAGTACCTGGAAAGACCTTTAAAATGAGGTTGCTGAATACGTTTATATACATACATAAGCGTCAAATTTTTACAGTATTTTCGTTTTTTTTAAATTAATTTAGGGATATGCGGTGGTTTTTAAGGGTTGAAAATTTGGAATATTCGAGAAAATGAAAGATGTTTCATTCTGCATAATTAAATAAGATGTGAATCCATAAAATGCTTTAACATGCATTTTTTCAATTTTTTTTCATGAAGGGGTAGTCTTCACCCCTTAAAAATAGAAAAGTCGGGCATATGTCGTTTTTAACGTTAAGGGTAAGATGAGCTCAATTCCAAATTTTTCATGAAAATCGATGGTTTGTTTGGCTACAAGATTGGGTTTTCCGATTTTTTTAAGGTTTTGTACTATGTATCATGTGACATACAGTGAGCTCGTAAAGTTTGGAATAAATTCAATTAATCGTTATTGAAGGATTTTCACAGGAAATCCTCGGACACGTCAACTTTATTTTATAAAATGTCACTTTTTTCAGCCATCGATTTTTTTTTGTTTTGTTCGTTTTTGAGCTATGACGTCATCGACAATTTTTTTAAATGACAACCCATATTTTTTTTCACGGATTTCGATAGAGCACATTTTTCTGAGTGCGAATATGTCAAAAACATAGTACCTTTAACATTAAAGTGTTCGAGATATTCGGTTGCAAAGTTTTAAGAATGAATTATACAAGCGATGACCAAATGCTAATCATTTATCAAGAAAGCGCAGGAAAAACAACAGTTTTGACAGTTGTCACAATTTTGAAGTTTTTCCTCGCAAGTTTGTGTTTTAATCAGTTGAATAATATCATTAAGTAAGTTGATTAATCATTATTCCATCATAATTCATTTTATTTAAAAATGGTCCGTCGTTTGAGTGAAAGGGAAAGAATCGAAATTTTGATGATGATCGGTTACGGGGACAGAGCTCGCACACAAGTAGAAGTTTGCCGTTTATTTAACAACAAATATCCAAACAGAGAACCAATTACACAGTCCACCGTTAGCAAAATAGAACAAAAGTTTTTAGAAGTGGGTCATACGAGAGATCGCCCTAGAACGGGTCATCCACCAGTGCAACAAGATGTTAAATTGAATGTTCTACTAGAGCTTCAAGAAAATCCCCATTTACCCACCCGCCAAGTGGCGGCAAACAACGGAATAGTTCAAAGCTCCGTCTTGAAATATTTGAAATTGAACAAATGGCATCCGTATAAAGTGGTTTTGGTCCAAGAGTTAAACGAAGATGATCCTGACCGTAGGTTACAGTTTTGCCAAACCATGTTGCAACGCCTGATTGATGACGACGGATTTTTACGCAATATTGTTTTTTCTGATGAGGCTACCTTTTATCTCGACGGCACAGTTAACCGGCAAAACTGTAGATATTGGTCTCCTGAAAATCCACACTGGAAAATGGAAACTCGTAGTCAGTTTCCACAAAAAGTTAACGTTTGGGCTGGTATTGTAGGTAATCGTATTTCGGGCCCATTTTTCTTTGAAGGCGTATTAACAGGTGAAATATATTTAGAATTTTTAAGAGACGACTTAGTCCCTGCACTTGCGGTACTTTATCCAAATGACGTAGATCCAGATCTGCCCCATCACACGATATGGTACCAACAAGACGGTGCACCACCCCATTTTGCAGTGATCGTTCGCGATTATTTAAACCATGTATTTCCTAACCATTGGATTGGTCGCAGGGGAACTATCGAATGGCCCCCTAGATCTCCAGATCTCACTCCCCTAGACTACTTTTTATGGGGCTATTTAAAGAGCAAAGTCTATTTCAATAGACCAAATACCATCGAAGAATTAAAGGACAGAATTCGCAATGAAATTCGAACCATTCAACCCGATACTGTTGGTAAGGTTCTGCAGGAGTTTCAGTGGCGGATGGGATATTGCCAGGAAGTGAATGGAGGTCACTTTGAAAATTTACTCTGATTTTATTTTTTACTTTAATTATTTATCATTTATTTGTTAAAATATTTTTTTATTTGTTTAAATTGTTGTTAAAAAATTAAACAGATTACTCCCAAATCTTTCAAAATGTTCGATAAGCTACCAAAATAAATAATATTACTCCTTAATCTTTTAAAATGTAATAAGCTATAAGCTATTAGAATCAATAAGCTATTAAAAATCTTGACCCGCCCGATAGCTTATGCATGGTGCCATGGTACATTTTATAAACTTTGCAACCGAATATCTCGAAAACTTTAATGTTAAAGGTACTATGTTTTTGACATATTCGCACTCAGAAAAATGTGCTCTATCGAAATCCGTGAAAAAAAATATGGGTTGTCATTTAAAAAAATTGTCGATGACGTCATAGCTCAAAAACGAACAAAACAAAAAAAAAATCGATGGCTGAAAAAAGTGACATTTTATAAAATAAGGTTGACGTGTCCGAGGATTTCCTGTGAAAATCCTTCAATAACGATTAATTGAATTTATTCCAAACTTTACGAGCTCACTGTATGTAATATGGGCGTCAGGGCCTCAATACTGTATCTGTCGAATACGGCTTGCCGCGGAGAGGGTTTTTTTTATAGTATCTGCCTCCGTCTATCAGCTGTGCATCATCTCCATAGTATCCATGTCGTTCAGCGGCAAGAATGAGATGCAAAACAGAAGGGGGGGGAGTACTCCCCCTGGAATACACCTCCCTAAAGATAACCGACTCTGACCCTGCTATCACCTGATGTAATGGTCAAGCGGATTCTCCAGGGCGGCAGGAATTGTGTCTCAACTATGCTTCTCATAATTGGATTTGGCACCGCAATGCATTATTATCAGAACAATTTCTCTTCGCTTTGGTAAGGTACTTATAATTGGCATATAACGGTATCATTCATGATTAAAAACACAATTATATAGCAATTAAATTAGTTGTATTTTTTAGTAAAAGTTTTCGTGCCATATGTTGACACAAATTGTTTTGCGGAGGATCTCTGTTTGAAATCGCAAATTGCGTGACACATATCCCAATAATTCGCTCTTGTATACTTTTATTTCCTCATGTCCTAAGTCTGTCAAACTACGCTTGAATATTAATGGCTTCATAAGAATTTTATTAGCTAAGGTAAACCACTTTTACAATAGAAATTTTGTGACATGAATTTCTTGATTACGGGCGAATTGAGTTTATTTGCGGTATGGCACGAATGAATAATTTTAGTGCAGCATTTGCAAAAATACTTCACACGAGTATATTCATTAATGAAAATCGGTGTCAGGGAAATGGTTGTATCACAACGAATAAAAGTAAAATGGATGTAAATTCTGCCACGATTGTTTTGATTTACCGTTAATATTAACGACGAGTAATATTTTGGAAATATTTGAAATATAAATGGAGCGGAGCTTTTTTTTCATAATCATCTCTTATATTATTTGGCCATATTCTTCATTGATCAAGAATGGTGACACTGGCCTACAAATTTTAACATTTATTTTGTATATTTAACCAAAACCACTTATTTGTATTGTATTGGTCCCAAATAGGTCTAACAAAGTCCTAAAAAAAATTGTTGGCCCTAAAAAAATTAATAACTGACCGAACTCAAATTTTATGGTATATTTTTAATAAAAACAGCAATTAATTGCATCTAGCGAAAACTATTTGCCATTTTGACCTAATATGTTTATAGTACATGATATACAATATATATTTCATTATATATTCATTATTTATTCATATTCACTTTATTCATATTTCATTATATATTCATAAGTATAAACAAACAAAAGAGACCCTGCAAGTGACCAACTAGGAAATCAATATAAAACTTTATGCAATGACTTTAAAAAATCAATAAAAAAACAAAAAAAATAAATACTACAAAGATAAAATTGAAAGTAACCGAAATTGTTCAAAAAATGTATGGCAAGTTACCAACGAATACTGTGGATTTTCTAAAAATAAAACTAATATTATTCAACAGCTAAGAGATGGAAATTACATACTTGTGACAGATGATCACGAAAAAGCGAATATGTTTAACACTTTCTTTAGTACCATTTGTAAAACACTTGCAGAACAAGTCGAACCCGTTTCATTTGAAGTACCTAAAAACAAACATATTAGATCATTTTTTTTGTATCCAACTAATAGTCAAGAAATTGGAAAAATTATTAGTGAAATGAAAAATGGCAAATCGCCGGGTATAGATGGCATTACAACAGCTACATTAAAGCAAATTTCTACGTTCATTGTGGAACCATTAGCACAAATAATAAATAGATGCATTTCTGAAGGAATATGCCCACCTGAATTTAAAGTAGCTATTGTAAAACCCATATACAAAAGTGGTAATAAAGAAAGTCTAACAAATTGCAGACCCATCTCTTTGATTACAAATTTTGCCAAGATTTTTGAAAAAGTACTTAAAGCACGAATAATTAATTACATAGAAAAGCAAAAACTGCTATCAGTTTGGTTTTCGAAGAAATAAAAGTACTCAAGATGCAATATCTCATATGGTAAAGTTTATATATGATCCCTTGATAACCAACAAAAATGTGTAGGTGTATTCTTAGACCTAAAGAAAGCGTTTGATACAGTATGCCATTCGAAACTATTGACAACTTTACAGAATTATGGATTCAGAAATAACGCTATAAATCTTTTAAATTCTTACCTAAGTAATAGACGTCAATACACAGAAATTAGTATAAGAAGTAGATCAGAAATAGTTGAGTGCGGCGTACCTCAGGGAACAGTATTAGGTCCGGTACTATTTATTATATACATCAATTCAGTATTTAACTCGCAAACCTCAAGTACTATTATTAGTTACGGACGATACTGTTCTCTTGTGTAAGTCCGCTAACTGGGAAAGTTTAAGAAATATAGTAGAATGGGATTTGAAAAACATAAAGAGTTACTTAAACAACAAACATCTAACGCTAAACATAAATAAAACAAATTACTTACCATTTTATCTAAGAGGAAACAAAACGCCAACATTTAATACGCTCCATGTAGATACCAAGTTCACGGTGGCTCCAACGATGGAAGTAAAATACCTCGGCATCAGGATAGACTCAAGGCTGAAACATTTTACAATGGAAACAGTTTAAAATACTATATCACTCACTTGTTGAATCGCATCTAAGGTACGGTATCTTAGGATGGGGTGGTATACTATACTCGTATCGTAACCCACTAAATGTACTCCAAAAAAGACTACTCAACATAGCACTTGATAAAGATACAACATATCCATCAGATAGGTTGTTTAGAGATGCAAGTGTAATGGATATTCGGTCCTTTTATTGCTTTGATTGCATACTGTATCAGTGGCAAACAAATTCAGCTAACAGTTCCACAGTGATCACTAGAAATAGAACTAACAATAAATTAAGAAACAAAAAAACAAGAACTACATTTGGTCAACGGTGCTTCACATATTTAAGTATACGGGCCTATAATTTTCTCCCTAAAACACTAACAGACATATATACTATTAACAGATTTAAAACAAAAAGTAAACAATATATATTAAACAAGCCCAGACATTATATACACAACGCTGTCAACCCAAAATCATTATTCAATACCATGTTTTATATGTTAATTTGAGTTAACTTTGGACCTTATTTGCCCTCATGTATATAATAACAATACAAATTTGATATAAAATATTACTCTTACCTACCTACTTACCTGAACGTTCCTTACTTACTGATTTTCACAATATTATTTTTTTTAAGGAGCTCAATGCCTACTATACCTATATATTTTATATTTTTAACACTGTCATTGTGTATTATATTTTGATAAGACCTTTTATTCAAAATGTACTTTTGTATGTATTTTACAATATATTATTCATCAGTGTTCATTTATATATCTATTGTGTTTTTATATGGTTTATAATGTTTATATTTGTTTGTTCAAATTTCATGGACAGTTCTTTTGCGCTAATATGAAGTACCTAAGTTTACTTTACAGCGGAATACTGTTATATATACATTCGTTTGTTATACTTGTGTTTTTTATATTACTGTAAATAAACTATTCTACTCTATTCTATTTCATTAGAATATAAGTTCTTTAATCAGAAAATTAATCATCTTGCGTTTAGCCTGTCTCTTATAAGTTACTTCTGGAGCATCTCTTATACAAGTTCAACGTCAGCCAACATCACAGAAGTCCATTTGCCCTGATATCTTTTTTCCATATTTTGAATGTCCTGATGGAATCTCTCTCCATGTTCATCACTTACTGCACCACCATTTTCAGGGAAATAATCTAGATGTGAATGTAGAAAGTTAACTTTTAATGACATATTGCATCCTAATTTCTGGTAGCAAGAAAGGTCTCTATAGTTTTCCGCTCCTTTGTTGCCGAGAAAGTGTGTTGCTACCATTTTAAAGGCATTCCAAGCTGATTTTTAAGTACCTTCTAGAATGTTGTCAAATTCAGTATCTTTGAAAAGATTCCTGATTTGGGGACCCACAAAAATTCCCTCTTTAATCTTCGCATCACTAATTCTGGGATAATAATAAAAAAGGATAATAATAATTAGATCATGATCTAACGAATGTTGATTTGGAACTAAAACAGACATAAATATATATTTATTTTTGTAACAAATAAAGTACTCTTTTTTATATATAATTTATTGCAATTATTAAAAGTTAATATAAAAAAATGCCGATGTTTAGAAACAAAAATCGTCAGACGTGATTTTTAATGCATAGTACCGACTTACATAAATGATGAAAATATTTTTTTTTATAAAAGCACAAAATTGGAAATATAAAAAAATCGTAGCAATTTTAATATAGGCATGTTTGGGTTATATGGATGCCAAAATGACCCTTCTATCACCTCTTTCCAGATCGGCATAAGCAAACACCTTATATAATAAACTATTTAAACATTATTTTTAAGCAAAAACTGCTAAATTGAATAGGATTGACGGATAATGTCAAATACTTCCTCTCTTTCCAGAAACTTAGTTCGTTTATTAAATTTTATAACTTGGTACAGTTTCGTGACCAATTATATTATTAACGAACACAATTTTCAGTGTGAACAGATGAGAATGTGACACTTACTATGACACACTTATTAGAAAATACGATTTGAATAAGCAAATAATGACAAGAGAATTTTGATAAATGTAACAGAAGTTCAAGCGGTTGCAGGCATTTTCTCATTCTGGCCCCTCGTTATTTACATCGTTTGATATGTAGCTCTGTGTATTTATTTCAAGTAAAGTTAATAACCCGCATGGAAGTACACAATGCGACTATTCTGAAAGTGAGTGGATCATTTCTAAAACAGCAGATTCCATAACCTAGTTGCATTCAGCATTCAGTGAATATAATTATTATACTTTTATATGCCGGTAGAATTCCTTAAAATGGTGAATTAGAACCTCGCTTGTTTTGTGTACTGTTGCGGAATTAATTTACTCATTTCAATTTTTGAAAGCACGGCCACAGCAAATTTTTGACCGATCTGATGAGCGACTGACCTAAAATGAGCAGACAGAGAATCATATGGCCTTTTTTGTGGTTCAACTTGTATAGATCGTCATAATATAAAATATATACGTATACAATACAATTTCCATGACGTTAGATATAATAATACTAATACAGTAATTACCTCTTTCAGAGCGTAAATAATTCTACAGAATTAAATGTTGAGAATTACTCGCGGGACCAAAGAGCTTCTAATCTGCGTTATCTGGTAATTAAATTGGTAATCTTCTGCTGTGATATATTGTCCCATTCTTCGGATAATGCATCAGCCCTTTCTTGTAAAGTCACTGGAGGCACGCGAGATTGTACTCTGCATCCTAATTCATCTCATTCCCATATGCTCGATGGGATTCATATCTGGGCTTTGACTTACTCAAAGTCCAGATTTGATCCGGCATCGAGCATGGAACGTGGTGATATCAGCAATTTCTAAAAACTGTTGCACTATGTGTGTGGCATGGGGTCGGGCATTATCATGCGTTACTATAAAATTTTGATGGAACTCAGCAAAAGGTGGAACGTTAGGAAACAACTTGCAACATGGCGATTTTTGCCTAATTTTTCTCAAATTTTATTCCGGCTGGACGTCAATCTACAACGTGTGTAAAACATCGCGTTGAGACCAATTGACAACATTCTGATATCCAACCCAATAACCATCAGGTGTATTCAATAATATCAAACCGAGCAAATGCAATATATTATAATCCTCGACTTTCGCAACCAATAATATAATTATTAGTGTATGCTAGGTTTAAAACAAAATAAAATACAGTCAGATCGATAAAAGTGCTTTCAGCTAATTCCTATATAGCACAAAATATCCTATGGCTATCCGTCTTTTGTCCGTATTTAATCCAAAGGTCCTTGGACCTATTTGGACTTCCATCTAATATCCATGAGATAAAATAAAATAGGTCGTTCATTATTTAGGGATCAATTAGAGGTTCTCTTTTGTCCTCTAAATGGATATCCAAATTAAATATATCCATAGATATCCATAAATATATATTACTTGAATTTTTAGTGGATATCCAGATTAGGAACAATCGTAGGATAATATTGTTTCCTATCTAAATGAATAACCCAATTGTGGACATCCATAAGATGTACTCTTCTAGAATATACGTTTCTATAAGATACTTATAAGATACCCCTATCGAAGTAGCAGATATGTAGCTGGCAATGGGAAGTCTGGGCAAATTGATACACTGAGGCTAAGTGAAATATTGCATTAAAATAATTAGTGACATCTATGAGCGAATAGTCAAAGAAGTTTTCCACATGTGAAACCACCTTGTGATATTTCTAGGAAAATATTTTTATTATAGTGTTTTAGTGAATTTACTTGCAAAATTGAAAGGTATATAATTCGTTGAAATTATATTAGTGGTCCCTAAAATAAGTGTTTATGTGTTACATAGAAAGTTGAGTAAAATACAATTACGTTTTATACCACTATATTCATATACACTGGTGGCTACAGTTTCGACTATTAAGTCATTTTCAAACAACATTTCAGAATGAGATGCATAAGGATATTTAAACATGTTAAGATGGCATAATGATTAAACAGGTGACAGAATAAGGGATGCTGTTTTCTTACTACAGGAAAAAATTAAACAATTATGGTACATCCCGGACCTCAATTAAATTAGATTTTCTGACGAAGGTATCCAATTGACGCGTCGTCAACGTTTTTATGTTGCCTTTTTATATACATAGGTATATTGTTTTAACAGTTTCGAACAAGTTTTATTTTTATTCTTGTTTGGTTTTCTGGAGTCATGGTAAGAACAGCAGATCAAGGTTTCGTAAAGGTGCAGTTATTGACAGAAAATGATTTGTTGTCCAAGTTAAAAGGAGGTACGATGATAAAGAAACATAAAAGTACGCATACGAGGTGAAGTTCATGACACACTACAGACATCTGACGGTAAGTTGATGGTCGTATGCTCTGTTGTTGATACGTCTGTTGGTCTGTCCAATGTAAGTTTGGAAGCAATAAGAGCAAGGTATTTCATAAACACCCTGGGAATCGTTAGGGACTTGGTCCTTTGGGGACTTGATTAACTTATTGTTGATATTGTCTGTGTAGTTGTGAAAATTGTTTTAATGTTATTGGTTTTTAGGATTTTTGAAATTTTGTCTGTGACATTTTGGATATAAGGTAAAAATGCTTTGTATTGTTCAAATGGATCGGTATGTCAGATTTGGGATGGGTTTAGGCTTTGTGTATGGATCGTGTTATGTGTGGTCTGTGGTAGCCGTTTAGTAGTAGTGCTTGCTCTAATGCTTGTAGTTCAGTTTATCTATTGTAGTCGTCAGTTAGAAAGATGGATCTGCTTATGAGAGTGTTGACTGCCGAGTTCCGAGTTGACTACCATCCAGCACAGTTGAACCCGTTTAGTAGGCCAACCATATTCGTATTTGATAAACAAGTTACATACAGAACGCAATATTCACTGAAAAGCAAGAAATAAAATATTTTTAACAAAAAAACAAAACCGACTTCAAAAAAATCTATTTTAAAAACCTGCACTAAAAATTAAAAAATGATTACGTTATTCATTATTACTTAGAATACAATCAATTTATTAGGCCAATAATATACAATTATTGTTATTTTTGGTGGTCGGTGCCAGCCAAGCCATTATTTTTGGATCTAGGGTGATGAAGGTTGAGCTGTGATAAGGTCTTTCTATCACAGTTTGAAGTCGTGCATGGAGTATCCCAAACCGTTTTATGATAGGAATATAGTACCGTCTTGTACCGTCATACATTGCTTTAATTTTCATCTATGTTTGATTAGGGTAACTATTAAGTAGTTACTGATTTTGTGAGGATTTCTATACATAATATTGACTAAACGCTTACATTATTTAATACTTTATTTAATAGAGATGCTTTGGAAAACCAACTTATTTTAAGTTAAACCCTAATCCTTTTTGTTTATCAAAATCTATATTTAATAAAAAATAATCCAATTTAAATATAAAACAAAGTTAAATAAAAGAAAATCTATAGTTTGCCTCACATTTTTGCATCACTAATGCCACTAGGACTATTATATGGATCGTCTACTTTTTTTTGATAAAATAAATTGATGCGATAGATTTTAAGGGGTGATTTTCAGCAAAAATTAAGTTAAATCATTATATGTGATTATTATGGAAATTTCTAATAAATTCCCTTGAAAAGTTAGCCTCATCATTAAATAAAATACGAGATAAAAACTGTGGAACTTGAGTGATAATTCGAATTATCCATTGACAAAAAATTAGACGAGACTTTCTACTCGAGGTAAGAGCGCTAGTACTCGGATATGGTACGTATATAACTGCTGTTCTTTTAAAATTCTAAATACCGTGGAATAGCTTACATATAATATATTGGCAATTTTTCTTGTACTTGTTTCAGGAAATACTTGTATTAAATTAAGAACAGCTTCCTCTAGCGGTATGGTTCTTACTTCTCGAGCACGTCTGCAATCGACAGTTCTTCTAAAAAAACTACCATTTTCTCATAATGAATTTATTTGACAATATCCTACTTGACTGTTTCACTGAATAACAACCCCTCAGTGAATTTATTTGAAAGGCAATGTGAGCATAATTTTATTTTTTGTGGGCAAACATGCAATTTCTCGAAGAAAACTCAAGAGACACAAAAGTTGCAGGTTGAAGCTATATTTGCACGTCAATTAAATATAGAAATATCGATGCGTTAAAAAGTTCGGAGGAAAAATATTATAGGGGTTGATTTTTACCCCCTTGTAACAGTATCGCAGGATTACAAAAATTGTCACAAACATTTTATTAGTGCAAGTAGTTAGCCGAATTTCATTCTTCTAAATTCTTCCGTAGTGGCGAAAATAAATAAATACAATTTTTCCCCATATATAGAGGGCTGTAACTTGGAGGGGACGGGGTTTTGGAAAACAATTTATATGACGAAGACCCAGCTTAATTTTTGATGAAAAATCATTCTTTAAAATCTTTCGCATCAATAGAAGCACCCTGTATATAAAGCAGATGAATAAATACGTCTCACAATTTTCTGATGTGGGAAATGAATATTAACATTATTTGCATTTGTTGAAGATTTGTCATATTTTAATTCCTTTAATAAAACTGTGATGATAGCAAATTAAAGTAATTGGGCCCTCATTTAATAAATATATTTTATTTATACAAAGTACAAAACAATTATTACACGCACCTTTTTATATACATAAATATAAATAACAATATCATTCGGTCGAATTATAGAGATGCATCGACAGAAAAAGTTGAATTATTGTATAAATATTTTAACTTTACCTGTCAATATTTAAATTATTTAGCTACCACAGTTTAGGCCTACATTGTTTTAATGATTTATTAATATATACAATGCTTATAGTTTTAAATAAAGTATGTTATCACCCTTATCTCTTTCTTAGCTAGTTACAATCGTTGTCAATGCGATGTCTGTTCAAGGAATTTTTTTAAAAGCTATATTTTATACACCTTTTATATATGTTTACACACTAATGGAGTAGTATTATATATTCTTCGGATTTTAAATGTCACCTGGCAGACGGAAAATCTTGAATATTACTACATATTTTACTCACTTTAAAACTTTAGGATTTAGATCTTTTAAAAGATAGGTACCTATTTTTAAATTAGAAACTGATACCATTTCTGTTTTACAAAATAAAATTTGTTCATTATTGGAATCAATACCCTATAAGGTAAAATCCTTTGTATTATGCAATGTGAAATCGTTTTCCTTCAGACGGCAAAAAAACAGCGCTTTTTAACTCGGTTCTTAACTTATTACGTTTTTGACAGTTGTGCGTTGCCATTAGCAGTGGATGTAATAGTTATTTGTGTTTATCACGAATTTGAATTCAACAGACGAACGAACGTGCACCACATAAGGGATACAAAGAAACTTCAGTATCGAAAGCACGTAATGTAAAATATTTTGATACCTGAGTATCATCCTTCGTACTAAGCATTGCTTGCAACATCGAATAATTTGACATAACGCAGATGTCTTCAACATTGCAGATAAATTGGAAACATATACAATCATTACGTATTCAAGAGAGCAATATTCTGCACTAGCAGTGCTCATTTTAATACCCAACAACATTTAATTTTTATTAGATGTATATATTTTGTTAATATTTTCCTGAACAAATCCATTCTCACAAACGGCATGATCCTCGATCATGACGACGATAGAGAATTTTTTTGCTTTCTCTTGATGGAAATACACTTTTCTCTTTGAATTAGATTATGCTGCTGCACCGCCTCCCCACCCAGTGGCTGCACGGTCCCAATATACACAAATATACCGCTAAATTTACCTCCGCTGTTAATGGAGACGCACAGCCGCCTAAAATGTAAAACCTTAATGTCATGAATTGAATTAAGAAATGTCATGATTTTCTGACTTCTGAAGAAAACAGTTATTTGTTTAACAAGTACGGAAAGAAGAAGAAGAAAGTCCGTCTTTCGGCACGTGTCGCACACACTATTTTTGTCCAGATCGCAGAAAATCGAGCTTTTCTATGCATGCGGAGGAAAGCGGAAAGTGGGCTATTTTAAACAACGACGTACACGTGCGGAATAGTATACTCGAAGCGTGCGGAAACCTCGTGTAGCCGTGCGCGAGAGTCTTTCTTCACTAGTGCTTACAAAAATCGAAAAGCACACGGTTGTTTGACACAGGTCACTTTCCGCTTTCTCCGCAGGCATTAGGAAGCTTCAATTTTGTGCGAGTTGGACAAAAATATATCATTTCCGTAATAATTGACAATTGTAAACCTATTTTTGCCAGCCAAGAATGGAAAATATTTTTTTTTACTTTCTGATTCTTATATTATGTCAAATAATACTGCCAAACTTAAAAGAAAAGTTTACACTGCTATCATTACTATAGAAACGAGTTATGTATCATGTATAAGCTAGACAATTTAAAAAAATATGTCATAGTGTGCCTGTCGTAAAAAAAATGGTACAGTGCCGTTCAATTGAAAGTAAACGATTTTTTTAATTAATGTGAAACAGGATTTTCAAAACAGGTATTCAAAACTTGATTGTCAATCTTATTTGTCAGTTTACTAATAATTATTCTATATTTTGAAGTTTTCCTTATAATTATTATTATTATTATGCCGCGCTTAACTGAACCGCAAAAAATGAGAGCTGTGATGTTACTACAGAACGGATGGTCAATGCAAGCAGTTGCAGATACTTTGAATGTGAGTAAAGGTTGTATTTACAAAATTAAGCAAAAATGGAATGCAGAGTACGTCTATAGAGGGGGCCGTCAGAAAATCAGTACTATGGAGGAAGACGAACTCGTCCTTGACCACCTCCGACAGAATCCGTTTGATACAGCAGTGACTGCCTGCTTCTTAACAAATTTTCCTGCTTCGGTGGAAACCGCAAGACGACGTATCAGAGCATCTGAGCTGAAGAATTTTTCGGCTGCAAATAAAGTTGCTCTGTTGCCACGGCATAAGGAGCGGAGGTTAAACTTTGCCAACCTGCCGGTGTGCCACAGGACTTTTAGGACAACACAATTTTGTCAGACGAAAAAGTTTTTCAATCCTGCTATGATGGTTCTGTGCGTGTATACCGCCCAAGAAATTGCCGATATGAAGAGCGCTATATAAATACTACAGCTCGTAGTGGTCGCTTCTCTATCAACGTGTGGGCATCGATATGTTGCCAAGGAGCAGGTGTTACTTGGAGAATCAGAGAGCGTCTTACTGGTCAAAGCTACGCTCGTATTTTAGAATATGTTATGTTACCTTCCGTTTCCATTTTATATCCCGAGAACATCACTTTCCAGCAGGAAAATATTTTTATTTCCTCTTTTCCATATTTCCTTTTTCCATATTTCAATTAAATTTATATTTTAGGATAATTCCTCTATTCACAAATCACAAGTTGTTACTTAATGGCTGAATGCAAACCATATTAACACTCTGCCTTTGCCCTCTAACTCGCCGGATTTAAATCCGATAGAAAATGTATGGGCACAAATGGAAAAAGACATGTATAGCAGAAATTTCCGACCAGCGAACGTAGAAGAACTGTCGTTGGCGATTGAAAATACCTGGGAAAATATTGGCGAGGATTACACCAGGACACTAATATTTTCTATGAGAAATAGTTATAAACGCGAATGGTACTTGGACCAAATATTAATTCATAGTAATTTTCTTAAGTTCTCAGTTAGTTTGTTAATTTAATGGATTTTTTTACAAGAGACGTCCTTACCATATAGATTTTCCTTAATAAATACTGTATATAAAATGCTGCCACCCTATAACTGACAGATACTTCACCTTAAAATAATTTTGAATTTGATCTGTTTACAAAAGTCTGCTTCACAATGGGAAAATTTCCAACATTTCTCATAAGAGTCGTTTACTTTCAATTGAACGGCACTGTACGTTACACGACTAGAAATGTTTTGCAGTACGTCTCAGAAAGTTTCTACTACTTAACTGAACCTGCAAGACACTGATTTCCAGTCTTGTAACGCAAGCTACTGTTGTTCGACAGCAAGTGATAGCACGCACCTACCTAGAAATTCTCGGCTGCTATGTTTTTTTGCATATTACTGCCTTAAGAGTTAACATTAAACTATAGTCACAACTGTCGGTCTATTTCATTGCGCTGACCTTGAATTAATGTTTACGATATACATTTGATTGCTTTTCTATTTATTACTCTCCAACTGGGATCATTTAGATTTTAATACATGACGGTACATTCGCTAACGTTCATAAATACTATACAAATCACAATAACACTTAACAATCCTTCGAGTTAAAATCGCAGAATCTGATTAATCCAATCCTTAAACTCGCTGATTCTGGTGTAAACCCCCGGCTGGTTTGGTTCCGCGCATCCTATGCCCCAGGAAATCACGCCTGCTAGAAGGAACCTGCTGTCCTCTCGTTGAATGACCATAGGCCCTCCGGAGTCTCCTTCGCAGGAATCAAATCCTCCCCGTCGCCAGCCAGCACAGATGAATATGTGAGGGATGTGCTCTATATATCCAGCTGATCGATACATGGACTCGCATACCGTGTTGTTGATTACTGGAACTGATACCTCCTGCAGAACGCTGGGCAATGGCCCATCTGAAAGTAGGATACATTGCTGAAATAACACATTCTACAAGATCTTATACAGTATATTTAATCGCGCAGTTAATACTGGTATTTTTTAAATTTCCTGAATATCCGCATATATTATCCGCTTATATTATCCGCAGAGTGCCATTGTAAATGTGGCAATCTGTAGACCTAGTTGATCAAATCCGCTACTGCCAGTCGCCAGTGATGAACTCAGGGTATAAAAATTTTGCAGGAAATTAAATTTCATACATAACAGAGCATTAACGGTGAAAACCGTCGACAAGAGCCAATTACTTCAGACAGCCTCTAACAGCCAATTAAGTGAACCGCAGATGCTCGTAGCTAAGTTGAAAGCCTTATTAAATAGTTGTCATGTTTATTTCTTGGATTCGTTATTTGTATGTTTTCTAGTAGAGCAATGCAGATGCAGTAAGTAAACGCATCATTAGGTTCAAGTTTATGCGCTTACCTTCATATAATCGACCCCATCCGGTCACATAGGCCGTTCTGCCCACGAAATTCTCGTCTGTTTGCGGAACACAGACTGGTAAAATGTTCGGCTGAAACGTAACAGGTTCGTAGAATCTCAGCAGAGCTAAGTCGTATTCAAATGTCCTTGGATCGAACTGCGGATGGGATGCGACTATTTGCACTCTTCTCTCCTGATGGAGGAAGGGTTCCGCTTCTGTAGATAGGTCATGCTCGCCCAAACGCAGAAGTAGGTCACTAGGTGGAACTCTGGAATCGATAAAATTATTATTGTGGATAAATGCAGTATGCGGTGCATGCTTTAGTTGTGTGTGGTTTGTTTATGGATTGTAATACAAATTCAGCATTGGTTTTGAATAAATTTGAACTAGGCCATACTTCTATGTGGTCCATTAAATATACATACGCATATTATACATACGTATGTTATATAACAATTTTCAGCTTTAGTAAATTAATTTGACCAGAGCATGTTTGTGTACAGTTTTTTTGTATTTCAGAGAAATTTTGCGGATCTGGCTCTCCGTGTAGAACGTGGCATTTGTCATTAGATAATGTGTTGATACATTGTGTTAATGCTTGAGGTAGAGAGAGATGCCATAGTAAAATTGTTGTTTATGTAGATTACTGCGGGGTTGATATTAAGATTTTACGTATTTCTATCTAGGTAATTCCACAGATACCGATAAAAGCCGGAAATTGAGTTCGCCGAGAATCGCTGACTTTATGGGGCTATAATATTTCGAATAATCTGTATGCTAATACATGAAGCGGTCTGGCAGAATGTAAAACTGCAGAAACTCGGTAAATAATCGTTCTCTTGAAATATAACAGAGGATATATTGCAATAGTTCCCTACTATATATGTAAATTTTATATATGCTTGGAAATATGTTTTCGATTCACCAACAATGGCGTCTTTAACAGAACAATTGTCGGTATTGGCCTTAAGAAAATGTGTGTTTTACAAAATCATACCCAGTTTTTTCTATTTGCTTTCGTTTTGATTCCATTTTTAAAACATATACCAGCTTGTGACACCATTGCAAGGATAATTCAATAGCGGACAGATGAATATATATGAACATATACACATAGCTCCACTTAAAAATTAAGTAAGTTGACGGTCATGGTTGGACCGGAAGTTGATTGTGGCACAAATAGTCTTTTGGTGGTTTTTATCTACTTAACATATAAAAATTTAAGAAGTCTACTCCTAAAAATAGTGAAGAAGTTGAAATAGTGAGGACTAATTTCAATCTCAGCCAGTATATAAAAAAACATTTTCCTCATTTTTCCACACGTGGACCCTACTCAGATGATATTAAATTGTAAATTTCGATATGGTTGGTTGAATATTTTGACTTTGAAAGTAGAGCACCAATCTATATTTTATGTTAAATCTATATGAAGAGACGCGATGTTACTTTGTTCTGAAGTTTATTATATGAATTTCCCATCGTTGCAACTTTTATCTCACGGTGCAAACATATTTTATCCTTAGCTGTACTACGCTATTACTTTACTTAATCTTTGTTAGAAGTTAGAACTCAATAGCCAATTTATTGTAATTATAGTTTATGGTAGTCACCTAATATGAATTTTACGTTTTCAAAATACCCTGACGAATACAAATACATAAATAAGGGGAAATATTGGCAATAAATTTTATACGATCTTACTACACAAGATGGTATAGATAATAAGACCCTACCTTAACTTCAAAAGTGACATATGACCGACTTTTGATTTTTGCTTTTAAGGGGCAAAAATTATCCCTCTTAGAGATTTAACTGTGTAGATAAACGAGAATACAATATGTAACTTGATATTGACATAAGTAATTCTAAGAAAAAAATGATGAATTATTCTTTATAAAAAAGGTAAATCTCACGACAAGCTTTTATATCATATAAATTGTGTAACGTAATAAATTGATGGGTTTAAATTAATTTAAACTTTATTTTCTTCTTTTTAGAGCTTTTCAATAAAAACTTGTTTTATAAATGTTTTCATACTATTAATTTATTACTTTTTAGTGCACATTTTTAGAATAGATTTTTTGAAATCAATCAAATATAGGTTTTCATTTTCATCATATTTTTTTTTGAAAAATACGCATTCTAGACCTGCCAAAGTTTTAGATTACATGAGTAATACTAAAAAAAAGTAATTTGTAAAGGAATAACGGTCCATATCCATTCTAGTGGGAATAACTGGGGCTTTAGGGCGTATTTTTTTCTCAAAAACTTGAGTGGCTCACCGTTTTTGCACCGTAATGCGCTTAGTTTTCCGAGAAACGCATCAGTTTTCCGTTACTTAACGTTGAATACTTCGAACTAAGTTGTTGCAAAAAAAAGGTTTCCTTCAACGAGCCATAACTCCCTGTATTTTGGACCCAGCGCATTCATTAGTTGTCTCTTTGTTTTCTTACAAGCTTCATTTTTGGTCATTATATCTTTTTTGAGAGAACGCGAAGTTTTCGAGTTATTCGCGAAAAACCGTCCAAAACATGCATTTTTAACACGTGTTCAATCTCGAATAACTCGAAAAATATCGATATACCTATCCAAAAAACTTTATAGAATGTAAATAAGTATAAATATATAATAAATAAAACTTAAAATTTATTTGTTCCTGTATTTGTTCCGGGGCTATTTTGAGTGAAAGCACTTCCACCCCCAAGGAGAGACAACATGTATGTCATATCTTTTATTTAGGCTTTATAGTACCGTCACGTACAAAGCGCTTAATTCTAGATTTGACTGAATGTCCATTGGACCAAAACCTAAATGAAACATAATAGCAGAAATACATGATTTGCATACTTACTGATCGACACAATGAGCAGCCGTTATCGCCCAATTCTCGTTCAGCAGGGCCGCTCCGCATTTATGCAAATAGGTTGATGTCCTCCACTGGCGCAAGGATATCTGCCAAGGCCACCTACCAAAGGACGATTTATCCCCTCCAACTATCCGCGCCTCGGGTTGCATCCTCATTCCGCACACTGTTGCCAACAAAAGAGCGGAACTTACATTCACCATGGTTACGGTAAACAAGACAGAGATTGTTAAATGCATGAATTCAGTCACATTTCAATTTAAGCTTTTTTTTACCGGCGTTCAGTTATGACTACCCCTGCGACATGTAAACTGATATTTTTAGTACTAGAGATTAATATAATGCAGTATACGTAAAGGTTCAGAACAGATTCAGAACAGGAAATTACGTATTTAGTTAACTAGTTGCCATTTTGATGAATTTCTCTTAGACTTTACCGAAAATTATGAATTAGGGTTCATTCGATTCGGAATGACATCTAGAAACCTTTTGAAAAATTTGAGGTGAGGCCGGTAAAAATTGCAAAAGTTATAAACAATTTAGTAAATAGGCGGGTGGTTTCGTTTTTGTAAATACCGATTAGGACACATTAACAATAATAATTATTTAAACGCATTAAATATGAATATCAAGATATAAATAAATTCACATACCTTTTGGATACTTGATTAAATGAAAATCCATTGCAAAAAAAAATTCCCGTAATTTTTTTATTAGATATGCTTTTGTTAATTAACTTATTTTCTCTAGTTTTATTTTAACATAAAAACCCTGATAATTGTGACAGAATATGGAAGAGCAATCGAAAGGATTTTTTTGATTGTTACTTAATATTAACATTTAGCAACAACAAAAAAATGTTGTTGCTAAAAAAACATTTTTAAGAAACGATTTTTTTCTCAAAAATCAGATTAGAATCCAAAAAACATATTTGGATTATCTTATAAACATTTGCATTTATTTGAATTTGTTTATAACAATTATTTAAACAATAGGAGTAAAAATTATAAAAAATCATTTTTATGTAGCTTTAAATAATAAGAAAACGACCTAATTGGAGTACGTATTTGAAAAAAAAATATTGCTTTCCATTAACATCTTCTATTTACATCTTAAGAAACTTTATTTTTGTTACTTCTAGTCATATTATTTTGCCTGATGCTCTTCCTAAAGAAATCCGATGTATATCTTTAAAAATAAAACAAAAGAGTATCTGTCAGTTAGAGGTTTCTATAGTGTAGATGATTTTATAAGTGGTAAATGATGCTAACTGTGGCTTTTGTTGTTACTATCGATTTTATTGTCTTGCTATTTGACACTGACACCTGTATGTGTGCATATGTTTATAGTAGATGCATGTATAATACCTAATATAATGTATTACATTTGTTATTTTGTTAAAAATATTTCGCATTCTGTCCCAATGGGTCCGTCCCCCTTGGTAAGTACGCCATGGACACGTACGAGATATCAACACTGTAAGGAACAAAAGGGGAAAAGGGACTCTGACTCAAACTATTAACGGTGACAGTTGAAAAGTTTTGACAAAGTTTACGGAATATATATTCCGTATACTTTGGTTTTGGTATCAGCTTTTTACATACATTATATTCTCGAGTGTCCGGTTTTATTAAGAAAACCTAACAACTTAAAAATGGTTTGTTGTAGGAGTTATTACTATGCTCGTTACCATGTTATTAGTTTGTTTATTTTTATATATTTGACGTGCCATATGTACAATTTTGTATCTTCTCTTGGCTATCATCTTAGATACTACGTGTTCTATATGGCGTGTTCTCCCACAACAGCTTTCTGTCTAAAATAATTCCTAAACATTTCACTGTGTTCTGGTTAAAGAATGTTTTATTTCAGAACTTGATATTATGGCTATATTTATTTTGAGCTATCATAGGTATACAGAACATTCTTATGCATGTGCCCGAATCCGGTCTTTTACGTAATATATAAATTCCAAGATATATAAGATATATGAGAAGATATTGAAAGAGGTCAAGCTGACTCAGAGATAAAGCTTTCACATACGGATTCTTAGTGTTCTATGACCGAATTTTGTGATCGAGTACGCGATAGGCATTATATATGTTGTCTTGTATCAGCTGTGGACGTTATTTGACTTTAAAATTTATTTAACGTGATGAATCATTTCATTCGAGTCAATAGAAGCGATAATTATATTACTGCCATACTGTTACTTCTTAGGTATTCCCCGTTGTCTCAATGTTTTTAGAAATGAAAAACTTCTCGTCGATTGTGAAGTTTTGGCGATGAGGAATATAAAATATTACATTTATGCCACTGCAATATACAAAAACAAAATGTACTTACTTCTAATCATATCTGTGCATGTTCAAAACAATTGTCAGTCTAATTATGAAATAGGTATTAGAGAGAACTTCATGGTCCTGTATAGTTAGTTTGTATTTGATATTGAGCATATCGTGAAGGTATAATTGGATAGATTTTGCATAAAAGAAATAGCCACTCTTGTGAAAATGGGGAAAACTTTTTCTGGAGGTATTGAGATGTGAAGTACGCCATATGAGAGTTGAATAAGGGAATAATGCGGAAGAAATATTTCGAATTCGCCACGTTAAATATTAATGAATTAATCACAAAGTTTTCGATCTTATTTTTGTAGTATAGTTTTGTAACCTTTCTCCCTCATACGTCATTATCGTAAAGTGCACGCTAACCACTCACCACCGTCCCCGTGAGAAATTATGTCATTTTTGCCCCCTACATAATAATATCTCCGCAACCGTTCACTTTACCATTATTATGTATATGACCGTTTTTGTTCAAAATTTAATGTAGATCATTTATACGAAAATGATGCCAAAAATTGCCCCTCTTTTCACCCTCTCCCACAGAAACCCGACGCTCATGGTCGTGTAACTTTTTGCAACTTATTAAGAGGAGGCTGTGGAACCATTTTTGGAGAGAACTTTTTCTTTTAATGTTTCAGTTTGGCCGAACTATATCTCTCATGTGGCTGACATTAAATGTCAGTTTCCACTGATCTCGGGCTGGATGAATTGTTTGATGAGGTTGTCATATGAAAATACTGTACCCAAAGTTTTGCCGTCGCGTCGGCGTCTATCCGTTTCTACTTACTTTAAGTAACTTTTACGAGGAACGCTCTGCAATGATTCTAAACGGCTCAGTTTTGTTTGATCTGTAATCTTCCAACAATACTTTTCTGCCGTTCTAAATTTCATGGGTTATATACAGGGTGAGTCAGTTTTTTGTAGACAAACTTTAACAGGGGATAGAACGCACGTTTTTAAAAAGAAAAGTGCCTATAAAGATATGGCCGATCTAGCTTCCTAAGGAAGATACAGGGTGTTAAAATTGAATTTTTTTTTACATTAATGTATAATATTTTCTGAACGGAATGATATATTCACTAAATATTTTACACATATCTTAACCTGCATAGGATCAACATGTTGTATTGTTCCTGTCGAAAATACTATAGTGGATGTTACTTTTTTCGGGTACTTCGACTATTCTGCATAATAGAACTTTTTTTTCGTACGCCACTGACATTATCTGATACATATTTCTAAAATAACGGCCCCTTAGCAACAATTTTGATCTCTTGTAATTTTGCTCTAACTATGACAGTTTTCGAGATATTGGCCGTTGTTTCTCTGACAGTGTAATGTCGTTATTATAATTTTTTTTTCTCGAATTTTCTTTATGACTTATAAACGAACGCTTAGATTTTTTCATGTTTGGGGGATAATGCCTATTAATTAAGGCGCATAAAACAAGCGGTAAGAATGTTCAAAAACTTGCACAGTGGCGGGGTGGAAGGGGTGCTCCACCCCTTTCGTAAACAGAACTTCTACGCCAAAGACTATTTAAAAAAAAACTGTTATTTTCATTATCTACATACAGTTTAACAAAAATAATGTCCCTTCTTCTGTTTCGAAATTCCTGTGCGTTTCCTAGTTATTTTGATTTTTAGTGTTTGATGTGGTACTAAATTAAGTAATTTATTTATTAGCAATAATAATTATCGGCTAAATATTTAATTATTTCAACGAAACCTACCTAAATATGGTTTGTTAAGGATTCTAAAAAGCCGAAATCTCTTTATCTCTTTCCAAGTAATTACAATTACAAAAAAACATTAGATGAGCATTGATGTTAATGTTTATGGAGATATAAACATTTTTGAATTTATAGCAATATTTAATTAACAATAATAATTGTGGAATGAATAACAATTGTTAGCAATAATGATTTATAAATAACAATTACAAGAATTAATAACAATAACACTAGTACCTACATACATAAAATTAGATACTTTGTTCAAAATGTAAACCGTTCTTCTCAATACACATTTCACTGCGACGTATCATAGAACGTCTTAAGTTAACTAAATAATGCACCCTTATTTCATTGCAAGCATCTCTAATGCGATTTTGAAGTTCCTCAAGTGTATTAACCGGAGTGGTATACACTATTTCCTTAATGAATCCCCACACAAAAAAGTCAAGTGGTGTTAAATCGGGGGATCTGGGAGGCCACGCCACTGGACCTCCACGACCTATCCACCTCCCTGGATAGTTATTGTTTAGCCAATTTCTTACATTTCTGCCATAATGGGCCGGGCACCCATCAAGTTGAATCCAAGACTGTCTTCTTAAATTCAAAGGAATGACTTCCCATATATTACCATGGTGTTCTTCTAAAAATTGTAGGAAATTTTCTGAATTTACACGTTGTGGCAAGAAATAAGGTCCAAACACGTGGTTGCCGTAAATTCCAATCCAGACATTTGTACTAAATTCATGTTGAAAACTTCGTGGTCGAATGGCATGTGGGTCTTCATGTGCCCATACATGCAGATTGTGAAAATTTACTATACCACGACGAGTAAAACAAGATTCATCAGTCCACAGTATATTGGATAAGAAATCCCTATTATTTTGAATGGAGTTAAGAACCCACCTATAATAAGTAAGTCTTCGTTCAGCGTCACCTGGACATAAACCTTGAACAGGTTGAAAATGATATGGGCGTCTGTGATCCCGTTTTAAAACCCGGGAAATTTTACTTTGGGAAATACCAAGAGCAATAGCAGCACGTCGAGTACTTGTCGTTGGGTTCCTATTAAATTCCCGCAATATACGGTCTCTATCTCGTCCACGGTTGTTCTGTCGGCCCCCGGGTACATTTTTCAAACCCTGGTTAACAAATCGACGGTGGATACTCACAAAAACGGAATGATGAGGTTGTCGTCTATTTTGAAATCTTCTTCGATACTCCCTAGCTGCGTATCTTGAATTCCCATTTGCGAACCCATAAATAAAATGAATGTCGGCTTGTTCGCTATTTGTAAATGTAAACGGCATGTTACACTAATTAAAATCTGGCAAATCACATAAAATAACTTTTTAATCTTAAAAATAATAATTAATAACAGTGAAAATATTCAAGATGAAGCAAAATTGTTTGTAGATAAACTTGTAATACGTCAAACTGTCGTTTCAAAATATGACATAATGCTTACTTGTTTTCCAAGGAGTATAATATTTTGTTGCAATTATTACGTACAGTTACAAATACGCTAGTTTTAAATGGAAATTATTTAGCAAACAACAACAAAAATTGAAACAGAAATTGGTACATGCACAAGTTTAATAAAACTTAAAGGAAATTTTTAAGACTTTTGGCAACTGCACAATAATCTATTGTATTGTAAGTACATTTGTAATTTAACAGATTTCAACATATAAAAGTATTGTATTTGAGTAAGGCTTGATATAACAAATATTTATTTTGACTAGATTGGAAAAAGATAAAGAATAAGAGATTTCGGCTTTTTAGAATCCTTAACACACCATATTTAGGTAGGTTTCGTTGAAAGAATTAAATATTTAGCCGATAAATATTATTGCTAATAAATAAATTACTTAATTTAGTACCACATCAAACACTAAAAATCAAAATAACTAGGAACCGCACAGGAATTTCGAAACAGAAGAAGGGACATTATTTTTGTTAAACTGTATGTAGATAATGAAAATAACAGTTTTTTTTTAAATAGTCTTTGGCGTAGATGTTCTGTTTACGAAAGGGGTGGAGCACCCCTTCCACCCCGCCACTGTGCAAGTTTTTGAACATTCTTACCGCTTGTTTTATGCGCCTTAATTAATAGGCATTATCCCCCAAACATGAAAAAATCTAAGCGTTCGTTTATAAGTCATAAAGAAAATTCGAGAAAAAAAAATTATAATAACGACATTACACTGTCAGAGAAACAACGGCCAATATCTCTAAAACTGTCGTAGTTAGAGCAAAATTACAAGAGATCAAAATTGTTACTAAGGGGCCGTTATTTTAGAAATATGTATCAGATAATGTCAGTGGCGTACGAAAAAAAAGTTCCATTATGCAGAATATCCGAAGTACCCGAAAAAAGTAACATCCACTATAGTATTTTCGACAGGAAAAATACAACATGTTGATCCTATGCAGGTTAAGATATGTGTAAAATATTTAGTGAATATATCATTCCGTTCAGAAAATATTACACATTAATGTAAAAAAAAATGAAACTTTAACACCTTGTATCTTCCTTAGGAAGCTAGATCGGCCATATATTTATAGGCACTTTTCTTTTTAAAAACGTGCGTTCTATCCCCTGTTAAAGTTTGTCTACAAAAAACTGACTCACCCTGTATAATGTATGTAAGATAATCTTCGCTGGAGTCAAGTCAATCAATATATGTCTTCTTATTGCATGTTCTGTCAACATTTTATCTGTTAATGTTTGGAGGTATTTTGTCAATAGATGTAGGAATGTGGCCGTACATGCAATTAGCAGCTGCATATGAGGGTTTGATCTAGGTAAAAATGAGGTCGGTGTCATACATATCTACCATGCATGGTGGCCAGTATTATATCTTTGCATATACAATATGTATTCTCAATTGATCTCTTTTAATGATGTGAAAATAAATAAATATGCATCATGCACCAAAAGTAATAGTTACGAAAGATTACTCAAAATTACGACTAAGACTATCTTCTTAAGGCCATCCCATTCTAGTTTGCATACAAGGCGTCTCGAAGGTTTCTACAGGGGGTAGTCCACGTGTTCTTGCACCGTAACTATTCTAAATAGGTCCAGGGGATCTCAGTTATTTGAAGCCCTAAAGGGGTGAGGCTTCGTCCCTGGGAGGTTGTATCTGGTACCCCCAGATGCGATGTTACCACATCGTCGGATGCGGTGTTGCCAGATTGTGCAGTTTTTCCCTAGATCTAGGAATTTTCAATATCTCTTGCACAAGCGCTGACGATTCCGTAACAATATAATACAGTATAATATATAATATAGTATAGTATAATATATACTATATAGTATAAATAGACTACAATAACTTTTTCCATCCTTTCTAAATCTTGACATAATATGATGAAAGCACCAGCAACTGGTCTGTGGAGATTTAAAGGATGAACCCACTTTCGGACTCATGAACGCTTTTTACTTTTTATATACAAATAGTACAGATACAACAATTTTTCGTGACTGTCCATAGTGGCAACTAAACACGGTTTAATGCCGTGTCGTGTCTTTTATACGATCTCGCCGTTAGTTCGACGATACGGAGCCGTGCATACCAAGGGAGGTATGCACGGCTCCGTGCCGGAATCGGTCCAAGTCGTATCGTCTGAAACCGGCTTATCAGTTAATTTACGAAGACGTTCCTAAGGGCGTTTTTTGTAAAAAAAAATAAGAAAGATTAATTTTGGTAATAGGAGTTTTCATCGAAAAGTTCATATTTTAGGAAGCATCCATAAAAAACTGAATTTCGAGGCCATTTTTTCATGGCGGTTAACGCTGATATATAGCTAGAGAGCCGTAATAATTTTTATTAGATTCACATTATTTGTATCTAAATTGTTATAATATAAATTAATATAATATACATATTCCCTGTCTTATTACCATGGTTGACACTCCCTTTATAATTTTTCCATTTAAATTGGCTTTAACATTATTCAATCTATTCATCCAATTTATGTGATCGTGAAATCGCGTCTCAATTGGTTCATTCTAACAGATGCTACGGCGAAAAATGGTGACAATATTTCGGTGCCCTTTGAATGCTGAACGAACCTATACCGAATCATCTGCTTTAAAAATATAGATAATTGTGGAAAATTGGCGTGCGAAAATTTTAAGCGTCCTACTTAAAAAAATTCTTAATAACTTCCATCGTTATTACACAATAAGAGTTGATCCGATTTAAATGCAAAAACATGTTCTCTATGCGCAATGAATTGATCTTTTTGGATAAGCAAAAACATTTACCACAATTATACTGGTTTTGGTTTTTTTAATGTAACAATATTTTTCTGTGCTCCTAACTTTGATCATCCCAACAGAATCAATAAAACGAAGAATTCATGTAAGAGATCACAGAACTGGTTATAATTTGTAATGAAAGAAGGTAAATTAAAATCGGCCTACGTTAATCGCCACCACATACAATCTCTCGTTGGTTTTTATGGCGTGCACTTAAAATTGTTCACTTGTCATAACTGAACAGCGGTAATGCGAACTAAAGCATCTTTTAACTAGGCACAGACTTTAAACACCACTTGTACATCGCTCTTATGAGGACTAAGTGCAAACTTGTTCTGTATATTGTTTTATTTTCATCTGTCGAGGTTGTAGACCAACCAACGGCCAACAATTTACCTTGAGAGTTCATGAACCATTCTCGCCAGATACTGATTTTGTAGTTTTTTACCTTTAGCATCATCATCTGCTCAATTAAACCTGCTAAATGGCAGTAATTATTATAATTTGCCCACTTTATTGTTCTACGAATTAAAAATACGAAATGATTATATTCTTACATGTTCCACCTCCATCATAAAGTGAGTTTGAAATATTGAAATATTTTTTGTAATATAATTTTGTAATAGACACAAAAGTACTTAGGTACATTACAATAGATGCCCAAGGTGAAATTCAAAAATAAATGGAACAGTTCCCGCCTCTATTTTAAGTTAAAGCCAAGTATGTTATATTTATTGTATATACAGGGTGTTTAATAAGGAATTGTAAACAGATAAGTTTATGATTCATGGAACTAAAACCGCGAACTTGAAAATGAAGTTGAGCAAGCAGCTCAGGACCTTATAAGCCAGTATAAGACCTTATAATGTCATTAATAAACACGAAAAAATTACATAATCAAATTTGCCCTAATTTTGAAACTCAGTAAATTTGGATTTATGTTTGGAGTGTTAGCCAGGCTAATGCTTGGTCTACCAGTCCTTGTTTTTGCAAAAATTTGGTATTTCACATAAAGCTTCTACAGGGTGGTAAATAAAACAGTCCAGAATTTCTGAAAGTTCGTCAAGCTCCCATTTCAACTAGTGTTGTAATCCATAAAGACGGACCTCATATTTTGAAACTGTTTTTGAATTTTACGCCATCTTATTTCCATTGTTTACCGGGTGATTTTAAAAATTCCATTTTTTGGTCTTGCAGTGATAACTTTTTAATTCGTCTACCAATTCTCAAAATCTAAGACTCATGTTGAAGCTAAAACTTCAGTTAAAATGTGGCGAGGATGATAATCGACTCAAGACAAAAATTCAATATAGAGATGCATTAATAGAAGTACCCGAAATCTGGTATTATGAGAGACTTTATTTAAAGTCAACTTAAATGCCAACATAAATGCATCTATTTGCCTCTCATTCTACAAAATCCCATCCTTAAAGTATACAACTAATGATAATATATGCTTATAAAGACTAACCCAGATTCAGATTAATAACTAGTCACGGTGCAAATTGAACAAAACCTCAGAGACTGACAAGACTGGTTATTTATAGACCATATTATAATAAATAACAATCTGAGATTAATACAGTGTGATCAGTGCACACAGGAACCGGTTACGTTAAGACAGCAGTATTTATTTTTAATTAAAAAAATGTATATACTTACGCAAAACTCTTTATTTCAATTTCAAAAATTAATATAACATTAAGATTATTATAATTTATGTAAACGACAAGTGGCATCAATATGTCTACATTATCCTTGATTGATTGATCGCAGATTATAAACTATTATTTTTATATATTATATATTTTATATATAAAACATTATTTTTTTCTGAAACAAAAACTACTGGAGTGCTTCTTTACATAATCGCCGGAAAATATAGATATTTATTAATGTTAAAATAAGTCAAATTGATCTTAAAGTCATAGTGGTCTCTTCGAAAAACCACAGGGGTGTAAGACGTTCTTAACGTCTGCCATATTGATAAAAAATCTTCGAAGACAAAATATTCATGGTCATCTTTTAATTGCTTTTTCTTCAAAAATTTCACCAATATGTAGTTTTCTTCTTCAGTTTCATCTACCGTCTCTAGTAGTACAAACACTCACGTAATAAATAAATTTGATTAATTCTTCATAAATTAAAAAAAATCTTAAATTCAATGGCTAAAATTACCCACTTGTTATTATACTTTTCAAATACAAATGGCTACATGAATGAGAAATTTTCAATACACAATTAGTGATGACACTTAGAAGCACCTTATATCTAAATTAAAAATTAGAGAAGCCAATAGTAAGTTCTGTACAGAGTTTAACTTTCCACTTTCGAAAACACATCAAATTCTACCAATTTTCACTAACCTGCTATCATAACAAGCGACAACCCTATGCCTGCGAGGTACTTATTGTACTGAAGTGGCGCGTGCTCAGTACCCTTCTTACTTCCTACCCCTCGCGTCTACAGACAATAATTATATTTGCTTTCGTCGGTACGTCCTCCGTCATACGTCGGTACGTCCGCGCATGCTACAACGTATAATTCGGATACGTACTTCATCAGATGCTTTCCAACGCTCTGCGCAGCCTAGTGGATAGGGCGTGTGCTTACTACGCAGAAGGTTACGAGTTCGGATCTCGCAACTTTTGCATTTTTTTTACTTAATTACTTACATACGTGTACATAGCATAATATCTGCCAAGGAGGTCCAGTTTTGTCACAATTATTTTTCAGTTCTGCCAAAGGACCAGTTTTGTCACAATTGCTTTTATCACAGGGCCGACGACTGACTTAAATAATAAAAATATGTGTACATGGCATAAGTCTAGCATAAGAGTTATCTCATAATTAATTGTATCATGAATATCTATTGCCTGAAATCATGCATTCGTCTTGTCGAGAATCGGGAATCGTATATAAACAAAATTGCATTGCCTTGATATCTTGTTTAATGTGTATTCGGATATTTAAATAAGCCACATACTAAAATATGCAGAAAATAAAACAAAATATCAGTTTGCATTTATCTAAATTTGCAGCATTCTTAACATCCACGTAAGTTTCTATAAAAAGATAATGATCAATGAGTCTTACCATCAGTGAAATCGCTCATATTAACTGGCGGCCTATCAGATGGCGCTATAGTACTTTCAGATGAAAGTACTGTAAAAGATGCTGAAGTAGATGATGGTATATCAGTATCTAAAGTTGCAGAAGTGATATTTGCTGTAGACGATACCACTTGAGATGTTGTGCCTAGGGGTATGTATGTTATAGATGGTTTGCCTTCACTAACTGTTGATGATGCTACAGTCGATGACGTAGTTATTGAAGAAGGTTCTTCTGAAGATGGTGTTATTTGAGAAGGTGTAGGGGATGTCGTATTTTCAGTTAGTGGATTGGTGATGTTTGAAGCAACGCTTGGTAGTAATACCCATCCATCTGGTGTCGTTATTGGTACCCAGTCTACAAAAATAATGCAGATGTGTTAGTTAAATGGTTATGTTTAATTGGCTTATATCTATTTCAATAATTATTGGCTAGCCTGGCTATTATTGACGGTTTTCAATGACATACTATTTGATATGATCATATTTAATATTGTCATATATTTCTCCAGTAACATGTATACAGAATAGATACCGTAGCCGTAAAACACTTTCAATTCTAATATTTGAGTACTCAAGTTAAAATCTTAACTCTATTAAAAAACTTATTATAGATCCATATATGTAAACTTAGCCTTTAGTCGAGGGAATAAAGTACTAAAAACTGCTTAACTATCGATTTTTTGAGCAGTAAGATGAATCTTAAGGCGGTTTTTTGCGTTCGATTCGTGAGAGCGTCTGTGAACTAAATTGTTTAATTACTTTTCAAAAAATGCATTTTGAATATTATGACGGCAACGGTCTCCGAGGTACCTGGTGCCCAGGGTGAACAGTATGGACGTCGTCTCCTATAGTTTTAAAGGAATTCGTAACACACAGTTGAAACTCGTTACTTACTCGGGTTTTTTTGGGGTCGCTGAGCACAATAATCATTGCATTTAAATATATTATTCTTAATTATTTCTTTAAATATTATAAGAAAGGTGTTGATTCTGATGAACAGACTTGTCTGCTGGAGCTTATTTTTTTTCGAGTTTGGCGCTTTTTTATATTAGTTGGTAACATTGATACAATGTATAACGGGCTTCAGGTTATAGACAAAGTTTATAGACGCTCTCATGACTTGAATGCATAAAACCGCATTAATATCCATCTTATTGCTCAAAAAATCAGAAGTTAATTGCTTTATTCCCTCGACTACTTGTCAACTGCAGATGCTTTTTTTACATTTTAGCAACTCCTGAATTATGTAATCAACTTATTTTCCGATACACTCATGGTAAATTTGATGGAAATACCTCCCTCTGTTCGTGCCAGTTCATAAAATGTTTGTTTGATTCGTATTTTCCACCTCTAATCCACCTTACAAATTATTTCGTTATTTGGTTTATTCATGTAACTTAATTTGCTGAATGATTTTGGTTTTATTTATAAAAGAATTGTCATGGTTCAGTACGTTTTCCTTTGAAAATATTATGTATATATATATATATATATATATATATATATATATATATATATATATATATATATATATATATATATATATATATATATATATATATATATACCGGGTGCCTACGATATTACTAGCCAGCCTATAACTTGTAAAAATAACCTATAACCTTGTAAAAAAATATATCAAATTAAAATTTTGGTATGTTGTATGGTTGATTTGTTATACACATTTATGTCGTGGGTATTAAATTATTCTAACTAGTCTAACGCCACCATAGACAAATTTCATTTAAACGTTATTGCTACTTATAAAATATAGAAGACAACTTTGAAGGATCCCAACAATAATTTGCAGACGATATAATTAACAAAAAAATGCTTTAAATTGTAGTAGGAAAAAAACATACTATTACTTCTATATTTAAATTTCCTATTATATTTCCTTTAAATAAATCTCAATATTCAACTTGTTAGTTTTAACATTTTGCACTAAAGAGTAATTATTTTAAGGGAATTAATTGTTTTGTCATCACCATATAATAAATATTTGTCATCAAATGAAATCTGTACCGCTTATGTTTCAAAAACTAGACCCAACATTATTTGAGGCAAAATAAAGTCTGTTAAATTTGGTAGTCTTTGGTTGCAAAAACATTCGAATACCTCAACATATAAGCGAGTTACAAGTTTAACATTTTTAAACAGTTGACAATTTGTGTAGCATCTCAAATAAAGTCAATTTTATAAAGTTAATGTTAAACTATTTTTGCGACAAATTATACATCGAATTAAAGAGAATCATTTATACTATAAAGCTAAAAAAGAATATAATTTTTCCCCTTTTTGTTTTAAAGCTATTTATTGTTAAATTTTAATTTTCTGATTTTCAATTTTTTTCAGTTTTATATTGTTATATATTTTGTTTTATATTGTTATATGTTTTATATTGTTTTATATTTTCAGTTAACTTCGATCTCGACCACTGGAGTGTGTCGTTAAAAGTAAATTATATGTAAAAAAACAGGCTAAGTAAAATGGCAAATGTTTTATTTGGTGGTTATACCTCGGCATTGGGTTTGTGAATGCTACACTCACCTATCCGACGTATTAGCACATAATAAAAATTGTCCAAAACGATTTCGATTTTGACTTGTTCACTTTTATTAAAGAAGAGTGAGTAGATATTCCGAAAATATTCTAATTCTAATTCTATTCTAAAGATAATCGGAAATTATTCTGACGATATTATAAATACATTAAGAAGATATTCTAAATCCGAATATATTATAAAGCTCTACAATAAACCATAGGTAAACATATTTGAATACCACGAATACCACATGAAATGTTTTAAAATGTGAAATATTTGATACAAAATAAAAACTTTTACGAATTGACATCTAAAATAAATACTATATTATGCATAATACCAAACAACTACTTATATGGCTATATCCCTCTACATATTATATTGAATTACAAGAAATTATGTGCATTATTTGAAATAATACTTTTGCATAGTATAGGAATAAGGTTAAAAATATATTTAAATTAAGGTTTAGTTAACTTAATTGCAGAAACTACAGTCATCTTTGTAACAGCGTGTTGTTAATAATCTGGTTTGTTAGAAGAACAATGTCAAGTGGCAAGTAAGTAAAGTATGCATTTATATGGCACAAAGTTCTGTTATGTCTCGACTTCAAATTTAACATGACGTTAACATTAATTCCATAAATTACGAAAACGGTAAGAACATGCTTACATTACCCAGGTGCTTCGTATTTAACATACTTAGCAAGACATGAGCTCATTTTGTTAATTAAGCTTGTTTTTTAAAGAATTAGGTTAAAAGTAAGGGAGTAAGGGAACATTTTAATATAATTTCGAATTAGATCAATGATTGTAATTATTGTGACTGCAATCAGTTTTAGTGTTTTTTCTTTATTATTATAAATACACTTTTTTCGTGTATTTATAATTGTACCATTATAAATAAAATATCGGATACTGAAAATGATGAGTGACATTTTAAGAATATTCAAAGGGTATAACTTTGAGGCTTACCAAATAAAGACTGCATGCAATTATTTTTAATATGCAGTAATTATTTAAAATATTTCCCAAAACTTTTATTAATCTGTTAAGGGTACTTCTACTTTACAATTGGGCCACTGTCTTAACGCTAAAATCGAAAAAATGTTCGTCATGCCACGATGGGGCACTTCTCGTATATTTTATATATGCTAGGACCTTTATCTTAATATATCACATATTTAACATATACATACATGTCTAACACATTTACGAAACTGATCAATTTTACCAAAAGGAAACACCTTCATCTTGCGCCATCTATACCCAAAGTTTTAAGATTTAACCATAAAAAATTATAGACCGAGAGCCCTTGTATCTAACTGCGACGAAGAGATAAAAAGTTGTAGACCTAAGTTTTATCGTAAGAAGAGGAGCATAAATTGTTCACTCAATTCAACTAATCGCGTATCATATCAACCTACATCAGTAATAGACCAGGAAACGAAGACGGAAAATGCCCCAACTCGGAAATAAATAGTGGTAAGCGGATTAGTATTTTAAGTTGTAGTTGTCAAAAAGAACCTACCTTCACTTGTAACATCTGAGGCAGCCACAGTTGGTGATTGCGTGGTGTAATTCTTGTTATCTACTACCGTCCAGGTTACTACAGATGGTATACTAGACGAATTAGTTGTCATCTGGGGTAAAACGGGCCTGCCTGCCTCGATTTCATTTGTTGCTGGATTTCCGTTGACAGTCTCTAGAACTTCAGTTACATTTAGTTTTGTCACTGTCACGTCATTGGAGACGGTTGTTAAAACAGGTGGTATTTCTGAGGTCACTTCCACTGGCTTCTTAGTAGTCGTAACGCGCGATGTCGTAGTTGTTACAGGTTTCAGTGTAGTAGTTGACGTAGTCGTAGGTTTAGCTGTGCTGATTGGCTGTGCTGTGGTAGGTTTGACAGTTGTAGTACCTCTTCTTGTAGGTTTTGGGGTGGTACTCGCAGGTCTCTTTGTAGGTTTTACCGTAGTGGTGGATTTCGTAATATGTACTGGTGGCTTCTTAGTGGTGGTTGTTCTAACTGGTTTACTAGTAGCTCTCGTTGGCTTTTGCGTCTGTTTAACTGTAGTCGGTCTAGTGACTTTTGTGGGTTTAGATGTTGTAGACGACCCCTTTGTTGGTTTAGGCTTTGCAGTTGTCCTTGTTGTTGTTCTTGTTGTAATGGTAGGAGTTGTTGTAGTTGATGATGGTGAGGGCCTTGATGACGTCCTGATGGGTGTGGGTTTTTTAGTTACAGGTTTAGAAGTTATTGGTTTTGCAGACGCTTTTGTAGGCTTACTGGTCGTAAAAGTAGGTTTTGTAGATACATCATCTAAAGTACTCCCATCCACTACTTGAAATGTTTGAAGCTTTTGCGATATTGTTGTTATTTCCGTAGTACTACTAGGGCTACTAGTAGTTATTTTTTCAGTTGCAGGACTATTCGTTGTTATATTTAATTTTATTTTGCTTTCTGTCACTGTCGGAGCTTTCGTACTGTTTTCTACTAGTTTTGCCGTTGTTGTAAGTGGAGTTGTAGTTGTTATTGTAGTAGTAAATTTAGCAGTCGTACTAGAAACTAACATTGGGGTACTGCTTTGCGTAATATCTAATTTACTACTACTACTTCCACTTGAGTCATCATCTTTTTTGGTACTACTTATAGTAGTAGTACTTGTTACTCGCAAAGGAGGTTCTCTTGCGGGAATTATATCTGTGTCTATAGTATTATCGATGATATCGTGTACTGGTTCTATGTAACAGCATGAGCCAAAATAGAACCTATCTATACAGGTTCCTAAGTGTGTCCCATTTGCTTTTAGGCAGTCTATTGCAAACATGCAGACACCGTGTTGATTGTTGTTTTTTCTGGATATGCAGGGCAAGTTTCTGATATTTCTGCCAGTGGTGGCACCTGTAAAATAGAGGAAAACATATTAGAAAGCAACTCTGCAACAGAATGATACCGTCATACCGTTATCATTTAGGGATATATTAAATAATGTAATAGGGCACTATGATTCAAGTGGATAAAGTAGTTGTTTTCCTTACGATTGAAAAGTAAGTTAGTGCCGCATTCCCAATAGTGAGAAGAAGCCATCAAGCACGAGCATTATAAATATTTTATAGGACCGTAATATACTGTAAACCAATTTAATACACAGGGTGTTTTTAAATTGATGCTAATGATTTCAAGAGGTGAATTTTTTGCAAAAATTAAGGGGTCTTCCCCTGGAAGTTACAGCCCTCTAAAGTTGGGATAGATTTTTGTATTTCTTCCACTATGGAAGAATTTAGAAGAATGAAATTTGGAGAAAACGCAGTAATCAAATTATAATTTTCTACAGTGTTTGTAACCCTAAGATATCTTTACAAGGGGGTGAAATACCAGCCTTTATAATTTTAACATTTTTTTCCATTTCTTTATTTTATATGCAAATATTGCTTTAATTTTCATACTTTTTGCTTCTTGAGTTTGCTTGAATGGAGTTCACAAAAAAAATTTTGCGGACTTTTGCACATTGAGGGGTTATTACTCGGTGGAAGAATCTAGTAAGCTGTTCTCAAATCAACGTCAAAGTACAAGTATTGCCTTTGTTCTTGTTTTCAATGTACTCGATATAAAATTATATCTAGTTTAATATTAATAATTATTGATAACAGTTAGCACACATAAATTATTAGTCGATAAAAACTAATGCAAATATTATAGGTGTATCAAAATTTGAAATAAAAAGAAAAATGGGTTTATATTCCAATTGCTTTTGTGGGTGAAAAATCCAAACGTATGTTTCCGTTTAAGAAATGAGTCAAACAGGTCAATCAACTTTAATAATATAATTTTAATTAAGTTCGCGTTTCTACGTTAATTTCACCGGTCAGAATAAATTTATTTCATTTGCAGATCTATATAACTGTTAAAATAGCGATAAACTTTCAGTATTTTATTTCATTTTATATAACATGTTAATATTTACGGTATACTATAATTTACCATACATGCCTGGATTTTAAACATAATTCATGTTATTTTAGCTGTCCACGAGTACATACGTGCAGAAGAATAGGTACAAAAATGTATAGGTGGGAGATTATGTGTCTATGATATTGAGGTGTATTAGAAATTACGCATGAAACTAATCAGCATCATATTGACTTACTTTTAAAGAATATTGCCGCATCAGAATAAATATATTTCGTGATTTGTGGGCGATAGTCTAATCGTTTTCTAATAGGGACTCAGTTTTGTGCAGCCTGAAAAATGTCGAGCCTGCCTTACCGCAAGTCTATGAAGCTTAACCAAGGATATCAAAATTTGAGTTTCTCGTTAAATGTGAAAAAGAGGAATATTTAGGGCCAAATAAATTTAACAATCCTACAATTTGAACAGTCGCTAGTTCCGCCATTTTATTCGATTTTTAACATTAAAAAAACTAAGCATTATTATTATTCTGTATACCCATTATGTTGTTTGTCATTATTATTATTAATACAAATAAGTATACAGCGAACTACTACTACGAAGACTTTATTTTATACTTATGTATATTACAATCCATGTGATAGTCAGCCGCTATTCCATAAAACGTGTATCTTTTTAAAAACGTTTTTACATTATTTGGAATGTGTATTAAAATAGACCAACATATTATCCTAATATATAACAGGTAAATTTATACAAAATAGAGTCAAAGAGAGCCCAGATTATTAAATAATTAAACGCAATCTAATATTCTGTACTGGGAACCTCAGAGAGACAATTATATAAACGTTATGACAATTTCCACAAAATAGTAACTAACGTCGATATAAAACTGTTGGCACCCTAATTCTTTTTCTAAAATTGAACTAGCCTAAATTAATCCTTATTGCATCAGTTAGCTGACAGTGAAAGTCCCAGACAGGTAATGTCAGGTGACCTATAGCGAGCCACGGAAATAAATTCCTTCTTCCAATCCACAATCCACAATCCACAAATGTTGTGTCCAGATATTTTACAACATTTCCTCACAAATGGATTGAAAGAGGCAGTTTATTTCCATAGCTCGCTAGGTCACCTGACCTTACCTGTCTGGATTTTGGTCTCTGGGGTAGGAGGAAAGATATAATGTTTCAAGAACGGCCAACGATAAGGGAGATATGATTTTTAGAATAGAGAATGCGATCCACAGTATATCCGCTGCGGAAGTGGATTCTGCCGTGCAAGTAACACGCGATAGACTTGAGCATCGTATAGAGAACGATGGCAAGCAGTTTGAATAGCTGGTAGCCATTAGAAATGATTCATGAACAAATCTTGAATGGGTTCATCAGGCCAGTCGCAAACAAATCTATGTGTAATGCAACACATAAATAATTGATAAATAAATGTTTGTAAAATACTTTATTATTTTCACCGTTTATGACCACTACGAGTAATTGGTATAATCTTTTGAATACTTTTTTAATGTAAAAATATATTTTTATTAATTTATCCGGTTAGAAATGAGATATCGAGATGCGGTTTTCATTGTTTTCTTGCAATTTGTATTCTCTACATGACTATGTGAGAATAAGCATATACACTGAGCTCGTAAAGTTTGGAATAAATTCAATTAATCGTTATTGAAGGATTTTCACAGGAAATCCTCGGACACGTCAACCTTATTTTATAAAATGTCACTTTTTTCAGCCATCGATTTTTTTTTGTTTTGTTCGTTTTTGAGCTATGACGTCATCGACAATTTTTTTAAATGACAACCCATATTTTTTTTCACGGATTTCGATAGAGCACATTTTTCTGAGTGCGAATATGTCAAAAACATAGTACCTTTAACATTAAAGTTTTCGAGATATTCGGTTGCAAAGTTTATAAAATGTACCATGGCACCATGCATAAGCTATCGGGCGGGTCAAGATTTTTAATAGCTTATTGATTCTAATAGCTTATAGCTTATTACATTTTAAAAGATTAAGGAGTAATATTATTTATTTTGGTAGCTTATCGAACATTTTGAAAGATTTGGGAGTAATCTGTTTAATTTTTTAACAACAATTTAAACAAATAAAAAAATATTTTAACAAATAAATGATAAATAAATAAAGTAAAAAATAAAATCAGAGTAAATTTTCAAATTGACCTCCATTCACTTCCTGGCAATATCCCATCCGCCACTGAAACTCCTGCAGAACCTTACCAACAGTATCGGGTTGAATGGTTCGAATTTCATTGCGAATTCTGTCCTTTAATTCTTCGATGGTATTTGGTCTATTGAAATAGACTTTGCTCTTTAAATAGCCCCATAAAAAGTAGTCTAGGGGAGTGAGATCTGGAGATCTAGGGGGCCATTCGATAGTTCCCCTGCGACCAATCCAATGGTTAGGAAATACATGGTTTAAATAATCGCGAACGATCACTGCAAAATGGGGTGGTGCACCGTCTTGTTGGTACCATATCGTGTGATGGGGCAGATCTGGATCTACGTCATTTGGGTAAAGTATCGCAAGTGCAGGGACTAAGTCGTCTCTTAAAAATTCTAAATATATTTCACCTGTTAATACGCCTTCAAAGAAAAATGGGCCCAAAATACGATTACCTACAATACCAGCCCAAACGTTAACTTTTTGTGGAAACTGACTACGAGTTTCCATTTTCCAGTGTGGATTTTCGGGAGACCAATATCTACAGTTTTGCCGGTTAACTGTGCCGTCGAGATAAAAGGTAGCCTCATCAGAAAAAACAATATTGCGTAAAAATCCGTCGTCATCAATCAGGCGTTGCAACATGGTTTGGCAAAACTGTAACCTACGGTCAGGATCATCTTCGTTTAACTCTTGGACCAAAACCACTTTATACGGATGCCATTTGTTCAATTTCAAATATTTCAAGACGGAGCTTTGAACTATTCCGTTGTTTGCCGCCACTTGGCGGGTGGGTAAATGGGGATTTTCTTGAAGCTCTAGTAGAACATTCAATTTAACATCTTGTTGCACTGGTGGACGACCCGTTCTAGGGCGATCTCTCGTATGACCCACTTCTAAAAACTTTTGTTCTATTTTGCTAACGGTGGACTGTGTAATTGGTTCTCTGTTTGGATATTTGTTGTTAAATAAACGGCAAACTTCTACTTGTGTGCGAGCTCTGTCCCCGTAACCGATCATCATCAAAATTTCGATTCTTTCCCTTTCACTCAAACGACGGACCATTTTTAAATAAAATGAATTATGATGGAATAATGATTAATCAACTTACTTAATGATATTATTCAACTGATGAAAACACAAACTTGCGAGGAAAAACTTCAAAGTTGTGACAACTGTCAAAACTGTTGTTTTTCCTGCGCTTTCTTGATAAATGATTAGCATTTGGTCATCGCTTGTATAATTCATTCTTAAAACTTTGCAACCGAATATCTCGAACACTTTAATGTTAAAGGTACTATGTTTTTGACATATTCGCACTCAGAAAAATGTGCTCTATCGAAATCCGTGAAAAGAAATATGGGTTGTCATTTAAAAAAATTGTCGATGACATCATAGCTCAAAAACGAACAAAACAAAAAAAAATCGATGGCTGAAAAAAGTGACATTTTATAAAATAAAGTTGACGTGTCCGAGGATTTCCTGTGAAAATCCTTCAATAACGATTAATTGAATTTATTCCAAACTTTACGAGCTCACTGTATGTTCCATTTGAAATTTCGGAGAAAAAGCATCTCAAATTGTAGCAAATTTAATCTACTTTGAAATACGTAATAAAATGCTTTATGAACAAACGCATAATTTAGAGGATATAGTGTAAAAAAAAGAAGAAAGTGCGAAAATTTCGGAGCTGCAAACTTGTATATACACTACTGGTAGTCGTACTAACAACATATAAAAAATTCAGAACTAGCCGTTAGTTTGTGATAGGTACTATATGACTGCCTAGTAAGTAAAAAAATATATTTATATTATTTTGCTGTTATTTCAAAGTAGTATATGAATCAATCTTCACATTAGATCGATTTTACAACCTCCAGCCTTATCACATGTGATGTCTACAGCGTACGGTTTTTTCCGCATATTTTGCGCAGGGGTAATTCTTCCCTTCCCAGTGCAAACGTTGCCTTCTCTTTTCACCTAAACATACCCAATCGCATTATCTCCATTTTCTCAAGCTTATCTGAAAGTTCGGTGCGTAATAACATTCATAAAGTCTGAAATACTCTGCCAATTCATGGGCACTCAATTATCACATGCCACAGCTGTGTGCAATCCACCCTCCCCCTCATACTTTCACCATTTAGTAATCCTCAAACATTTTATTTAATGTTTTTAATATATTTTCTGTCATTTAGATTAAATTTTCTTTCGTATATACCTCACATGATATTTTAATTTTTTTACCTTTTTTTGCCCCCTCGCATTTTCCTTTAAGGAGGGTTCTTTACAAATTTTATTTTTACTTTTTAAATTCCCCTAACTAAATTACCTTCCATTAAATGTACCACAAGATACACTTTCCAAATAAATTTTTATTTTTTTATCAGATATACAACCTGCTTGATATACGGCCTAAAACCAAACATCTATGCGACATCAACAGAGTTCTAAATAGTGCGGTCGTATTTATTTTAATAAATGTTTGTTTCATGTTTCATTAGTTGTTCAGTTTAGTAATTGAATACCGTTACACTAAACTAACATGTACTAAATTAACAGGTAAACCACCATGTAACAATGACGCATTAAATGAAATTAATACACTTAGAAACATGTCGAGCGATAACTAAAAAATAAATTAATAGAAAAAAACATTTTTAGAACCATGTTTTTATTTAAATGCTCGAAAGAGAAGAAAATAAACTTTAAATTAAATTAAACCCACCAATTTGTTTTACACAATTTATGTGATATGAAAGCTTGTCGCGAGATTTAACTGTGTAGATACGAAATAGTTTAGTCTACTCGTGTACCCTACTATTTATTTTATCTTAATTATTTACAAAAATCTACTACTGTTTGCTATCCCTTACCACAAGAGAATTTATTTTATGATTCGCTACGACAACGATAGTGCTTGACCTATTTAACCACATATTATTATGTGCCATTCTTTTTCATATTATACTCGTAATAACGTCTGTCGTGTTAAAATACGATGATTGTGATCTAAAGGCGTGGATTTATTTTTCTGATTTTCTTAAATTTTGAGATTACTCTGATGGGCATGTTGCTTGATAGCGGTATTTCATACATTCTTCACTAAACAGCTGACTGTCTCTTTCTAAATCTGACGCCGGTGGTCCCGTTACCTTGGCCCAGTGGAAGTATCGGACATTGGTCAGTATCTCAATTCTGTCACAGATGAACCCGACACCGAAGGCCGGAATTCCATCGAGGACGACCGTGAAATTAAAGTCGTGGGACGTAGACTATCCTCGGCCATTACTATTTTGTTGTAAACATAAATTCTTTTATAATGGAATGGTAATAGTCAAGCTAATGGATTTATATTTGGGAATAATCATGCTCACAAAAACTAATACAAATGTTTTAGTATCGTTAATTTGTAACTGAAATTAAAAGTCATAAATCATTTAAAACAGGATGAAGATGGGTAACTGAACCATGGATAAATAGAGAGCAAGGAACGTAGCAATTAGGGTATAAAACTTTTCGTATTTCTGGGAAAATACTAGAAAATACACCTTCTCAACAGCCTCAACTTTGGAAAATTAAACAAAATCTTGCTATAAATAATTAAAGGGAAGCTATACCTTGCCCTGTTCCTAGGGCTATTAACTAGGGCTATTAACCAGGTTTGTATTAACTACTTATTAGGGTAAGCCAATAAGGTAAGGTAGTTAAGTATGGAAATTATAATAGTAATAATAATAAATCGTCTTTCATTGGTACAGGTTACACAAAAAAAAATCTGCATATAAGATTATGATTATGATAGACTCATGTCCAATAAATTGGCGAAATGTTAGCCTAAGGCTGTTTTCATCTTAACCAGAGACAAAAAGTATGTATGTGACAAAAAAATCATTAAGTCTATCACTAAAAAGAAATACCAACATATTATATAAAATGTAATTTAAAACTTAAAATTATAAATTACAGGCTATATAAATTCAATGCGTAAAAGATCAGAGCTAAACAGCAGAGAAAAACCCATTCAGCAGTGCAAAATGTTTCTATAATAGGAAGTTAAGATGAAAGATATATATTCTTGAGTTTTTTTTTAATTGTCTAATGAATGATGTCTAAAGTCACAAGGCAGACTGTTGTATAACTTGAGGACTTTGTGTGTTAAACAAAGAAAGTGGAGTGTTCCAATTCATCTAATTTTAGTCAGCTGACCGAGAGTTTGAGAAGCACTCGTTGAAACTTGCGGAGTCCTGTAGAAAATCATAGGCATGCGTTATGCAGTAGTTGAATTGGTCAGATGAAGAAATATTGAATTATTTTTCATAATTCTGTATATTTTATAGTTTTTCTAATAAAATATAATTTATATTATTCAGCAAAATACATGTTGTTAACTGTTTATACTTACACCCCACAATATATTTATTACAGCATATAAAACTCAATAATCATAGTGTACTTGATTCTTAAAAATTGAGGTTTTTGATCCTACTGTGGATTGACCGCGACATATTTGTCCGACACCTGTACTATATTATATGTTGAGGACTTTGGGACCCAATAATTTCTTTTTGTCCGACAGTTATTAATACATTTTGGGTCCTCATGAAACCGATGATTTCCACACGTTGGACAGGAAAATGGATAAATGTATTTTGTAGGACAATAATTTGATTTCACACATTTTTATTAATGAAACTTCAAAAAATCAGCTGGTTACCGATAAATTTTTCAGTTGTCATTTCTATATGTTTCTGTTGGTAGACACCCTTTTAAGATTCCAAATTTTTTATCGGACAATTTTGTTCTGGCTCGTTTTTTGCAATATTTCTGCCTTTAAGATTCCTCAAGTTTTCAAATATTATTTGTTTTTTTCTACACCAACTCTAAAATCACTGCATCTATTCTTCCAATTTTATAGGTATCGTTAATATCGTTTTCTGATATATTTACTTTGAGTATATCATTTATAAAAGTGATAACGACAGTGACTATAGTAGAATTATTAAATGAGAGTCCGAAAATTATTATATTATTATTTCTTATTTTCCTTTCGATGGCTAACGCTCTATTTTCATTTATCGTGAGTTTTTGTTGTAGTTATTGCTTCCTTTAATTAAGGTTCTAGGTTTTTTTAAAAGTTCATCAATAGATAAGTTTACTCCATTATCATTATACTCATTTCATTGGAAATTGATACCTATGTGGTCTTATCTGAAATAAGAGCAAAGCCTGTGAGCTTTGTTCCTAATTAGTAAATTGAATATTTTTAACAAAAAAAAAACAAAACCGACTTCAATAAAATCTGTTCAAAAATATGGACTAAAAAGTAAAAAATAATTACGTTATTTTAACGTAATTATTTACGTTACGTATAACTCCTCCATTGTAGCCTCCAATTTAGCCTCCAATTTTAACGATTTCAGAAAAAAAATTCCTAAATTTTATCGTATTTTAATTTTTTCGCATTTTTTAACTTTGGCGCAAAATATCGCAGCGAAAAAACTTTTGCGGTTTTTTTAAATGCTCAATCCTTACGTTAAATCTTTCGATGGACAACTTTTATTCGAGCTTTCTTCTCAAAAATCAGTACCTTTTCCATTATTGAGAGAAAAGAGACGTTTTCAAGACTATTTTGCAATAAAAAACCCTGACGTGTATCGCGCTCATTGTAACTCTTTTAATGGCTTACTATTTACGTCAAGATCTTTCATTTAAGCTCTATTTCAGCGGGTTCCGTCCAAAGTCCAAATCAAAACCTCTGATACCCCTACTAGAGGCCATTTGGCGTTGAAGAGAATATTTGACCGATTTTCTGTTAGTTTTACTGTACTAATACTCGTTTCAATTAATGCATCATCAGATCCAGTTTAGATAAATAATGTATGTGCTTTTTCCAGTGATAGAAGTGTATACGGATTGCTATGAAAATGTAAAAAATGACACTTTTTAATCACAGGATGACATTTTTTTGATAGATGATCTAACCTATATCTAAATTGTTAATAATATGAAAGTTGAAATTGAAATTGGAGATTTACCATGTTTATGAGCGAACCGCTATAGTGAACAACAAGTTGATGGTCCTCAGACGAAATTTTAATAGCTGGAGGTTTCACCTAAAAATCTTTCTAAATGGCAAACAGCTTTTTCTTGGTGTCCCAGCAGTCTACTGAACATTACTCCAAAGATTTTATATGTGGTTTCGGAGCAGCCTTTACCAATATAGCAGTAACCTATCCATTAACAAAGATTATTTATCGTCAAATTCTTGCTAATCATAGTATACGTGTTGCAGCACTTGAATTATATAAGGAAGGACCTTATTATCTATACAGGGGTGGTTTCGCGCCATTGGTGGAAAGATGTGTGACGTTCTCTATAATGTTTGGGGCGTACAGTAATGTCATGAGATATGTTAAGCGGTATAAACATAACGAGTACCTCGAACATCTATATGCAGCAGTCGTATCTGGATCAGTTGAAGCAGCCACTATGCCTTTCGAACGAATTCAACTTTTATTGGTAGATGCGAAGTTCTATGGACAATTTAAAAATATGATGCATGCCTTCCAAGTACTTAAGGTGGAATATGGTCTAAAAGAATACTACAGAGGTTTTACTGTGATATTAGTGAGAAATATTGCTTCTAACTTTTGTTTCTTTGTTGGAAGAGCAAAGATGCAAGGATCAGCTAATATATGTGAGAAGACACACTATGAGATTATAAAAAATTTCTGTGCCGGAGCAGTTTTAGGAGTACTTACGTCGACTCTATTTTATCCACTGAAAGTCATGAAGGTTGCATCTCACAAGGAAGTTGGTACTACGTACGTCCCTTTCTTTAAACTTGCTTCACTAGTGTATAGGGGTCGAATGAGGAACTTTTATGTAGGAGCAGGTACAAATGTAGGTAGATCTATCATAAGTTGGGGAATTACTTATACGGCATTTGAGTTTTGTAGGACTCTTTTTTGAATCGCCGCTGATCCTTGGTGATTTTTAACATCTGTTAATATAAAATACATTATAGCATAGTAAACAATATAATTCAAATGGTTTGTAATTATTCTTATAATTAATTGAACTAAACATGTTGATATTCTCACACAACTCAATTTCATTATTATTTTTTAGCTAAATAAAATTCTCGGAGGTATTCAAATTCAACTATTTACATTCCAAGCTGCGAAAGTTTACTTTTAGGTGCGAGGTGTATTTCAATACCTCCGGGTTTTGCAGCGTGTAATGTATTAAACTTTTCCTTCTTCCCTCTATTTTATAATATAAAACACAGGTTAAACCTAGCATGTTTCACTTTCTAACCTAGCATGTTTTACTTTCGCTTTTGCTATGCCTATTTAAAACAGAAAAGTATACGTTCGTAGGGGGAGAATGAAAACATTTTTACTTCACATGAACATGAAAAATCTGTCGCTTTCCATGGATCTCATCTCATTTCGATAAGCTACTCTTTTCTCCTTGCTGAGGCCCTGTGAAAACGTTTTATTAAAAATCACTTTTAAAGTAAATTGCAGAGTTACTGCAATTTTCTGCTGCACAACCAAGCATTTTAGCCCTGACTAAAGGTTTAAATTGAACAAGGCACTTACAGCTGTTGTCTTTATAAGGACTTGATGCTCAAAACAAATTTGTACACTTATAACCGACTATTCTAAAAAATTCAAAAAACTGCATTCGTTGCATTGATAACAAACTAAAACACCTTGACATAAGCCTCAAAATGGCTGCCGGTACCACGTGATCTAGACAGCCAATCAAAAATTGGTCACTCTGTTGTCGCCACTGTCTGTATATTGTCACTGTAATATGAAATAACCAATTGCGCTAAATGACAAGCAGCGTGACACAATATGTTAAATTTCTATCAAAGTATGAATGACAGCAATGTCTGAAACAAGAAAATATCAAATCGCGTCGGATCCTTCGTCTAATCCAAATGGTGGAGATTTTATTTGTGAATTATGCGCTGCCATAGTGAATATTGCAGTAACATTTCCCATTACAAAACTTATTTACCGACAAATTTTGGATGATAATGAGAACATACGAGATACTATAAAGCAACTGGTTAAGGAGGGACCATATATTCTGTATAGAGGCTCTATGGCCCCTATTATAGAAAAGGCTTGCACATTTTCATTAATGTTCGGAGTCTATAGTACCGTCATGAAATCCTTGAAGCAGTTTCAGTTTGATAAAGGAGTGGAACATCTATGCGGAGGTATAATCGCTGGGACATTTGAAGCATTTACTATGCCTTTTGACCGCATCCAAACAATCATGGTCGATCCACAATATAACCTAAGATACAAAAATACGTTGCATGCACTTCATTTAATCAGGATGAAGTATGGTTATAAAGAATACTACAGGGGATTTAATATAATTCTAGTGAGAAATATTGTAACCCACTATTGTTATTTAATAGGAAATTCAAGAATTCGCAGCAGGACTACTATATGTGATACCACGACCTATGCAAACCTGAAAAACTTTTGTACAGGTGGAATCCTGGGACTATTTACAACTACTTTATTACATCCGCTGAAAGTTATGAAGGTGTATACCCAGAAAGAAGTGGGGGGGCCGCGAATTCATATACACAACATTGCTCTATTAGTATATAGGCTTGAATATCCTGGTGGAATAAGGAACTTTTACCAAGGAGTCACAACAAACGGTTTCAAGTCTTTGCTAAGCTGGGGAATTACATACATGACGTTGGAGTATTTTATGACATTTTGTTGATAAGATAGCTAAATATAATATTTATATTTTTTAAGATAAGGCCTTGCTCGTCTCGTCTCGAAATTTCGAGATAAAATTTTTCGAGGCGAGACGAGACAAGGCCTTATCTCGTCTCGTTTGTCTCGAGTTGTTTAAATTTTTTGGTTTATTAGTTCAATTTTGAATTATGGGATAAATCCAATAATTTTTTTATCGGAGTTAAAGAAACGCTCGAAGCCGTCGATTTTTGGTTTAGTTAGTACTTAGTTACACGATTTTAAAAATAAATTTCTACTTTACGTAGGGTCGCTCAAAAAAGTGTGGCTACAGAAAGATGCATTTTTTTAAACAGAACATCATAATATATTACATTTTTTGATTTTCAATTATAGAAATGTCCATGCTTCATGTTCTATATCAAACTTCAACTTTTCTATAATAATTATTTTAGAAAACGCTCTATTGATTGAATCAAATATCAACGTGTATTCGTGTGGTATACTATATTCATGGCGGATTTTGCACCACGTGACTTGCCAACCAATAGAAAATGAAACCACCATATGGCCTTACTGTCTCTATCAAGCCACTGTACTTTTCATAGTATTGCAAATTGTAATATTTGAGAAATAAATAATGAAAATACATACATATACAACACCTACAAAGAAAAACAAATAAAACCCAAGAAAGTAACATACTAATATGTTTGCATCTATGTGGATTTTATAGTTTATTTTAAAACATAAGCTTCCTAAATTTTCCACAATCCAAAAGAAACCTTACCTCACCTTACTATTTAATGATCTATTATGGTGGTCTGAAATAATTAGTAGACGGTTGGTTATTCATTCATACAAATATCTTCAATGAACGCTGGCTATTTTTATTATTGGATATGGATTTATGGATAAAATGGAATTATATTATATATAAACTACCTATGCGCAATGCTATAAGTGAATGTATGTTGACTTTAACTTCAAATGGTCGTAAAGGAAGGAATGTAATATTTGGAATCGACAATAAATCATGGTCGTAATGACAACAAATACTGCCTTGATATTGGCATTTATGATATTCGCAATAGAGGTCGAGGTGACTGTCGCTGCAACGACTCTAAAATCGTTACCGCTATTTTCACACCCACCGTATTAACTCAGTGGGTGAAACTTAAGTGGAACATACATATTTCTGCTGCCCTCTGGTCGGCACCACTGACCTACTCTCGACCGGATCTCGGCGACGAACCGGAACGGGTCAGTTTGTTTATCAATGTTCGACATACTACATCACTAATCTTATAGATTTCAATATAAAAGTTGATGTATGACTGGAATGATTCATTTGGGAATAACATAATTTAAATACAATCATCTACTTGGTTTCGTTTTTGTTTGCAATCGGGTTCTATGAAAAGGAGAAAACGATTAATGGTAAAATGCGAGAGCATATGTGGGCTTCTTAACATCACTTTCATTTAGGCTGAAAATGAAGACCTACGCAATCCACGTATCGCTCAAATGTAGCATATTAAATACCTGTCAATTATTTGTATTTGCAAATTGACCCATTTTAACATTCGTCTTCCCAGGTGGGGTACAAATGTACCCCAGAAACCTATGTTTGCATATATTCCCAAAAAGCGCACATTTTTTGTAATTAAGAATATTTTGTGTCAATAAACTTTGCAAATAATTACTGTTCGTCAAAAAAGATTTTTGTTTTAATTTTTTATAAATAAAATTTTATTAATGGCGCGGGGTACATTTGTACCCCACGTGGGAATCCCAGCCCACTGTTTAATCGGCGTGCGCCGCTGCTAAAAATATGCTAACGGTCGATAGTGTGAGCGTTACACCAGGCATATCAGTCATCAAGTTTGATCGCATTGATGCAATGTCGATCGCAATGTCGAAAGTTCTTGATCCCGCGGAGTTCGGAGTTAAATCTAAAGAAGACACTCAATGGTCGAAAATACCCTATCCTTAATAACTCTGAAAAATAAACAACAAATCAGGGTGAAAGAGTGGTCCTTGATCTTATTGAACCACTTCACACGGGATATGGAGTAACCACAGATAATTTTTTTACAAGTTTATCAATGGCAGACAAACTTGCTGAAAAAGGACTAATCTCCTGTTGAATACTCCAAAATAAGCTATACATCCAAAACAAGTTGCTACCCAAATTACTAAGGCACATTATAGCATGTTTGCTTTTACAAAAGACCATACTATTGTATCTTATACCCCTAGTAAAGCCAAAGCAGTTATTTTATTATCTACGGAACATTATTATGATCTTGTTGCAGATGAATCATATAATAATAAACAGCACTATTATTATTTTTAATATGTCATACAGTGCATACTTGATTTTTTTGAATATTGTCTCTCCTACGGGTTTCTCAAAAAAACTGTAGACAGAAATAGATAGATTACCCTCTTTTTAATACTACCTTAAAAATTCAGTGACACAGTTTGTGGTTTTTGAGAAAAATATTATTATTTTTAATATGTCCATACACTGCATACTTGATTTTTTTGAATATTGTGTCTCCTACGGGCTTCTTAAAAAAACAGATGACAGAAAAACCGATATATTTATATCATGTTATTTATAAAATCAAATTAGGTATTAATATCGAAAAAAATTACCCTGTTCGGCGTTTTTCAGTTTAAAAAGCAGGTGAACTGAGCTATAGATCGAAGCAAATCGGTAGAGAATGTCTCAAGTGAAGCGAGAAAATTTCATTACTACTAAAATACCTTCCGCATCTGTGCTATCATTTATTACTCTTATTCGTATTCAACAAAGCGCCCATCTGCATCGGGTCCGTACAAAGAAAACAGCGCTTTTAATATTATGCTCAAAATGTTATTTTAGCTTCGGAACGAATACCATTTGTTATGCTTCCTGCGTCGATATTGTGGCAGTAGACCAAAATACAAAGTACGTTTAAAACTTCCGACTAGACCTGAATATGAAATCAACCTCATGTCGAAAATGGTGATAATATAAATTTTTTCGAAGGCCATTATATGGCGGATTAGATAGACCCGCTAGAGTCTATCCCACTAGAGTCGATATTGACCGTCATCCCTTCACAAATTACTTTATTTTAGTAATAGTCATGTAATGCAAAAGTTTTTGTGAAGGAATTCTTCGAGAAAAATATGATGAAAATGAAAAACGTATTTTTTAAATTTCTTTAAAAAATACCTTATTTTCCAGATAACTAAAAAGGATACGGTAAAATGATATAGTACCTAAATGTAGTTTTTTCATTGCAAAAATTTTGGATTTGTTTCTATTTATGCAGGATAAAAATTAACGGAGTTATAGCTGTTAGAAGTTTGCATTATAGTGCGCGGACCACCCCTCCCGAGCCAACCCTTTACCTTGTCAATATGAATAATTTGGGCACATCGAAATGTATTTGATCTTGTAGCCCTTGAAGTTACCTGTAAAATGGTTGTTGATTGGACGGTGTAGCTTCAAAATTAGGTTTTTTTGGCATTTTTTTGGAGCATAATTTTTTTTTGGAATTTGTTAAGTGTTTTTTACCTTTATCTTTATCTTCCTCTAACCCATTTCATAAGCTATCTTTTTTTAAATTAACAAAAATAAAATAGGTGTAAGAATACTCGTTTTTGGCGTCATTTTTTCAAAAATTGCTCTATTTTCGGTAGGAAATTTTGCTGGGGAGTGAAAAAAAATTCAGAATCAGTGACCCAAAAAACATAAGGTGAGCTTATAAAATTAATTTCTAGGTAATATTCCTGGTAATAATAATTCCTGGCGTAATAGCCCAGTATAATTTTTATGTGACATCAGTTTTGATAGGTTGAATGCTCACATTCATAATAAAATAACTACCTAGTGTAATATTTATACTTTGTCCCATTTAAACATATTGATATACAAAAGGAATTAAAATAAACTTAATTAAAAGTTTTGTATTAACATCAGAGTAGGTATAATACCCATAAAACTTCATTCATTTTATAATAGAACAAATATTGGTTTTCAGATCACGTAAATACAACGAGCCTTGATTACAAAATGTAACTTTGTAGCTTTTCTCGGTCAGGGTCTTACCGCATATGGACAGGAAGTACAGCTAGGCACTACAGCAGATAGAAATTATCTGAATTCCATAACTAAAGGTATGCATTGCGTTTCTCTTTTAATCTATGTTGTTCATTTATACTTAGTAAAAACAATAAATGGAGCAGATAAATACCTACTCTACTATGAAGTATAGAAAATTATTTTACTTTCTGTTCCTCTGTATTTTATGACTACAAAAAATATCTAAAATATCTAAAAATATTAATAATATAAAATAGAAAAATATCTAAAAATATTGGAAGGGAATGAGAACAGCAGAAAATAAAAGGAAATTGAAAAAAAAAACAAGAGATTTAAATACTGTTATTAAAAATTAAAAAAATCAACGTATACAGGAATACCTATAGAAATTATCTGCAAGTGATTATTAATTGTGAAAAGCACTTACAAACATTCAAAGATATCGACATAGTCAATCACTCCTCCATATAAGAGACAAAAATGGCAAATGGTGCATAAATAATAAAGAGAAAGCCGATTCGTACAATACCTGACTGAAATATTCAATCCTAACGAAACCTAAAACCAATCTGAAGCAACTGGTGGAGTAAATTCCCTGGAAATCTCGCATCAGATGGATATACCCATTAAAAAAATCATAACGCAAAAGGTAAGAAGAACATTAGAACCTAATCAACCCTAAAATGTCGCCAGGCTATGATATAATAACGGGACGCGGTAGTGGACATCATTCTTCACAATAATCTTCCCTACTCAACTAGGTTTTGGGAAAATTTATAGAATATGGGATTATCTTCTAGGGTTAGTGATTGGTCGCCAAAATATACTGAGGTTAAATAAATTATAAAATGAAATAAAAATATTGTAAATAATTTACAACCATTCGTTGATCAAGGCTTTCATGGCCGTAATTCTTTACATGATGCTTTCTCCACTGTTGCCGCGTTAAAATATTTTCCTGTTGAGCTGACCCCTCATAACCGCGAGCGAAGGCGAAACGCGGTCGGTGGTGGTGGGCTATGGCTATCCCCATCTTAAACAAGGGGGGGTCTCAATGGTAAGATACTATTTTAACTGGGCAATTCCCAAGTAATTGTACAGTTTCTCTGAAATGTATATTATCGTCAAACTATTTGATTTATCTCCCGTTGTTTGTTAATAGGAATATGTACTCGACTTAATATATTAAGATCACAAAAGATGCGGCTTTAGGTGCCTAATTACATTTTCTCTTATTACAAATTTAATATGCATTCAGTCTGCCAGTAGAAATGAATTTAATGTATTTTTGCAAGACCCATACCTTTTTTGGGACATCTTTTATATACGCGACCAGAATTAATATCGCAATGAACATTTACGTGTGGATTGAGGTCGCTGTTGTGGACGAGGAAGGTCCCCGGCGTACCGTTCAGTGGGACGCGTGGGCAAGAATGTATGTCACCAGTGGATTCTTTTTATTGTTATTGTTGACAATGCATGATTTATGTCGCACTTTTTCTTCTTCCGTTTATAAATAACACGGATAATTTATTAGAATTATTTAATCCATATCTAAATTATTGTTGCGGTATATTCATAGGGACAGAGAAATATAATACTAGCAATACGTAGATTATACTCGTATTTTCCAGGTTATATTTTCTATCAAATTGGTGCACATTCTTGTGGCGTTGAGTCGGTTCAGACGAGTTCAAATTTTATCAAGTTAACTAATGTATTTGCATCTCATGCCAGTTTTAATATTAAATGTCAATAACAAGTTGGTCTGGCTCTTGCTCTTATAACAGCTTGAGACCTGCACCGTCTGGGCATACTGGAAATACAATTACCTATCTATAATTTGCTGATCCACGAGAAACCATTCACCTGAAACCGGAACAAGTTCTTCTAAATTAATAGCTGGTACCACTCGTTCGCGAAGGCGCCACCCAAGTGCGTCTTAGATATGTTCGATAGGGTTAAGATCCGTTAGCAGCAAGGCTATGCCATTCTAGTGATATACCGTTCTTCCAAAATGTTGTTTACACTCGATCACCATGTGATCTTGCACAATCTATAGACCAAAACATGGACATGCATTTTCCTCAGAAATGTTTCCTATTCAGGTTAAATAGCACAAATATATATAGCCGATTGCTATGTTTTAGACTGTAGATTGCGCCCCCTTGCGGCCGAAATACGAACTTGAAATATATTTCCGGTGATTTTTCTTGGTCGAATCCGTATAAGTTGTCGAGAGAAAGTATATTAAATATATCAAAGATAAATACTAGTCGGTTTAGGTGTTATTATTCGGCTAAACCCTTGATAGCTGCAGATATTAAACCGGGAATTGCTGCACCCTCGTTGTATCTCGTGGACCCTAGAGTATTTCTACTATTCATCGTATACTACCAGTGCAGATATATACGGTGCAAATAATGACGAGATATGGCGAATAACTGTCAGATATCAGTTATTACAGCATAGCGTCCATTGCGTACACAAAACTGGAGTGACGCAATTTGACTCCGGATTTACGTTTAGGGTATCCATATGCACTGATTCGTGAAGAAAATACCAATTTCGTTGATATAATATTTTAGCAAACAAGCATATAAAAGCATAACAATACGCTGAATGAGGATGCCATCGAATCGGTCCATTACTTGCAATGAACTGCTATCCTAAATTTCGCTGCTTTTCACCATCCTGCTGAAAATATAGACGCATAATTTCTGCCAGGGGCATTATTTCCAAAAATTCCTTAATTAGATTCTCTAAAAACTCTTAAATATCCGTCGTACCTATTAGACGTATCAATAAAAAATGTTCCAACAATTCGAGAGCCAACTATCTCAGCTCAAACCTTTACGCAAAATCTCTCTTGGGAATTCCGTTGGTTCATTCTGTGTTTGTTTTTTTTACTGACCACCTAGTCTCATGCCCATTAAACATACCATTGTAGATAAACCTGGATTCATCTGAATACATGATTGAAAATGCCAAATCACTATTACGCATAAACTAATTACGGTACTCCAGTCTGCGGTCCAAATCGCCGACATACAAATGTTGGTGTATTTGGTATTTGAATGAGCAAAACTCGTGTTTTCCCAATATGCGCCTAGCTGATTCGTGGCTCTCAAGTTCTTGACCGACTTCCCTTGTGAATGCTGTGGGAGATTGACGAATGCTAAAACGGTAACTTCCACCGCCTCACTGAAGATTTTCTTGGTGCACATAAGGCTCGGCACGCATTTTTATAATTAAAAAAATTATGTATTGCCTCTATAATATTACAATCCGACTATGAAGAAATAAATATCAATTAAAACTTACCGAAAGTATTAGTAATAAACGCTGGTTGCATATTATATACAGGTGAAGAACAACATAATTCCAATAGGAAGGTTGCTAAAGTAATTAAGACTGCTGGCAGCATCTGAAATTAGAAATAAATATATTTACAAACTAACCAGAACAGTATAATTCATATACAGGGTGTAAAACATGAATTTTGTCATTTAATTTTATAAAAATGCTATAAAATAAGAAACTTTTTCTACGTTTATGCAAAAAACAAAACTTTATTGAACTATATTTAGGGCAAAAACTGGTTCTTTATTGCACTAATGCAATAATTTTTTTTATTGCACTCATCTGTCATTCTACTACAGTATTTTGTGATCATGACAAAGATAAAGATAAAATTTGACATTTACTACATAAATTGTATATTTACTAATGCCACCTAAATAAAACATTTTTTTGATTTTGCATGAACGTAGAAAAAATATTGTACCTATTCAAATCGTACAAAAATGTTTATTGCACTCGACGTGGTGGCCTGACGGTATCGTTCGATAATTTCACGTCGTTTGCAATAAACACTTACTTTTGCACTTGTTGCATAAATAACTATAAAAATTGTTTTTTGCACTTCACTAAAATGTGCTATTTTATTCCCTCATTTTAGAGACTGAAGTGTCACTTTTAATTCACCGGGAATTAAAAATTAATTTAATCCCCCGAAAACATAAGAAGAAAACAGTTCTATAAACAACTTTATTAATTAAAATCGACAATTAACATTTGCATACTTATAATTGTATCTATGTTTGATTAAGATTTACGGCTATATTTATATTAATACAGTTATTTAAATAAAAAAATATGTATCCATCTTCTTGAGAATTAAAAAGATTACTAACTGATGTAAAAGCAATTGATGTATTGCTTATATTTATCTCGTTTTCTTGATCCTGAAGGGGGTGGGAACCTTTGATGTGAAACTGACATTGGCGTGGTCCTTGAATGTAGTTTGAATAAATCGCCTAGTTTGTCCAACATACGTTTTATTACAGTCTTTACAGCTGGTTTCATTAATCCCCCACCGTTCCTTAATAGTTATTTTATCCTTTGTATTACCTAGAATTTGTTGAATTTTATTCCCGGATGAATGAACAACTGTTATTCCTATATGTTGGAATTTTCTCTATTAATTTGAAAGGTCGAAGAGTTACGAAGGGTTTCTTTTAATTTATGTTTCCTGATAATTTTATCAACTAGTCGTGTAAAATATCCATTACTCACAGCTATATCTTTGATTAATGACTTCTCTTTTTCAAACATCTTATTAAGAGGGAAACTTAAATGACGGTGAATTATAAAACTGCCGTTGATATAACTCGGTTGTATATCTAATAGGACCAGAGAAAGTATAGTTTACTGCTTATCTATGATGAACTATGTTTTCTTTGATATACATACAGACTCAGACGTTTCCGTAATCCCTTTTTCATCTGGGATTATATTAATTCTAGGAATTGTAGGAATATATTAATATGCATCTTATAACTACGACTTCTATCGCAACAAAACTGTTTGTAGCTTTGACTGTCCTCAAATTTTCGTACGTGGAAAAGCTACCTTGAACATATTTGACGTGTTTTCTTTACATTTATTCTGTTAATAAAAATGGCAAATGGGATCTAATTGGGCAGATTACTCAGTCGATGACCTCCTGGTAGATCATTGGCCCGCCAAGGTATGCATTGCACAATAATAATCTTTGCGACACGTAACATCTGCTCCTGTTTTACACCTGTGTAATTGGCCATAGAGCAGAGCTGTTTATCTTATCCAATGGAATCAATAAAATGTTGAAGAATTCCCTTTAAGTTCCCATTTAATGTCAAAAAATTCGTCAATCCTTTTTGTTTCAATTGTTTCTAATAATGAACGCATACATTCGTTATTAACGATTATGATAAAACACTAACATACATAAATATATGACAGATAATTATGGTAAACATTATGTATTTATAATACATGTTATTTATTGCATCGACTTGCTGCCGAGATATGAGTGATAAGGATAAACGTAATTCGGAGGTGCAAGAGACACACTAGCGGAAACTGGCAGTATAACTGTAATTAAGAAACAGTGAAACTATCAAAGATATTGACTTATTACTATATTGATTAAAAAAATTGCATTATGAAATATGGAAACAAACTTTCCTTGATAATGATAAACCATTGCTTCTCTTATTCCTTTAAGGCACAATCGTGACAGATCACGATGGTTAATTTTCTTCTATTACTTTGCTTTTTTTGTCTTCTTTTCCCGAACACTTGTAAAATCTACCACGCTTCCGGGGTTCGAGTATCTCACCTTGGAAGGGACCAGTGATACCAATTCCGCAATCTCTCAGAGCACTTTTTATATATTTATGTATGAAGTTATTTATTATTATCACAATTCTCCATATTTCTGCGTGCTTGGCCTTCTCGAAGTTTCAATAAAAACAAGCGCCGGCGACAAGAACGTAAGAAACAACGTTTTTGTCGTCGGCGCGGCGTCCTCTGTATATTTCTGAATATGGATAACAAAAGTGTTCAGAGCACATATATCATAAAGACCCAGTACGGCCAGCGCAGTTCTTCTTCGGCACAAATTTGGCATAGTTTTTAATATCAACATTATAAATATTCCCTGATAGCGAATTTATGGATCGACGCACTTCCCGAGTTATACATTTTTTTAAATTTTCCGGGCTTCCTACAACTTCCGGAATCCCTTTGCAAGTCAATAAAATTTGGCATCGTTATTGATAACAACTATATAAGCATTCCCTGAATTTATGGGCCGACGCTTACCTCCAGAGTTATAATTTTTTTGAAATTTTCTGGGCTCCCTATGACCCTCTGAATCCCTTTGCAAGTCGATGAAATTCGGCACAGTTTTTGATAATAGTACTATAAACATTCCCTGAAAGCGAATTTATGAGCCGACGCTTACTTCCCCAATTTCAATTTTTTAAATTTTTTTGGCTCCCTACGACCCCCTGAATCTCTTTGCAAGTCGATGAAATATGATATACGGTGACCTCTATGAATGCTCTTATAATACTGAAAACATTACCCGAATCCATAGTAAATCAACTGACCATGGCTTTGGGTGCTAAGCGCCATTTGCTGGCCTTGCCAGCATTGTAGGTTATTAGATGGTAAGTATATGATTTAGCTGAGATTAGTTTATATGATAAATCAGTGAAACCATTGTTAAATGTAATATTACAGCATGATGATGCTCCTTTCACATATTCCATAAAAAGACATTTAAAATTTATGTCTTTTTATGGAATATCCGCTCTCAAATGAAATTAACAGTAAAATAATGACATTGCACCTTAATATTAATTATTTTTTGCCTTCACAATTTGCATTACCCGGAAATAGAAGAGAGAACTTTACAAGTACTTACTAAAGAAGATGACATGGTTTGTCGGTTTTTCCGCTTGGTTATTCTGAGTATTGTTGAGGTCCTCGAGCTAAGGAATCTGCAAATAATTAAGAATCGCCGTGATATTCTAAGAATACCGCTCTAATTTCTTTATCATATCCATGTTTATCTGTAATAATTTTTAGGAAGTTTTCGAGTATGTTCTTTAAAAAGCGACATTTGTGCAAATGAGTCGTAGTTTCTTTATAACATAATTTACGTTACTGTTTAAAGTGTATTTGATTCTCTTTTCCATGGCGTCTAAAATCTGTGATGTCAACGAATGGGAATTGCGTTTATAGTAGAGCCAAACGCGGGTAATATTTTTACTAATATTTATTGTAAGGCTTTTATTATCTAACTAATTACGTACCATGCCCATTTTAACTTTAGAGTTTACCTCATTATATGTATTTAATTTATAAAATATCGCAGTACCGTCCGCAAAACCTATGTTACTTTGCAGAGAGAATAAACCATTGATATCAATGTTAAAGAGAATTGGGCCTAATACCGTACCTTGATGCATTCTCTACTCAATACTTTATATAATTAATTTTTGTGTAACTTTAGTAACAAAAGCTTTTGAAAGGTCTGTATAAATACACAAAGAGATGGTTTTATCTCCTTAGGGGTTGAATTTGTTTTAGATTTCAAGAGTTATCTTCATTCGTCGATAGTTTTCCCTTGAATTCAAAATGTGTTTCTATGATGCGCTGGAATATATTTAAAAATAGATAGTAATATTTACAAGATTTACTTGATTATATTTTACATGAACTGGTATCACTTCCGGATGTCTCTTGTTCCGACAAATATTGTCATAAATAATAGCAATTTTACAACTTGTCTTTTATATGCATGATTTATTTTTCCGATTATCATGTACTTCCTGGCCACAGTTACACATTAACTTTATCTTGACTTACGGCCCCATATGTACATGAAATCTGCTTGATAAATTGCCCGGCTTAGCATGTATAGCAATTTTAATTATTATTTTATGTCTTGTTTTCTATATACGTATCTTTTCTAAGTTGCAATGTCATAAATTAGCTGGCCTTTATCAAACCCGAGATCGCATTTTTATTATTTTTATTGCGTCCTTTTCTCCACGGAGTTATAAGCAAGCTGAATTTGAGTGTTCCAAGTCGTTCCAATTATCAAACTCATAAAGAAATAGTGATATATTATAAAATGTCCAACATTCTATATGATGCTTTTGGCAGATTCCCATATTTGATGTAAAAAACAAAGTATGCAGCATTGTTTTGTCGGCATTATTAATCTACTGGACTCGTTTTATATTTACTATTTTTGTCTTCTTTCAATTTTAGAATGTCTGTCTTTTAAAATTTCTTAAATATATGGATATAATTTCGGAAAATATGAGCAATTTTTATGTTTGGAAATGAAATTATTAACCAGCTAAGTTTTAAATGGTCTATTCAATGATAATAAAAAATGTGTGCGTTAGGTCACTTTGGCTAAACTGGAAGTAATATTAGAACAGAAAAAAATAAAACTCGGATGGGGAAAAACTATTTGTGATTTTGTGCATTTGTGCATTTTGAATAAAATTTTTAGGTCTACAAATAACAAATAACTAGTAATAGTATTTTTTTAATTTAATTATATTACTAGGGTCAACAAATTTACTTACGTTACTGTAATCAAATGACATATATTGATGTCATTGCGAGATGCAAGGAGATAATCGTACTAATATTATAAATGTGAAAGTTTGTATGCTTGGATGATCATAAGTTCAACGGGGCGAACTCGCGGGGAAACGTTAGTAATATATATTTAACATTTAACAGGGGCTCTGGAATCAGATTAAGTGTCAAGAAGTATACTAAATGAGTTAAAATGTAAAACGGACTAATTATTTCCTACGTGGAGAAGGAGAAGTTACCACCGTTGCAGGAACTCATAATGGTTTACACAATGGAGATATCTTGCTGCTAGAGTTCCCACGGAAGCTGAAATAGGCAATGCATAATTTTACTGAAATTACTCTTTTTATAATAGATTTATAATTTGGAGTTTATTACTAAGCACTAGTTACTAACTTTATTGAAACATTTATGGATTTTATTCGGAATCGGATATTAAATAATAAACATGTGAATAGATCATATTGGATTGGATTTTCAGCTTACTATGAAATTTCATCTCCCGGTCTAAATTCGAGACAGGTCGCTTTTTATTCGGGGGATGCATTCATCTCCCCGTCATAATTCATAAATGTGTAATAATGTGCATATTAAGTTTTCGTGCAATGCGTCTCATGCAATACGGAACCTTTTTATACAATAACTGCTTATGAGTTGTACAAGTTCCTTTACTCTCACTAGAGATCGTTAGAAATTATGCGCTTTAATTATTTTAATAATGTAGGTGTCACCACCTACATGAGTCATGAGTCATGCTGATTAGTTTCTCTTTGGTTTCGTTATAAATATATAATGATTGTTCGATATTTTGGAATCATAAAATTAAAACAGTTTTATAACATTAGCAAATATTCATTTATCACAGTAATATGTTTACAATCTCATTGACTACAAAAGCGCTTCGTCCTGATTTAATCTACATTGTGATTGTGGCAGGTCTGCATTGATTCGTCTGTGAATAAAAACATTTTCGACGAATTGACGGTAAATGCGGTGTGTTCCGTATGTTAATACCAAATGTTTTTATACGTGTACTGCCTGATTATATGGTTCTTTTATATAAAGTTTCATCAATAAATTATAAAAATAATTAACAATGTAATCAAAATATAAACGTTGGCGGCATCGCGGTGTTTTTGAAATAACAATGAAACGGTTATGTGCAAATTTTAAAATGCAAATGTAATCAATTACAAAGATCGGTTGGAAAACAAAAGGTATGTATTGTTGTCCAATAATACGACACTCCTTGAGAGATGAAATAAAATTAATCTGAACTTGTTTTGTCCTATGCTTCATGGCCATTATAGAGAATAATGAACTTAATATAAATAGCTGCTACTACTTTTTCGAAGTTTTTGAAGGTTATTCAAAAAAGGAGGAAGTTCCCAATTCGACTGTATATTTTTTTGTATATTTGTTACCTCCGTCACTTATGAATCAATTTTTAAAATTCTTTTGTCGTTGAAAGAGGGGTATTTTCAAGTGGGGTCCCATTTTAGTTTTATTTGCATTGGACCTTGTTTTATATCTGGGTCTAATATACTTAACCGTTATATATCTGGACGCATATACGGAAATGAATCATTTAGACGTTGTACAACTTCTTTCACCTTTATTGGTAGGTTATACCTGAATTTACCATCAACTACTATTCTTACAGTGACACTTATGTGACACTATTTTTAACAGCGAACGTACATTCATTAAAAACGACTACTTAGTCTACTATTTATAAATGCTCTCCCTGAGTATATTGATATATAAAAGCATTAAGCATACATTTATCTAGAAGATATTAAACTTTAAAATGCGTAAAATCTTGTAGAATGTATTAAAACAACTACTTTTCCTAGATATATGATAATAGACAAATTGCTTGCTTGGTCAATACTAAAATTATTTGTTGAAATCGGCTGTAATTTTACGAAATTACCGAAGAAATAAAAATTCCGTGTTTTTGGACCATCTGGTATATTGAGGATTCAAAAAATAGTAAGCTTATAGAAAGATGTACTATTTATAATTTAAATTGTCTTTACGCACTTCATGTTCAGCACACATTCTCTCACCCACGATATCTAGTTATTTTGTTTTCAACTTTCGCTGAAGAAGAACTATTCGGAACTATGCGGGATATAAACGATATGCTTGGAGTTAGTAGGAGCTAAAACCGAAATGTACACCATTATTTCCAAAAGTTACACCCGTAAAATAAACCACATACGTTCTATCAAATATTTCATAAAAATAAGCAGTTGCTTCTGAAAAAAATTACGGACCACGGAGGAATATAATTTGTTTGATTACTAACGGGGCACAATTTCAACCATGAGGAATAACTAAAAATAACGGACTCATCATTGCAGTTCATTTTGCAAAATTCTTCAACAGAATAAAAATATGTACGTGTCAATTGCAATAACGAATTTAAAAAAAAAATCGACATGAACTGCAGCACGGGGCAACCGTAATATTTACTAGAACCAGTGTAGTTATCCATTAGTCATGCATAGAAGTGGGTCATGAGTACATAACATCAGATCGTCTATGTTTTTTTGGTTGCCTCCTAAATGGCATGAATAACTGAAAAAACAATTTGTTTATCGAGAAATTTTATACATCAAGTGAAATGCAATTGATATATAAACAAGTGCAATGCAATTAAACAAAGCTGCCTTTTTACGCGGAATCTTAAACTGTGCAGTTTGGTTAACGGCCACAGGTATTGGTAAAAATTATTACGTGCCGATAAGTAGAATATTACTGCCTAAGAAAAGAATTGTAATATGATATGCACTGATATGTAATGCAGACTACGAGCTTTGATTATTATATCAAAGCTACGAGTAACGATAGATCAATAAAATATTAATTGTAAATTCTTATAAACTAATATGGGATTCTAATAACTGCCTTCGTATAAAAAAATGATATTATACATCTACTTTTAAATAATATAAAATTCGTACATAATATGAAACAGTATAACATTGTAATAATAAAATTGAATTAAATTCAAATTACAGCTAAGAATATTTAAATTATATTATGATAAAAATAAATTGAGAGCATCTTTCCAATAACACTGGGATACACTTAGTATTTCAGCAGTTCAATTCATCACTTTTCATCGATTCCATCTTCGGAGTGGATCGATGGTCTTGTCCTTCGAAAGATGTTGGTGAGATGCTCGTTTCAGCGGAGGTGCAATTGCTAGTCTTCTTCGTCTACATTTGTAGGATACATACATGTAAAACAATTATACAGATATTATAAAGTATGCGAATCACCAAGTAGTGTTTTTCGATGAATGGTTGGCATAGGATCATCTAAATCTCTATTTAGCGTTGGTAGAGTTTATGTTTGGAAATTTCCAATTCTTCTACGGTGATATACCTATTGGAGAGTTTTGAGTTCTGGTAATTTTGGTATATCTGATAATAGTCATAAGGAATTAAGACTGGATGTTGATTATAATTTGTTTCTAAATAATAATCTTTAGAGCTAGCTGGGATCTTAGTGCTTCCAATGAAAGCGCTCAGTCAGATTATAACATGAGAATTATTTTTTTATAGATTAGGTCTGTTTGTGAATTTTTCTCGGCAGAACTTGTTGTGATGTCAAGAGGTTATAGAAATTTACGCAATTCGGTTATTGAATCATATTTTATCATGAATCATGATTGCAAATCTACCAACGCTTTTAAATATTTTTTTATAATACCCTATTTGTCCCGGAACTATTCATCTGAAGCCTCTAATTCTGTGACAACCTTTTCTGCGTTACCCTTTAAGCATTCTAGTAATCTATATAGTTTATGTACTTTACAAATTTCGATCTATTTTTATCTATTAATGACATAAATGTGTTTTTAAACTTGTACCATTTGTCGTCTCTACTAAAATGCGGTACATAAAATTTTTTAATTCAACTCCCGCGTATTCCCATTAGCTACTTCGAGATGGTTGATCTGCGCCCCATCTTTAGTCAGTTCAGATATTTTACTCCTAGTCTTTGCTATATTACTAAATAACGTATTTTCAAACTCTTCACGCGAATTAAGTGCACAGAAAAACTACCAAAAATATCTTTTGTTGACGATACGAGATATAAACAAAGTTTAAATAAATATAATTTACAAAGTAATACAATGTCATAACTCACGTATATAATTCTAATTCGTCAGGTTTCAGCAACTCTGTTTCTAATTGCGCATGGTTAAAATCATCAATTATTTGTACGATTTTTTGCAACCTAACCTTCAATTCGTCAACTCGATCGGCAGTTACTTGTTCCAAAAAATATTTAAATCTCGCTACTTGTGCCTTTAATGTACTTCGTTTTGCAATTAAACTCTTTATTTCTGCCATTTTCGTGTATGTAAGCAATGCGACAACAATAATTTACTATTTTTCTTATGACACCGATATATGCTATAGAAAACCGCTTTTCATCAAATTGTGCTCTTGCGTTTTAAGACATAAAATATGTTAGTGAAATAGAAAATAGGTCTGTTTCTCTCCGCTTCTTGGGACCACCGTGCTGTGGATACTCGCTATTTTTTTATTGAACTCGTTCTCCGTAGGCCGGTCGGCTCTCGTGAAATTGAATATCTAAATAATTGTGTTTCGTTTCGTGATTACCGTCACTTCGATTTTTAATATTAGGGTTCCGTACCCAAAGGGTAAAGCGGGACCCTATTACTAAGACTTCGCAGTCCATCTCTCCGTCTGTCACCAGGCTGTATCTCATGAACTGTGATAGTTAGACAGTTGAAATTTTCACTGATGGTGTATTTCTGTTGCCGTTATAACAACAAATACTAAAAAACCGAATAAAATAAACATTTAAGGGGGCTCCCATACAACAAATGGACATGGACCTGAATCTGTATGCTAATAAATGCCGGAGGCGCCGGTCGGACGAGATACTACCATTAAAATTAAATTAATATTTAAGGGGGGATCCCATACAACAAACGTGATTTTTTTCCCGTCTTTATAGATAATCCCTTACTTATAACTTGAGTCTCTATTACACTCAAATATAATACATTTTCGGATTTCTGGGACGAAATTCCAAAAATACCAATGAAAATTTTCAATGAAATGAAAGTTGTGCTGTCTTCAAATGAGAAAACTTATTTGATTTCTCTGAAATTACAGCAATGATTTAATTCATCAATATACGAAATTAAATATTATGCGAATGACTCAACGGTCTGACGTAAATTATCCTGCACCGAGCCGTTAACAAATCAATTTAAATATTAAAATTAGATTCCTACAAATCGAGCTACGTATAATAACTATGGCTTGAAAGAATTATTAAACTCTTCATTGATCTTGTATTATATATTTATTATTTTCATATAGACACCAAAACTCTATAGGTGCTTTCATTAATGCAAATTGTATTAGCATAACTCACACCGCAAAATACAGTTATCTTTACCAAGCCTATGTGCTAGAGTGCTTAATAAAATATAGCAAATCATCTATAGGTTGGTACGGATAAAAGTGACAACCAGTACCTAATGAGAAATACAATTTTGAGGTCGATGGTCCACCTAATAATATGCGAAGTAACCACGCTGTGACAATTTACCTCGTACGTAATTAACAACAATACACTGAAATAATATATGCATATAGGTTAGAAGTGTCTGAACTGGATTACTTTTCGGGACGTTGATACGAACAGCGAAATGATTAAGTCTCCTCTTAAACATCGACAAAGAAGAATTAAAAATCGCCATTCAATTTGCATAATGAAATTATTTATGACGTCGAATAATCGCACTGGTTTTCCAATGTAATTCGAATGATTCCATTAAATTCTATAGGCATATTCAGACTGACAATCTAACACATATTTCTATAAATTGCCTTGAGAAATACACAGAGCTCTTCAGAACAGTATTATACGATTCCCAACTTGCTCTCAGTTGCAAGTTTTTGTCGATCTTACGGATTTATATAAATAAACCTGAACAGCTTCAGCGATAAACATTTTTATATAGCAGCAACTACTAAGGATGTCATTATTACCAACCGTGGAGTTTGTTGACTATCTTACAAGGCGGCTTCATAATGACTTAAAGCCTTGAAAATAGCTCTCCTTTAGCGTTGACCAAGTTCAACAAATCAGAGGTACACATATGTATTAAAATAATAGGCTTACGTAGACCTTACTATAATATATTTCCACAACTGAATATTGCTTATTAGCGCACCTTTGGAATAATTAAAGCCAGTGGCGGCTGAACCAAAAAAAATATAGAACTCCCAAAAAAATAATTAGGTTAATCTAACAAAAATATTTTCTATTACAAAAAAGCAAATATAATACTTGGCATTCGCAATTCGCGTTATGAATGATAAAAACTGCAAGCGGCAAGCGAAGCGCGAACCATGCAAGCCACGCTAGTAAAGTCGAGTGGAATAACCTACCGGCTCACGCTGTCGCTGAGCGCTGAGTTATTATTTATCTGGGCCACACCAAACAGAATACAGATCATCGCGCCCTTTGAAACACATGTGCGGTACTAACTCCCGTGTCTAAAATTCGCTGTGATATATGTAAAGAGTTCGCTGCATTTAGTGCAGCTTTGAACTTGGTATGTAATATGTATCGGTCGTTGCCGTCATTTGTATCGCATATTTACGCAACGCGAGCGCGAAAATAACTGCCGATGATAAAATAATAATGGAGGTATTCGAAGTAACAGCAAGACAATCAAATAATCCTTTATGGATCAAATAATCCTTTTTTATTGTTAAAAATCACTTAGTCCTTAAAGCTTGTCAACGTTCACGATATTCCCCTTCGTTGCTTAAAACTTTAACAGGTACGGGGTGTGTATATATGATTTTTCTTTGTTTGCACCATTTGAGCAATTTTCAGCAGCAGCTCTTTTTGTATGGAAGAAAAAAGAAAGTTGTAAGTAGGTATCTATTTCTTTCCGGAAAATTGTTTTTATTTTTTATTTTTGCAGACGGAGAAAAATTAACACTACTTTTTCGTTACAGTTTTCAATACTCCGTTGCTTGGTCATGGTTTGATGTTTGTTACATTTTTATTCCAGCAAATACATGGGCAACTAAAAATTACCAATCAAATTAAATGCATCTTTAGTATATGGACAGGGGGTTGCAAATTTAGTACAATAAATCTGCTATACAGAGGTACATATTTTAGAAGTTTGTTTTCCCGGTCACACGTTTTTCAGGAAATGGTGTATTTAAAATACGTAATGACTGGACTATACGAGTATATACGATGTAATAAAATTGTATTATATGATATAAATATAACTCCGGGAGGTTGCTAAAATGTATTTACTGAAGGGAGTTCCTTCTAGGGTGTTTACAGCCCTCGTCGAAAATATGTTTATCGACTTTGGTTCTCGCCTTATCGTAAGAGAGGAAGTTGTAAAACTAATTATTACTCTTCGGCATTTTCGCCGGTCGCCTTATCTGAATAAGGCAACGTTGACGAACCTCAACTTGATCGGTTAACAAATTCCGATTCCATGAATGCCCAAGTTACTTTAGAATAAGTAGTTTCTTAGAAAACTATATTTTTAACTAAAGCTGTCTACCATACTATCTAATAAATCACTAATTTCGTATAAATTTATTAAACAGAAATTTATAGGTTTTAGATTTTATTTAAATATTTAAAGGCACTAAGCAATTACATTGAAGGAAAAATGATAAATGGACCGCTAAATATGTATCACCATCGGATTGCCTTTGTTTTCGCATTTCACAAATTTATTTTTTTACATAATATTAAAAATACTAATATTGATTTTTCTTTATTTGAGAAATAATAACAATTAATGAAATAGGAGCTTCATTTTAAAGTAATAAACATTCTACGCACATAAATAATTAATAATTTATTTAGATAGTATCCTCAATTGAAGCTTTCATCTGAAAAAACATTTATATCATCATCCGATTCCTCTGCCAGATTGATAAATCTTTCACCACCGCATTGATAAGAATTTGTCCTAGTTTTCTATATTCTTCTTCATATTTACTTACTTTTAGAATTGCATTCTTTTGAAATATTTAAAAATTCTTCTTTAATAAGTTCCACGACTTTTTGTATCGAATTTTGGAACAATTTTTTTTCTACGAACTCTATTGTTAATTGTGACCACATAAGTTCAATTGGATTAAAGAAAATAGTGATACGGTGGTAACCTTAAAACAGTATGGTCTTTTTTGCTATATTGTCAATCACATATTGTTTTCTCATTGTTTGGTATTAATTACCTCCAACAATTGTTTTTTGGTATATGACTCTTCGTAATATAGATTTTTTGGGATATATTGGGAATTATGGGATCTTGCCTTGAATCGTAGGCTGCATTATCTAATACAATGACACTTTCAGGGTTTATGTTTGGAAATAAACTTTTTTACTCAACTAACACTAAATTAAATCAGTGATCAATAACTATCGCACAGACTATAGTATAAGCGCAAACACACAAGCATCTCTGACCCACCTTTATACTATAATGGAACGCCAACCCGCTACACGCCTCATTATTGAGAACGTAATATCATTATAACTAAATTATCAATCGGCACAAAAATCTATTTCAAGCATAATTACAATAGACAAGTCACAATAATAATTATAGAGTATCGATCACTAAGAAACTATGTCTAGATTAAAAGATGAATGCGAAAGCATCAGTGTAAAAATGGGATTCGAGAGTTTGTAGCTACGAACCAAAATATCGAGGCTTCATACATAAATTTAAGTTACGCAACAGAAAATTAATCTGATTATATTATAGTGTTCAAAATTATTGAGATTCAAATTGTAAGAGTTTTACGTAAAATTAAGTAAATTAAATATTATGAATCAATCTGATTGGCCAGATTATTTCAGATCATAACAAGAAATAATTGAGGTAACCAGGAAATGCAAATGTTTTTTATACGGCATATACGTAGTAACAATAAACAAGAAGAAAAGAGTCTAGCTAAGGCGTTCGATGAGGTAACAGGCCATGCTCCTAATTTTATGCTAAATAAGCAAGAACACCAATGTAAAAGGTATACAAGCAGAAATAACTGCAAAAATAAGTGTTTTCGTCGTAATTAACGAGTAAGAAGTGGAAGGCTTGGTAGCGCCCCAGTCGCAGAAGAGATTTGTGATTAATATAAAAGAAAAAGGAAACAATTTTCTCAAGTGATAAAGAATATAAAGGCAGAAGCAGTAAATTAAAGGTTTGAGAGGTACAAACCAGTGTTATCAAGAAAAGTGATGTTTTTGTGCGTGGTAACAAAAAGGATTAACATAATTTTCCAAGGTAATAACAATTTCAAACTTTGCTAGTTTTTAAGAAACATTGTGACAGAGGATTGGTCCCATGTAGTAGAGATAAGAATACATAGGTTTGCGTACGGTATATATAAGGTTTCTAGATTTTGTTTATTTTATTAATCCATATATGACCATAAACATAGTCATATCCAATCCACTTCTTCTTTCTTGTTATTTTGAAAGTTTCAAAGAAATATTTTAAAATAATACAATTTGAGATTCAACAAAATTCGATAAATTTAATAAAATATTATAGTGCCATAAATTCACTATTTTGAGAAAGTAACTTCAGCTTAAAAAATTGAATCTTGCAAAGAAATTATCACATATCTAATTGGACCCCCTCTAGGACTAAAGTTATCCTTGTCTTAAGTTATCCTTCTAGTAAAATATAAACTAGTGTTTATAGAACTGGCGCCGATAAAAGAAGGATTCAATAGGGAAGAAATAGTGTAAGTGTCCTATAAGCAGATCAAATATTTCATCATCATGCTATTATTTTAACATCTCATTTTATAGAAATTTATCTAAAACAACGTAATAGAGCATTCACATATTTACATAATATCATTATAATTCAATTACCAACCAACGTAGGGCATTCTTAATATCTCCAAATTCATACATTCACAATATATATATATATATATATATATATATATATATATATATATATATATATATATATATATATATATATATATATATATATATATATATATATATATATATATATATATATGTGTGTGTGTATACATACACTTTTTATAAAAGAACGGTAATCGGCTCTTATAAAGACGACATAGCATATAGTTAAAAAAATATTACTTGTCAATATTTGTAACAAAATATGTACCATAATGTAATTATAACTATAAATTTCAGGCATATAATGATACCTACTTTTATAAAGGCATATAATGATACCTATTTAATTAAATAATTAAATAACTTATTTTAAAAAGTGCCTGACAAGTACATGCATGAACTTCTTACCTTAATTAGACTAGAAGTACGCACAATATAAAACTTTGATAAATAAATAAAAATAAATTAAACAAACGTTATGCTAACACAGATTCACACAAATAACATTTTAGTTTACCGTAAGATATTTACCGATCGATCAGTACGAGTTATAACAGGATTTTTTATAGACTTTTTATTAAGGTAATATCATATTAGGCGGAACGGTGCTGAGGACGGATTTTCGTTTTCAAAATTTGGCGCGCTAGTACTTAGGTACCATCCCCATGACTGCGTTGAACACTTGCCCGCCGATCAGCTTGGACTGGTAAAAGAAGTGTTGTGCCATCCTGAAGACCATCAGGGTCGTTCACCTCCTTGGTAGCGCAGCATATAATGCCGGTGCAGGCACTCCAGGAGGGGGAGTACCGTTAGTACTTTACTTTGGTGATCGAGTTGTAAGAGAATCATTATTACAATTCAGGTGCTACATTTGAAAATAATTGGCGAAGAAAATTACAGCATGTAATATGTTGCTGGGAATGGCGCGTTTCCACCTTTTCCCAGGACCCTTTCCAGGTCAAACTTTGTCGCCGGAGTAGTTCAGGCATATCACACTGACCTCATTGCACAGTTTTGGGTGACCAGTCTTAATACTCTACGGCCGAAACTTTACATCGAACCGTTGTGATCCAATGTGAACCTTTGACCCATAATATTTTTAAATAAGTTGTGTTTAAGCGTCAGTTGAATTAGCTTTGCATTGATTTCGGATTTATTTAGAAAATATAGTTATTTTAGGATGGGTAATTTTAAATCACAAAACTTTCAGGTTCAAGTTTTCAGGTTCAAGCAAAAAAAAAAAATCTATGTCACTATTTCTTCCCCTTAAACTAGCGACGATTAGAAATTATTGCCCGGCTGGATCCACTGCAGGTCAGGGACGGATTTAAGATTTAGTGGTAGAGGGGGAGAGGCACTTTGGGACCATATATTCACTTGTTACCACGCGTTTACTTTGGGGCAATTTATTTTTTAGAGGGGGTCTTAGTAGAAATATAGCAAATCATGTTTTATGAGTCATGCTAGAGGGAAAATGCAAATTATTATAAAGGTTTTCCAATTGATATGGTATTTAGAAGTAATAAAATTTTAAATGAAAAAAATGGCTTCCGTGATAAAATAAAATGTTTGTTTTTGTTAATAAAACATAAGTGCATATATTATTTATAAAAAATTTTATATGAAAAAAATACAAGAAAATACAGACATCGAAAAAGTTATAAAATAAACGAAGATAATGTACCTATAATGTTATTTTGTATTATGATTTTTTTTTATTTTTTAAAATTTTAAATTTTTTTTTTTTGAAAATTATTTTGTACATTATAAAAAGGAAAAGTTAATAGTCACATGGTAGTACTTTGAAGTTACCGATTAAGGCAAGACCAAGACACCCATTGTATGTTGCGCTTTTGTATCTACGTATAAGTGTTATTAATATAACCCTTTACGGGTTATCAGTAAAGTATCCCGACGAGTAAAGTATCCCTTTCCTGCGAAGGAAAGGGAGGTGGTTTTTTAGTGAGGTCGCTGGCTCTCCGTCGGACTCACTTACTTGTAAGTGAGGCCGATGCGGATCCAGCAGTCCCACACTATTGAGCAATGCGGACCCTGCTTAATGTCTTTTTGAAGATTTTTCCACCGACCCTCGACAAAAAAAAAAGTATCCCGACACGATACTGGATACTTAATTATCGTCGGACTTCTGTCTACGTTTCATGCCACTCAAACAGACTCATGCCGTCTGTAGACGTCAACTAGTTGGACGCTTGATTTATATCGCCAGGGGTGGGGGCAGACGGGGGCATGGCAATTCAGCTACGGGAACAGCTACAGGAACAGCTACGTGAAACGCGACCTCTAGACAAATATGATAATCAGAGTAATTATAATATTTAGTATTCTTCATTTTTAGGTATATAAATGAAACCTCTGGCTAGTTAAGAGGTACGTACATACGGGTTCTGGTATTATGAGTGTGATGTCTCGATTATACTTACGTAGCAAAAAACAGGTAAACGCCGTAGTTTTTATGGTGTTCGTACCGATTTTGAAGGAACTTCCAATGGAGTAACGGTAACATTTAGATGCCTAATCAACCATGTACAAAAATATGCAGAACAATAATTTATTGGTCAGTTGATTACAGTTAATCCAGTTTTTGAGACTCATCCAACAGCGAAACAGTATCTAATTCTGGTAAATATAACCATTAAGCATAACAATTATTATTGGTAAAAACATGAACGTGTTTATACTTCCAGTCAAAATAGAATAAAACCACAAAATCCAGTTAATAAAGATCCCATACCAAAATGCCAAGTAATAATCGAATGAATATTATGGAACTACAACAACGAACGGTCCTACTGCTTAATCGATGTCGTTATAGGTACCCGTTTGATTTTACTCGCCTATTTGCGGTCTATTTAAATTTTTGCATAATGTGGGTAATAATAATTCAGATAATAATTTTTAATGTACTATATGACTGGCCTATATTGGGCATCGATTTATTTTATTGTGGTTACAAACCGTTTATTATTGTCACATGTTTCTGCTCTATCCTGTGTGGGTTATGTAGGAATATGATTGTACCTACTGTATCCTGCCAGTTGGAAAACTATCATTCCCAGCTGTCTTTTTAAAATAATGAACTAAGTATGATGCTCCATCATTACCTCTCTAATCAATTCCTACAAAGGCAATTATGAAAAAAAAATTGTAACTTCTCCGGTGTATCTTTATCCATTATTTGGATTATTGCTCCATATTCATTTACTTTAATATTCCTCTAAACCGGTAAAAATATTGGACTAGAAAAAGGCTCAATTATTCTAGTCATATACTTTTAGGAATATATTTACGAATTAAGAAATTGTTTCCATACGTACTTTTTTGCTGTCGCTGTGTTATAACACTGACTGTTTTGTACAAGCTTGTCTATTGCTTTTAATAATACAGATCAGAATTGGCTCATTTTCAACAAATATTGGATATTAGACGCAAATATTGGATATTAGATTCAGATATTAGACGAACAATCAGTAAAAAGGGTGTATATAAATGAGACAAAAAAAATATGGTAAGCCATATTCCATATGACAGAGGTTTAATAATAATTACTGTTTGGGGTGGAATTTCAAGAACCAACAGGACAGAACTTAATTTTTAATGGAACAGCAGAGCACAAATTAGCTTAATGAAGTTCTCATACAAATTATTAATCCCTTTGCTGCAAATGCTGGAGATGAATTCGTTCACATTTACGATAATGCGAAGCCTCATCCTGCCAGGTCAACAAATTTTATACGTTGTTATTGTCATTGTTGTTGTTTTTGTTTACTTTTCTGTCGTCGCTTGGTTTTTGTCTTAAACATTAGTAGGAAATTATTAGTAAAACACAAATGCTTTTTAATATAGAATTTAGGGTTTACTTAAAAGGTCTACAATTTTTTTAACCTTTAACGTGCAAACAATTTTGAAAAATTAAATAAAAGCTGAACCTCAGGGCAATTCAAAAACGATATATACAGTTCATACAATATGTATGTATAGTTGAACGACCGGCAACCCTGACCTACACAATGTTTTTTATTGGCGTAGACATTTTTTTTTCTTAGGGGGGTGAAAGTAGAAGGTTTTTATATGCATATTTTCAACACCACAGCTGATATTGAATGCAAGTTTACACATCACTCATGAAGTATTGCTTTCAGCGCGTTACCATTTTTTAGTGGGTGGTTCGCCAGTAGCCATATTTCCCACAAGTAACAAAAATAAATTTGTATAAAACAGCTAAGTAAGTAGCCTAGAAAAATAAACTTTAAAACGGAAAAATAAAATAAATATACTTGCGATTGAACTACAATGATATTTATTGTGTAAGTAGGTACCTACCTAATCTACCAAATCGTTAACACTCAACAGAGACAAAGATTATTAACAGATAAGCTTTGACAAAGATCAGAGCTTGTTTGTTAATAGGTACCTACATAACTAAACCCAGACTAAATTCAACACATTTTTAAAAATCATTACAAATGTACGATGAGAAGCTGGTAGGTAGGTATGTATTGCTACCTACCAGCTTCTCATCGTAAAGCGATTTCCAATACACACACTTTTTACAGCCAATCAAAATTAGAAACTGACCTTGAGGTATTTTACAGTCATTGAAAATTTTTCTTTCTTTTGTGGCTAGGTAGGTACACACGGTTATAATTTTATAAACAGTCTATAGAACATTTAATTTTGCCCACTGATGTAAATTATTAATTTGTGATCTAGGATGGTAGGTACCTACATAAAAATAAAGTCAATGGACAATAGGTACCTACTTATGTAATAAACCAGAGAGCGTTTTCAGTTTTGTAAATCCCAATAAAAAACCTAACTTATATCGTTGCATTTAGCATTTATAACCTAGCGGCCTCAAGCACTGGAATATTTTTTGGATAAAATTATTTGAGAAATGTCTCAAGTGGAGGATGTAATAGGTACCTACCTACCTCAGTACACGTGAGTACCTACTTCGAGCAGCCCATAAATCAACTTTTTTTTGTTAAAGTCGGCTCTGCTTTAACACCCATTATCTATTTTTGCCGTCAAATAATATTTTCCTTAAATTTTTTTAACATGCCTATCCTATCTCGTAAATAAAGCGAGGTCTGGTGAAAATCTACGTTTTTCAGGTTTCATACGAAACGAACAAACATGTTTGCTAACCGCCATACTCTTTTATTTCAACTCTCGTAGCGATGTATACCTACATAGGTAGGTATATAAATAATATATTAGCAATTCCCGCGAACACGCCACTGTAAGATATGCGAACCTGATCCTATTCGATCCGAGAATCCGATCCCGATCCGAGAGATACGATTCCAATAAGTTAAAAAGAGATATACTGCTCGAATATTCGTTATTGGAAAGGTCGTGGATCGGCGTTGCCGCTTTTAACTATAAAAATAGATGTTTACGTAATTGTCATATTTAAAGTAGACGAAAATAAATGTAAAAACGTAACATCTTGGCCTATAATATATTATTGTGTGCACAATTATTATTTAATAACATTCATAAATAATATATACAACTATAGTATTGTGGAATTTGATATTTTAATTGAATACTGAGAAAATTGAGAATTACATGTGGCAACTGCGCGGTATCTTATATGGGGTCAGTTAACTATACATGCATATTGAATGAACTGTAGGTATTATATAAGAAAAATACATATAATATAAAGAGGTTATTTATATTCTTAACTACGTATTGCGTACGTATTGGGTACACTAATTTTGATTTTTATATTGGACGTACACAGAAATAAATATTGTAATGAAATATTTGTAGACCAAAATCAAGTTAAGGTAGCTTCCGCGGTTTAACCAAATTTTACCAAATTTGAATTACTTTTAAAATCGAAATTTTAATTCTTTACAAGCCCTCTAAGTATCACTTTTCCTTTAAAATAAATCAGGATATATTTTGGCTCCTCCTGACACGTGGTATTTATTGGTGCGAGTGTCAGAACTACTTAAGATTTGAATAATTAATTATGCAACCAACAATACTTGCTGTAGTAATACCAATGCGAATATACAAACTCCATAATCCCTAGTTAGAGATTTTTATTTATTGTGTTGTATGTAAAACATCATTTGAAACTGTTTAAAATTAGCTGTAAATTAAAAATATTTAAGTGATAATAAAAATAACTAAAGATAAGAAGTCCAGGCTAATTAGCTCTAAAATTGACATAATATGTGCTAAATAATTTAAGATCCGTCATGGAAGGCCTCCTGGGCAAACCAAATTAATGCATTTTTTGACTTATTCACTGTAAATATACGGGATTAAAACGGATAAGACATTCTGATAGACAAAAAGGATCACCGAGCTCTATAACAACAATATTTAATTATTGTGACATAAACAACTGCGAAATATGTGGTGCGAAAGATGTTTGGCGGATACAAATGCATTTTTCATTTAGTCCGCGTCGTATCTCCAAAAAGGTTAGGCGTACGAAAAAAATATATAGGACCGTTAAGGCAGATAATTTACAGGTGTTGTTCCCGTTTGGGCCATAGAAACTTAATTAATAGCGAATCCGCGGTTTAGAATCACGAGTTTCTCCAGGTGTATCGTGGCGTAACTACCTGGTTTTATTTAAGACCTCTATATAAACAGAGTAAAAATTTGTTTTTCATATGGCACGGTTTTGGCAGAAAAAGTCTAATTCGCCTAGAGTACTACTCAATAAGCATTATTTAGGTCCTGGATTTATATACACAAGGTGGCGAATTTAAAATCAAGCCTCAATATTTTTGTACCCCTTTTTAATTTTCTAATTATTTGTCCTATGTACGGAAGTTGTAAGTTGGTGTCATTCCCATTTTTCTTCAACACTTCACCATAATCCATTTAGTTGTTTTTGAAATACTGAGTGTACAGAGTACAGACATTATTCAAAAAAAGTGTTTAAACACGAATTTTTGCAATAAACTTTCCCTTATATACGTACGTAAGGAAGTTAAAAAAAAACATTGTTGAATCATAATCAGAGAAATAAAATAACAGCTTCGATTCATCACTTCTTCTTTTTTTTTAAAGGGACCGAAAGTATCTATATCTATGAAAGGTATATGTCAGATAAGAATTCTTTATCATTCTTTAAAAAATGTTTTATGTCCCAGTGGAAAGAGAAGTAAGAATTTTTAATTATTTTCTGTCGTTTTGCTATAGGTAAGAATGTGTTAATTTGAAGTAGTTATGTAGTTAATTTGTAAACTTAAATGGTGTCAATCTTAGCGAAGGACTAGACCATGACATACCTGCATGGTTCTAAAAACATATGTATATGTTCCTTGGGGTTAGATCACTAAGAAAATATTGGTAAAGCATTTTTACGGCGAATACTCCATCTCACACTTTGTAATATTTGTCCATTATTATATTCGCTTGGACACTCGCTTTAAATACAGAAATAAAACAATAGTTTCTGAATATATAAAATTATCAGCAATATCGTATATCAAAGTTCTTGCAGCTGTCAACCAGACCGAAATTATTTGCTAGTCTTCTGAAAGAATTGTATTTTTACTTAAGCTATTTTGTTTTTACGTAAAATATATTGATCTGAACCAATGCAGCCTCATACATATCAAGTCCCGTATCGCCATCATCATTTATTTAAGATATGGGCATTCGTTAAATATTCAAAGAACAAAGAGAACATAAATTATGTACAAGCGCAAGCTTCGGTACAACAAGAATATTTTTTTACAACTGCAACTTTTGCTGGCGCATCCTTTTCTACATCCACATTTTATTAAATAATAGGCTTTCATGAGCAGGTCGCTTTGTACTGGGAACTGCTGTGGCATGACGAATGAACTTCCTTCCATTTTTTTCCCATCCACATAGGTCTGGATGGGGAAGTTTCTGAATATTGGTATGACTTGTATAAGAAACCCAATATTACTAAAGTGTAGTATTACTAAACTGGTAGTAGTGTGGTATTCGATTAAATTAATATATTTACCTTAAATTATGTCGTTTAAGAGCATTAAGTGTAGGTGGCAAGTTCTCTCCTTGGTCATTTTATAGAATATAATTTCCATCGTAATTCCTTGACAGAAATAATCGTTTTAGATTTGTAAATACAAACATATCTTTCAAAGTAGCTATTCATGTCGTCATTTGGTGTTTCCTTCGATCCCAGTAAAGAAAACGACTTTAAGATAGTGGCATCTTCAGTTAAGCCCAAAAATATCCTAAAACACATGTCTTTGCCTTGCCTGAAAAATGTCATTCCAAGGGCTCCTGTAGAAACCGGACCCAAAGTAGCGGTGATATGTTTCAGCCAAATCGTTCTTCTTGTTTTTCAACGTCCTGTTAAGATATGTGTTTCTTCAAGCAACACTTTATAAGAATTTAATAAAATAATAAACATCTGTATCAGAACTGGCTACAGTTAAACTGATGCAGCTACCGTATTTTTCTCCAATAATTATTGTATGATACACATGTAAGTAAAGTATCAGCTTCCTTATGGTTATTTTGTGTTAGAATTTCAGGGGTACCATCACATCAGAAGACCTCGAATATGTTTTGTTTCCAAGATGAAAACTTAAGAACTACGGGTCAATCTACGAGTATTAGGTCCATACAACACATGTGCAAAGTGGCTTGCTTATATTATTAGGAGCACCTTTTTCTTGTTAATTTGCTTACCGCCTACACAACATCCAACTACTACGTGAAATTTCGCGACAATCGGTCTAGGTTCAAAAAATTCGGATCGGAAAACCTTCAACGACTGCACTAATATGATTATAATGTGATATAATTTTATAATTATTAGGTACTTGTAAGGGCGTAGGTATTCGTAAGTACCTAAGTACTAGTTATTTTTTCTTTATTGGGCTGAATCGGTTACACCATTTATTTTTTCGCAATCAAAATTTTACAGCATATTTTGTGGCCAACTAGATCAACTGATGTACCTAAATTTTCTGTTTTTGTTGGTGGGGTCGAGACAATATTTAAATATATCGAATATGCGTTTTACTTCCCCTAGCTATAAAGCTTTTTATACTTTAAAAAGGGAAATTTATAGCTAGGGTTAGACCCTGAATTTAATCACAGTTATTCAAGAATATGGTCTACATAATATATTTTATAGGGATAATTCAATGACGTATTCAGTAGGGGTGCGATAAACAGACTTGAGGTGCAACTGGTAAAGTGATATTTAACATAATTGAAATTGATAGAGCCTTTACTTGATGAAAATCCATGTAGATTCACAAGAAAAAACACCCGGCAAAATTCATTAGATCCGGATGAATAGCTTGTCAATACTAGCAGCCAACTTCCAAAGTTTCACGGTAGAGGTATGTTTATGAACTTCAAAGTCTATATAACCTCAATACTTTTGAAGTCTTTCAGTAAAAAAATACTTTCGCACCCACTAGGAACATAATCGCATCTCATTCAATTGACAAACCACACACACACACACGATACTTTAAATAATGGAGATCATCATTATCGTTACTCTTAGTCTCACTTCCGGTACTGACTTTCTTTTAATATACTTTCAACCATGACATAGTTTGACCCTAAATATATTCGCAATACCACTTATATTGCACCTACTTAATATCGAATTCGCATGTGCTTTATAATTAATAATTTCTTTGTTAATAAAAAAGCAATAAATTATAATATATAGTGGCTTTCTAATTAGTGAATTTTTCTTTTATCATACATATTAGACATTTTAACAAAATAGTTGGAGAAATGTTTTTTTATTTTTAAAATACAGTATAAAAAACAGATGTACTTACATATTTAAATACATAACTACCCCTACTTATCAAGTTATCTGATACAGATTTACAAACTACTGTCCTAATCAGTTTCAATCCCTGCCGAAGCCATAAATGATCACAACATTCTTTTTTAATAAATCAATTATTATAGTCCAGTCAAATGCCTCCAAAGGGGGGGGGGGGGTGTAGAAGGAAATGGAAGATACACATTTTTGTAAATCAATCTTGAAAAATCTCAAGGAGAACTTTTAACGATTAAAGTATTTCCGTTCAAACCACACTCATAATCAATCATTGGAAGAGGGAGATGAAGTGAAAAGACTAGATTTTTGTTCGCGGGTAGGAGACCAAAACTTTTAATGGAAATGTTGATTTTTATAAGTTTATTATATTTTCTGCTAAATGTATATTTTCTACTACACTACTTACTCTACTCTATGAACCTGTAACATCCCAGCACGTCAGGTACTGGTTTCCAGAAAACCCTGAATTGAAATAATGAGACGAAGACAATATTTTACAACAGTGAAAATTTGGTCCGCGATATCTCTGTATGGAATTATAGGACCATATTTTTACAATAACACCTGCAATATATTATCGTATGCTTGACAGAAAGAAATGCGTACTAAGAAATGCTTGACTTTTTAGCGATGAACTCGAAAATTTAAATTCAATTATTTACCCAGGCTGTCCGTTCAGTATCACAGGAAGAAATGAGAAATTTCTTCAGATATCTAACGCAGCAATTAGAAAAATATCTTCAACACGGGGGTGTGGGGTTTTTGAAACTTGATATCTCCATTATATGACTTGTTCATAAGTTTCGAAGAGTTAGCTAGTAAAATAAAGCAAAAATGTGAGACGAGCTTTAATTTTGTATATAATGATACCGAAATATGTGAAAACCCAAAAAAGGTTCACATTCTCCCCTTCCTGATTTCTTCTCTCTGCACCTCACTCACTTCCTAAGAGTGGGGACTTCTAATATGTTTACCTCCTATCTAGTCCAAACAAAGTCCCAAAGTCGCAAATTTTGTTTCTTCCATTTCCTTACACAACTTTCGTTGATTGCACTATTAGATTTATTATATGCTATATACGTAAGTTATTATTTAAATATGGTGTTTTAATCTATGAAGATAATAATGCTTCAACAGCTATTAAGAACGTGTCCGTTATACAAATTATCCACATACATAAAAAGGTTCTTTGAATGATCCTTTTGATCCTCAATTACTCCTCCTTCATGATCTTCATGAAGTGTGTGATGATGATTTAATCGCAATACTCGAAATTTTGCAATTATGTAATCAATAAGTCTTTTTACATCATTATTGTAATTTTAATAGACATTCTGAATTTTTAACTAGGCAGTTGTAAAATCTGTGATATAATGAACTGAATCTAGAACATTTTACATTTAATAAATTGAATAAATAAGATAAAATTAATTAAACTACAACTCAGCACCGGGTTGAGGCAACCGTTCTCGTTCGTAATATTTGGTATTTACTTTCGTAGTTGGTGTCGCCATCCTGCTACTTCCTTTATTTCACAAGTCATCCTTAATTACATAAATAATTTAGCTGCTCTTAACGAGCTGGCACAAGGGTTACTTTTTTTCATCATGCCATGACTTTGTCTATCCACGGTACAAATTTCTGGATATTCGTGTATACACCGGGCAGATGCTCTCGCCCACAACCGATTCCCCAGGAGACTAAACCAATCAGTGTCCTTCTTCCGTCCACGGCGAGCGTCAAAGGTCCGCCAGAGTCCCCTTGGCACGAGTCACGACCACCCTGGAACAATTTGGTCAATTTAATGTTTTGCTGAATCATGAAAAGATTTGTTCCTTTTTATTAAAATCCTACGGATGGAAGATTGATAATCTGTGTTTTAGACATTTTTCCCGCAGAATATGAATGTAAAAAGAAATAGGTACATTATAGTGTTTTCGTTTGATATGCAAACTAATGCGGTGCTTAATTTAATGTCTTTCTTTTATTTTAAATTGTTATTGGCTAAATTCAGCAGTAAGTTGTACACGCAGCATATTTTATTCAATATATTTTAAATACATTCAAAATTAAATAATGTTTTGGCTTAATGTTTTGCACGTATATGAATATGACATAATAAGACATCTTTTGAAGTCACTTCACCTTGGTTGCGCAAGATGATACGCCACTGAGCAATAAAGCCAGTAAATCGCCGGCTTGTTCATGCACGTGTCTTCTACGTGAGCGAGAAGGGAAATGGGATTTATATGAGTTGAAGAGGGATAGCAACCGATATGGTGAGCCGCGGACTGGATACTCTAGAAGAGATGGAAAATAATAGCCTAACATCATTAGAATACAAGCCAATATTTTATAAAGATACGTATTATTTTATAAGATACGTGAATGTCTTATGCATTAGATAGATAATAGATAGATATAAGTTTATATCAGAAATATAAGAAAACCCAATAAAAGGAAAAACTATAAAAACTATGTTTTGCATTTTATAATCATTATAGACAAGAAAATTGAAATAGTGTACAAAGAAATAAACAGAAAACGAGTAACAATATAAATATTAGCAGAAAATATTCATAATAATAAATAAAATTATTGAAGTATCTGTTTGTAACATTACAAACAGACACTTCACACCAAATAACAGCTTTTTACTAAATGTATATGAAAGTATATACTTACGGGACTTATAACAAAAAACCAATTTTTAAATTTTTTGTCTGTCCGTCCGTCTGTTTGTCCCGGCAAATATCCGAAGCGACTGCACGGATTTTGACGGGATTTCACTGGCAGATAGCTGGTGTTGTAAGGCGTAACTTAACCTACTTTTATTTTAGTAAAAAAAATTAAAAAAAGCAAAGAAAATTTTTTCACGAAGGGGTAATTTTCAACTCTTAAAGGCAACAAGCACAAGTCGGACAAATGTCACTTTTGAAGTTAAGGGTAAGATGAGTATAATTCCAAATTTTCATGAAAATCGATGGAGGTTCAAAGAATTCGGAGGTAATAGTTATTTTTACCTTCAATGAACTATCGATGGATTTTGATGGACCTTGCGTAGATTATATTATAGATGCTTCTTTTCTGTAGATTTTCGCTCATCAGAAGAATTTTACTACAAATAATGTTTTTTGTATTATACGCACTGGCTAATAATGCAATACATTTATTGTTTATACTGGTAACTATTAGACATACCTATCTACTAGATATATCTAATAAAACATATAATCTTCAGTTTAAAAAAATTAAATTTAGTTTAATTGAAGATATTTTTAAGAACATCAATGAAGACTGCTTCAAGTGGTTATGTGCTTACTTAGAGCAGATAAGATCTTGTTACATACCTCCTTATATCCGGCACAAAGAAATACATCATGTATAGTCTCTCTTCTACCGGCAGCTCTAAACCATCTTTGGCATCGTTCATTTGGTATAACTTCCACATCTACTTCTTGCAGAACTGAAGGAACTGTAGATTGACCGTGACGCGTTCGACCCCACCCTGCCACTGTAGCCATCCTACCAGCCAATTTCAGCTAAAAACGTATGCACTAACTTCATTTACATTCAATAATAATAATTTAATTATTTGGATGTTGCGTAAAGAACATTATTCGCGAGTACATTATATTAATCCTCGTTGAGAAAATTGCGGTTCTTAATAATTATCATTTTTCAAAATATACTCACATACGATGCATTCAAAAATGATTATATATATATATACCACGTAATATATAGTGTTTTTTTAAAATAAGTAAACAAATGGTACCGGTGAATCTGCAGCTAAAAATAACAAGTTTTGCATACAAACGACCTTAGTAAAATGTTCACCCCTGAGGAGATACAGCCCTATAAAAAACCATAAAAGATAAGTAAAATTGTACACACATTCTCTACCAATGCACGTGCAACTTATCAACAATTTTCCGATTATTTCTGCCCCTTAGAGGGGGTTATATACGTCCAGATATATAGCTGGCAAGTGTTTACGTGTTTTCATTTTATTTCTCTTTGTAATTGATTGCTACAAACCCAACAATACTTTTTACAGAATAAATATGAACAGCAGAACTTAAAACATAATAAATATATTCCAGGGTGAAAATAGGATTTTTTTTAAAATTTTGAACAATACATAAGATGAAACAAATATTTTAGTTTTGCGCAAGCAAGGAATTTCCGTTTCACTTGGTCATTAAATCTAGGAAATGTAGTGGTGTTATATATTAGAATTACGATAACATACCTTTGGAGATGGTAGACACACTGGAATAATATGTTGCTTAAATCTAACGTTTCTGTCTAATTTTACCAGAGCCACATCATTTTTAAAATCAGACGGAGAATATGAGGGATGCACTTCTTTTCTCTCAACGGAATATTCTTCAAATGGTAGTTTCTCCTCTTGATCTCTGACGTCCCACTCTCCAAGTCTAATGCGAATATTTCCATTCGTTGTTCTGAAGAAAAATTTGATTTAATTAGAAATGTTATTTTTTATTTCCATAACCTACTTCATAGCCACTAAGAATCATTATTTTTGTCGTAGGATTTCGATAAAACGCAGTATTCACCTTAAAAGCTTTTAAAACCATCACTTTGTATATTTTCCATGACAAATATGAGATTTTCGGAACGTGAAAGCAATGTGCTTTCCAACTGTGGAAAAAAGTTGCCCTTTTCCCGAAATACGCTGTTATTTCATGTTCAGCCGGAAGTTAGCAAAAAAAGACAGATACTCATGAAAAAAAATCGCAGAGCTTGCATCTTACGCAAGTATCTTAGGCGTATAAAAAATACCAGACACGACTGGCGTAAAATTCTATCGAGTCCATGGTAACATATTTTTTGAGAAATGTTCATTGTATTTCAGTTGTTGACTGACGCTTTGGTAATTTAACAACTAGTCGCTTTAATTAATAAGTTGACAACCAGAGTGATATTGGTGACAAATAGTGACGACTAATTTTTCCGAATATTATCGAATGACCATGAGCGTACGACGGAATATCTGTGTGGAAGCAAACGCAGGAATTAATTCAATTTTTGTAATTTTTAATATGTAAATATTTTCAAACTACGCTCATAGGCATCACTTCAAGTATCATAGTTGACCATGATATATGCATTGTATTAAAATTCTAGAGATTTCCATTCTTTGTTAAAAAATAACGAAACTATAGCATGTAATGCCATGTGTAAAGCGTTATTAATTATTAAGAATTGTTCAATCTACCCTGATTTCTTCCATGACCTTGTTAGTTGACTCAGCTAACATCTCGCATGGCGCTATGTTTTATGTCGCTAAGAGACGGGTCCCATATACACGCGCCCAGTACTAAATACTTTTCAATACTAAAACATCGTAATTAGAAGAGGACTGGCAAAAACTGGAGGGGAGACTGAAGGACTGTGCATTTCATTAGTATCTCGACTAAATAGTTCATAAGTTATACAGGTTCAAAAAGGGTCAAAATTTAATGGGACACCCGGTACAAATGATGAATATACAACAATTTGTTAAAATAATTAAACTAGAATTAGTTTTTAAGATGATTTGATGTACTACTTACGTTGCAACACAATGGGCAGCTGTGATAACCCATCGTTCGTTAAGCAAAGCACCGCCGCAAGCCAATTTCTTGGTGAGAAAGCCAGTTTTGATGAGCGCGACTTGCCAAGGATTCGATCCGAATCCCGTAGAATGTCCTCCGACTATCCGGTTGGTCCTTATGTGAAGCTCTCCGCAGCCTGAAATGAGAGTGGATTAGTTTACATCGACACGGATTTAGTAACCATGTGCTCGAGTGCTTTGGAAATTGAAACGGTTAATTAGGCAGTGCTAACTGAAACCCTTTAGACCTTTGTTCTGAAATTGGGGTATGAAAGATACGAAAATCTTCCCAAATAGGCAAACATATTATTTGCTAAGGGAAAATGTGTCCTTATATTTTGTTGAGCTTAATAATGTGTGTGCAGCAAATATTATTATATCAAACAAATGAGAAACGTTCTAAACTGTTAAATCATGGATTTGTATAATTATTATGTATCTAGGAGTAAAAGCAATACATTCCCGGACGATGCTGTAAATTATAAAGTCAAACCCTCGAGTTAGCTAGTCAAATAAGACTAAAAAAGTCAGACATTTTTTTAAAAATTTTGTGCACGCATATTCTGGGACAATGGGAGGGGATATGGAAAAACCGAAAAGTACCTACCTCCTACTTACCACACTATACCCCTCTCTAAAACGTGACACCATTTTTTTTTCAAAATTATCGAATTTTGAACTAGGTAGGGGATTTCGGAAACTTTTGTGTTTAATATTGTATAAACTAATCGACAAAATTAATGATAAATTTCTTCTAGGCCAATCCTTTATCACCAGTCCTTATTTCTGCTAAAATTCTGTATTTCACATATAAGTTCCTACAGAGTGCAACATTTCTGAAAGTTCGACATGGTCCCATTTCAACAAAAAAATGGTTCCTGAATTTTCACCCTATAATGGCATAAAGATGAACGTCATATCTCGAGAAAGGTTTTGAATTTTCCGCTTATTTCCATTATTTACCGGCTGATCTTAAAAAAAATCCACTTTTGGTCGTTTTTTACCCAAAAAATTATTGTTGAAATAGGATCATGCCGAACTTTCAGAAAATTTTGCATTATTTTATCTACAACCCTGTAGAAACTTGTGTGAAAACGCTAATTTTAGCAGAAACAAGGACTGGTAGACAAAATATTGGCCTAGCGAATACTTGAAACACTGACTGGTTGGAAGTAATCCAAATTTACTAGATTTCAAAATTAGGGCAAATTTGACATAATGCCTCTACAATATTTTGTTGACTGGACTATATAAAACAAATAGGGTTAAATTTAACTGCAATTTATTTTCTTTTTTAGTTCGATATAATACAGAGGAAGTGGCTAGTTCAGTTTAATTTAACCACAATCGCCGTCACTTTACAGGTATGTATCGATATGAATACAAAAACAAATGATGTCAATAGTCTAGTTGACGTAGATGTACAGGCGATAGTGATTTATTTTACAAGGCGCCATACAAAATTGTTATAAATTTGAAATGAGTTTCAAGATGTAGCTCATTGAGACATATTTTCATGAAAAGACCATCATACAGGGGGATCCATAATAAATTGCAGACAGAGTAACAGTAAAATCCTGAGGTCACAATATAACGATTGTACAATTTGTAAAGTGGACTGTTTGTGCTCTAGTATAGATTTTAAAGCCGTTTTCGTTAAATAGGAATTTAATTCATATAAAGGTATTTATAATAATTTTTTTTTGGGGTTATGTGATTTTACTTTATTTGTTAATCGGTCTTTATTTCGGAACTGCATTGTGAGGAATATCCCCCAAAAGGTCACTTATTGTTAGTGGACAAGTAATTCATAGCAAAATAAAAGAATTAAATGTTAATATTTTTATTGGATTTTATGAAAAAAAACGGCAAATCATGGTCTCTCTATTCCACTTTGTAATTTTAACGAGCGATTACTAAAAGCCACTGGCCTATCTTACAAAAGTTAAAGAAACAATACTGAGGAACAAAAAGCTATTATGGAAACACCTGCTACGTCATTTTCATCACCTTCCAAAATGGAAAAGAAAATTAATTCTCCAGAATCTTATCTATAAAATATTGATCAAATTCAATCAATACGAGAAATAACCTACGATTATTACATAATTGATTAGAAATTTGGCACTAGTCTTCATTTAGCTTCCTTTTACCCTCTAAATCCGAGGCGTGCGCATATAGACAAGTCCTGACATATAGACAAGTCACGATACGCACTTCGTGTAGCTTCATGGCTCCGCCCATGTACCTATTAAAAAAATTGACCAAAAATACCTTTGTCTGCAAAAAAGCAAAATTCAAAAGTGGTTTTAAAGCAAACACAAAACACAAACAGATTTTATAAAACTCTAAAATACAGTTTGTGATCAGTGTCACAAGATAAAAAGCAGATATTTGTTTAACCCCTGTAATATATTTTTTCTGACTTCGTCTTAAAGTTAGAGACGAGATGAAAGCCGATAAAATTTCCCTTAAAACGCTAAATATTCCGGACAAATCTGGCTCTCTGGCCCCGCAACACTTTTCAATTAGCTTGCGGCAACCTCCTCGGAATCGGAGTTTTTCAGTATTCTTCCAGCATCGCATTAGTAGTATTAGTTGAGAGTTTGAAGCGTGTGTTTATGTTCGTTTAAATTTTAGTGTTGCGGTCAGTACACGGTTCTCATGTAAAACATGTGAAATATTTTTGTGCCTCGAACATGTCCGGAATGTTATTCTCAAAAATTATAAAATACTTCTTTTAAGGTTCAACTTCTGAACATTGTCTCTTAAATATCTTCATTTTGATTACCATTAGCAGTTAGTGTTGGCAGTATATAGTTGGCAGTGTGTATTTTTCATTCAAAGGAAACGTGTTAAGGGTCATTTTTTGATTGCAAAAAAAATAATGAATTCTTTTAGATGTTTTAATATAAAAATGACACAAAAAATATGCTTGCTTTTAAAATATGTCATGCGGAGTCACAGTGCGCATGACAAAAAAATCACCAGTCATGGAAAAAACAAATTTTCACGGGTATATGGGTTACTAAGATTTGTATATATAAATATGCATACAATTTAAAATAAGTAAAATCCTCAAACTCATGCATAATGCTAATATGAATAATAAAGCAAACTTAATTTTCATTATCTACCTACACTATAAAGAAGAGGAAACGCAATGTTCTCATTTGTTTGATAAGTCATAAGTATGCCTATTTTATATTCTAGAGAAAGGGAAGATTCAGTTAGAAGTGTTAGATGTTAATTTTACCACTGTGGTTGGGTCGTTCATCATCAAGTGGCCTCTCTTGATGATAATTGTCGAAATCATCCGATGGTTGCTGATCGTTTTGATTGTGGTGGTACGGCCTATACGGTCGGTCCACACTGTTTAAGGCTGGATCATCCTCCGGCTCCGGTGGGTAATAGCTTACTAGATGATACGTGTCTAATATGTGTTAGTTAATAAGGTTTCTGTTAGTACGTTCATGTTAACTCTATTCGCTCTAAGTTTTACGCGGGCAATTACTAAGATGAGAATATCGGATTTAAATATAAAATCAGTAAATATAAGATAAAAATTAAAATTAAAAAAAAACAAAAAACATATATAAAATCAGTAAAATCTCTTCTACTTCAGTTTTGCAGTATCGCGTTTGGATTTAATTATTCTAGTTTCCCCTAATCAACAGAAGAGGTTTTTAAACAATTTAAAATCTAGCTGTCTCCTATTGCGATATATCTCAAAGGCATCAAAATTTTCTTGCGCATACAGATTTATCATATCTCGCATATCTGTTTGAAATAAAATTATGTCTTGGTATTTTGCTTTACATCTTGAAGGCAAATATCTTGGAAACGATTGCTCGTATCAACATTCAAAAAGTAACTGGGGGTTAACCATATGGGAAATCTTTTGTACCTCGGGAACTCAGAAGGAATTCAATGGGAACTCATAGGGAATTCAGAGGAACTCTTGATGAACCCAAGAGGAATTCAGAGGAAATCAGGGGAACTTATGAGAAATTCAGAGAAACGCAAGAGGAATTCAGAGGAAGTTAAGAGACTGAAGTGAACCGCATGTGCATGTATTTGGCTTTTGACTTATTTGAAATCCATCAGGAAGTCAGCGGAATACATCAGGAAATCAGGAGAAATCATCCGTTGGGGGAAATCTATAGTACACCTTTTTTGGTAGTGGTCAACCCCCCAGGGATAACAACTTGGGAAATCTTTGGTACACCCTCAGGAAGTCAGCAGGAATACAATGGGAACATAGGGAATTCAGAGGAACTCATGAGGAATTCAGAGTAAATCAGGGGAAGTCATGAGGAACTCAAGAGGAATTCAGAGGAAGTCAAGAGGAATTTAAGTACTCGGATGAACTCGACACATTTTCACTTAAACGCATTCGCATTTATTACTTATTTGACTTTTGACTTGTTTGAAATCCATCAAGAAGTCAGTCAATTAACTAAAATGCATTGCGTAATTTTAATTAATAATATGCGGATAAATCAAATAGTGAGATACAAAATTTAACCGTAACAATTATTTTAACATAAACTGAATTACTGATACTACAACATGGTTTTATTAGTAGCTTTAATAGTAGGTATGTATTATAAATATGATGTGTCCCAAAGTATTAGACGAAATTCAGTTTAATTAAATATTACATACCTATTGTGTACGCAGTCTCATATATAATATGTCGCCAACAAAATTGCTGAATTAAATTGCGTTTCGTGGTGATCTAGTTAGTTGATTTTATAAAGATGAGTTCGTTGTGTTTATGTGAAAGTGGATATTGCAAAGATATAATTATTATGTTACTCCCATAGAAAATCACCACTTGCAAAATGCATACATTAATGTAAATATAATTAATGTAGAAATATTTGAAAAAGATAATTAAACAAAAAAAATCTTTCAATTATAGAAGTTGCACTTAATTTAAAAAGTAAGTGAATTACTACTTATATGTAGAAAATTTTCAACTGAAGCACCATGAATCATAACAACTGTTGTATTTTTTTAAGCGAGAAACTGAGCATTAATTTTAATTACATTTATTAAAAGCACTCTAAAGTTTGTTGAGCAAAATATTAAAAACGAAAATTGCCAGCAATTTTATCTACATCACGTCTTTATCAAGATTAATACAATTTAATGGCGCTTCTTCACGTTTAATGTATGACAAGGAGAATATTAAATTAATGAAAAAAAAATCGTTATTAAAAATTCAATCTCATAATTCATTACCACCTGTAGTTAGCTGCAAACACTTCTTACATCAGAAGTTATTATAACATTATTTTAATATTTCACTCTTACTGATTAAGTAAATATTTCATTTGCGGATGTTTGTTTATAACAAAAAAAACGTCGATTGCTACGTTTACTAACGTCAATGAGACTTACATACGTACTAATATTCCTCTTTTATATTACCGAATTGCTCTGTTGTTTAAACTTAAATACAATGATTGATCTGAGCGGGAGGTAACTAATCTCACTAACTCATTAATCTAAGACGCATAAATTACACAAATCATTGTTATGTTGATGTATGCTGATGCAAATTAAGTGTGCTGCTAATTTATTTTGGATACTTCCATAGTTTTATTGATAATGGCTATTAAGATAAATGTTTGCCTATATCATGTAGTCTATATAAGGTAAATGACTTATGTTTACGGCGCGGCGCAAGAGAAAACGAAAGCGTTATTGAAATCCTCTGATTTTTTTGTAATGGCAGAGTCAGGAAGACCCTATTAAATTATAGCAAATAGAAAAATGATGAAATTTCAATGATCTATTGAGGTTAGTTGGCCTAACACTTGAAAATAAAAACACTAGCTTTCGGGAGGCCATTGGAGTATTTTTATCAACAATTCTTTTTGCTCCAAATTGACTAGTCGAACAATGAGAACAGAAAACAATACTCGGACCAATTCGAAACTATTTTCCGCCAGCAGACAAAATATTGTACTATTGAACTAGTCGTTTTGAAAATGTCTAGCGAAGATGATATACTTATCGTGGCTGGTTTGTTCTGCGTTTACAATACATTCAAGAGGCATACGTTAAAACTGGTCTTATATAGGATTTGTATATTCTTGTCCCCGTATTGATGCTGGCATTTTTTATTAAAAGATACAATTGGTGGCATCTGTCTTTTTCTTTGTTAAATATTGTCTCTACGTGTTTCTTAAAAGTGAACTTTCTGTCGAGATCTATTCCTAAATATTTGAGTAAGCTGTTATTTTTTATGGGTACATTATTTATTGTTATCTTTATGTTGGGTAACTCTTTTTTCCTCGTGAAGAATGTCACCTGCGTCTTAGTCTCGTTGATTAACAATACACAGTTCGTGTTAAATCTACTAATAGTTTAGTCTGCTGTTGCATTAGTCTAAGTATAGTGCAAAAGTTGTCTTGTGGTCTGTCGGATTAGGGATATTGTGCGTATTATATGAATCGGAAAATTCGCGATATATTATATAACAGTCCAGGATGCAAGACAGTCGAAGGCTTTCTCGATGTCTAGGGAGACAACCCCTGTATAGCGAGCGACCTCGATTCAGATTGGTGGTGATGGCTTCACATATGCGCGATACAGCTGCTAATCAGTGCAGTGTTGAGGTTGGAATCCGTATTGGAATTCGCTCAACATTATTTGCTTGTGCGAATTCCATTTCTCGGGAGTGGATGAGGGTATCTAATAATAACTTAGATTTATGAGACGATAGCAAGTTGGATTAGTTAGGGATCTGTGTGGTTTATGGATAAGAATGACCTTGTCTGTGTTGCATTTCGGGTAGTACATAGGTAAGTGACAGGCAGGAATTAAAAAGGTTTGTTGGCAACATAATTGCAAGGAAGGGGAGGTTTTTGAGGGCGTAATTGGGTATGTTATGGTTCATTCTGGTTAATATAATATCTAGTATATATTTTTAAACGGGTCTAGTGGGCCATTCAGGCGCTATAATTTTCATTTGTTGTTTACTTTGTACATACTTGGGTAGTTTGATGCCTGAGGGTTATTTGTAGCGTTTATTACGATCCACGAGTCGTGTGTATTTAGAATGTGGTTACAATAATTTATAGGAATTATTCTTATTCTAATTCGTGTGACAGATCTAAATAAAAATCCCTACCTTAATCAACATTTTATGACTATAGCATAAATTTTCCGTATTTGATATCATTCAGAATTTAAGTTAAAATAATTATAATCATAACTTGGTTATATTTTCATGGTATCTTACAACTTACTAGCATTATTGAGGACACCTACGTCAGGTCGATGAGTAGGTGTGTGAGTCGTCTCTCTGTCCACACAGCATGCCCATATCATCCCCCCCGAGCAAAGATCGAGAGGTCGTCCACCTCCCAGGACACAGCTAATGCTAAGGCCACATTCGTACTTTACCCCTCGAAATCGGCACGATTGCGGGATCACTGAAATAAAAGAATAAAATAAATTAATGCTTACGTTTCTTTGAGTAATATATAAATTAAATTAAACACTAGAGACTGATAGTTTTGGAGCACGAAGTATATAGGGTTTTTACGGTACCCATTAAACGTGTCTCGTAAACAAATTGAAATTTTTATGAAGTACGTTTTGACAAATGGTCTATTTTTCAAAAATTTGTTAATATTTTTACATTATCGGTTATACCGGAAGTTGACACTATTTCTCTCTGTCATTAAACACTAAACTTGATGAAGATGTACGTTAGTGGACTGATTTTACTGCATAGTATTGGATACGTAAGTACATTTTATTACGAATAATAAATATTAGCTAAAACTTAATCTGCTATTAAGTGCGTCTGTAGCCCTACTATAATCCTTTCTAATTGCGCACAGGCAGACGACTTGGGTAGTAAACCTAATAAGGGACCTTTAGAGAATCAGTTCAACACCCTTAATATAAATTTTATGTTATCATTAAATGCTACAAGTTTGTATTTTTTTTGCAAACGAAGGAGCCTGCACAAGTTATAGGAAAAAATGGTTTTCGATTAATTTTGCTCAAATTTTATTATGCTGTAGATTTTGATCTCCTGATCGGCCAAGGTCCCAATTTAATACTATAACTAATTTTTAATATACAGGGCTCGATACAGGGTGTTAAAGATAAAAACTATTAGATTCATGGGAGTCATGGGATTGAGTTGTTTGTACCTATTTGACAATTTTCATTAGAATAAGAATTACATCATACTAAAATTTTAGCAAACATTCACAGAGAGCCATTTTTTCATATACTTTTTGCGGGGGGTCATTTTATTCTAATATTCTTAAACACATAGCGGGAGCGGGACGGGGGGGGGGGCATATTATTATTTCGTGGGCTGCATGTAAATAATTAAAATAAAACCAAAATAAAATGAAATAATGAAAATATAATGAAAAAATATAATGAAAACCAAATATTATAAAATATAAAATTAATCAATCAAAAAGATAAACAGCCAAGCAAGAATTTGTATAAGAGAATTGTGGTGAATATTACATCCAGTGCCGAACCAATTTCCAAAAACCAAAAATCTACAAAACAGCAGTATATGGATGGTCGGAATATTTAGGATTAATGGTATATACATTGGAGAAAACGATGTGACCCCAAGAAATAACCGGAAGTATGATGGGGGGTAGAAAACAGGGTGTTTTTAAGTTCTGTTCAATCAAACTGTTATTTATGTGATAATCATTTAACACGAAATTCAATACAGTGAGAGTGCAATATTTCTGGACATTTATTGGAAGTTTATTTTCTCGCCGCCATTCAGAAATTTCAATTAAATCAATTTTTGGCTGATACTCATCACTAAGGTAGTCAATTACAATATAAGTCATCGGCATAGAGTAAACACTAAGATCGTAACTCACTGGAAATATATATCTGTATAGATATTGAACACCAGTGAATCGATGATGTATCAGTGAGTGAATGAAGAACTGATCGATGAGGGACGCCCGTTTCCGAAATAAATACGTCAGACGTAATCATGCTAGTAAACATCTACATATAGTAACACTATAGTAGAACATAGTAAAACATATAGTAGAATCTACTGCTTATGCTTATGCCTATGCTTATATGAATTAAAACAAAGTAAACTTATAATATAATCCACGGTTTAATAATCTGTTACAGGCTTTGAAATAATCTGCGTAGATAACGTCTACTTGCACACTTGACTGCTATCCAGTGCTTCGCAAATATATAGAGTCACTACTTGAAGTAAATTCAAACCATTTAGACATGTTATTAATAAATGCAATAATCACTAGCTCTATATATCTTCGGAGAAAGTAGTTGGTACTTAAAGATAAATTGGAATGTGTGCAAGTCCCACGGAGAATAATGCACTACATTATACCCACTTCTGACATATATACCTACTCTAATAAATATGTCAGAAATTATTTTTTTTTTCAAACAGATGGAGACCCCTGAAAGATAAATCTTTGATCCACCACTTTTATTTTTTTTTTCAACTGGGAACACATTGCATATTAACTATATTAAAGTAGAAGCATTTTTAAACGATTTTATGGATAACAGATTTTAAAATAAATTTTTACAATACACATAATATGCATTTTCCACAACAATATTTTTCTTTATAAATAAAGTGAGCTAAAATTCATTGTGTTTGTCGAACATCAAACTAAATTACTTTAACGTATAATCAAATACATTAAAAAAATATAGTCATAAAAATATAAAAATGAGAAACAACGTACTTCTCCCCAACATATCCATAAGGGTTCCATGATCACTGCTAGACACACCACCCCTTTTACCCAGATTATCCAGGAGTATCAGTTCTTGAGCCTGTCTTTCGTTGGGTACCGTCCTAACTATATCCACTGCGACAACAATCACCAACACAACCACTGTCACCCCAGAACCACCCCTTAAGAAGATGGTCATGTTCACGTTAACACACTCACCTTCTTACTAGCACATGTAGAGCAGAAAGGCAGAGGCGACTTTCCAAGATCGGAAGTCCAACTATCGTCGCTGTGCACTGAAGACTTTGTTTACGCGAAGAAGTGACACGGATGGCCTGAAGAGCGGTTGCTGTAAGTGAAAGCTCTTTACTTTGCTGGGATATTATATGTCGAGGAGTAAAGCCGATTGCAATTATACCAGACTATTTATGTTTATGGGTTGCATTTGCTGACGATATTACGGCTGATACTTATTTTTATTTATGATAAGAATATTATTGCCATAAAAAATACGATCGTCATAGAATTTCCACACGAGGTATTTCATACGGAAAGTAGTGTATTCGCATAATAATCGGTTTCGTTCATTATCGCCTAAGATTTTAAAACCAATTAATCGAACATAATAGATGATATTGACTCAAAACTCTATTGACTCAATTTTTGTATTAAAAGTAGCCTCAGTAGAAAAGCTGATTTTAGTCTAATACACAATACTCAGGACGAATTTTACCGCGATTTTTTTTTATTTATCTACAGAAAATTTATTTAGCAAGTATGATGAGAACACGATATTCAATTAATTCTTGATTTTTGATTTTGGATCCGATTGATTTGAACAATTGAACATTTTTTGGGATGTTCAAAAGACGATTTCCTGTGGTATCTTTAGGTATACGTCTTGTTGTTCATAAGTAGCCCAGTAGTCAGGTCGAAATGCAGGGGATTTGGTACCGATGACTGAGGGAGTTTTGATTTTTTGGGAACCGATAGATTTTAGTGTCCTATTTAACATACTAGATATGCTTTTTCGTACCTTTGCCGCTCATGCCGCCATATTGCCAAGATGGAGAGAGTCTATCGTAGAGTGAAAATGTTTTCACTTAAAATAATCACGGAAATGGATACAGGTCAAATTCTATGTAAAACATGTTCTATATTTCGAGTTAGTGCTCGATATTTTTCGAGTTATTCGCGATTGAAAATGTTAAAATGGCATGTTTTTTGACTCGTTGAAGATGACTCTTTTTTTGCAACAACTTGGTTCGAGGCATTCAACGTTAAATAACGGAAAACTGATTCATTTTTCGGGAAAAATTTATAGAACTTTTTTTGTAGTACTTGTAAAGATATTTAAAATGAGCACTGTTGCGTTTAATATTGTTTTATGACTAAGCGAGATACGGTGCGAAAACGGTGGGTCGTTCAAATTTTTGAGAAAAAAATTAGCGCTAAAACCCCAGATATTCCCACCAGAATGGATATTGAGGGTTATCCCTTTACAAATTACTTTATTTTAGTATAATCTAATACATATAATCCAAAAGTTTGACCGGTTTACAGTGCGTATTTTTCGAAAAAATATAATAAAACCTATTTTATAATATACGTAATAATAAAACGTATTTTTCAAATCTCTTTAAAAAAATAGTTTATTTTCCATATAACTCTAAAATTAAAAAAGATACGTAAAAAATGACATAGTACAAGAATATAGTTTTTTAAACCAAAAATTCTGATTTTTTTCTGTAGGATAAAAATGTAACTATTAGAAGTTTGCATTATAGTACGCGGACCACCTCTCCTTATAACCCGATACCTTTTGAATATGAAGGGTTTGGGCATATTGAAATGTATATGATCTTATAGTTCTTGAAATTACCTGTGTAATGGCTGTTGAATGCACGCTGTAGCCTCAAAATTAAGGGTGTTTTGGTATGAAAAAAACAAACGTATTTTTTCGTATCAAAAAAAATTTTGCATTGCATATAATTTTGGAGTTTCATAATTTATCATAATTATGTGTGTGTATCGTGTACATACATACATAAATGTCAAATTTTTACAATATTTTCGTTACTTTTTTAATTTAAATTAGGCGTAGGGGTGGTTTTTAAGGGTTGAAAATTTGGAATACATCGGGAATCATGTTCGAGAATTTTATTCTGCATAATCAAATAAGATGTGAATGCATAAAATGCTTAAACCTGCACGTTTTCTATTTTTCCATGAAGGGGTAGTTTTAACCCCTTAAAAACAAAAAGCAAAGGTCGAGCATATGTCAATTAATTCCAAGTTTTCATGAAAATGTACGGTTTGGCTACGAGATTGGTTTTTCCGATTTAATTTATGTACTATGTATTTAAGGTTATGTACTATGTATCAAGGCTATGTATCATGGTTTCATGGTTATGTACTAGGTACTATGGGCTCATGCAGGGCCTCGAGACAGTTATAATCAGGTTTCTCGCCCTGCAAAAACATAGAGCTACACCCAGAATTAATAGTCCAAAATAACATTAGGTCCCAAACTGCACTTCGCGCGACTATACAGAAGTTGAAACCGACCAGTTCGATGGGCTCCCAGTCTGAATATGCTCCTTAGGTCCCAACCGATACGACGGAAAAGAGAAATCGCTTTTAATCGCTTGTGCATAATTCATATGAATTTAGGTTCTAATTCATTGCACTATAGAGTTAAATAGTTATAACATATTAAAGAAGAGGAAATTTGCTATAAAAAAGGTCTAATGCATTTTTCTCACAAAGTTTTGTGCATCTGCATTAGCTATTATTTATTTCTATATTAGTTTTTATGGATAAGTTCAGTGCTATTGTCTTAATATTCGTTTCCACACCAACGAGGTAGAATACTCGGCGTGTTTTTCATTAATGTGGTATCACCAGTAGGCCTAATACACAAGTAGGACGCTTTTCACTTGGTCCCCAAGTTTATTGTTGTAGATACGGATGGACGGAACTCATAGATTTGATACTGTGTATTAGCTGCCTTTGCAGTGTCAGATTGTGTATCAGCGTCTTCGTGGTCCAATTCACTGTCGCCGTTGAAATGAAATATTTCAAGAGATGGTGGCATCTGATGTTCCTCATCAACGTCGACAATTTCCTCGAGTTTATTTGCAGTTTTTTCCTTCACAAAAACTAAATTACAGAACAATGTAATCCGGCTTTCCGTCATACACATGCTGCCCCACATGGTGTCTTATATTAGCATGATATGAATTTCGGTAGCGCCTGGGGGGCAGGTTCTTCCAATGTTGTTAGTGGAGTAAGGTGTTTGTCATTTTCCATCCCCATTCTTCTGCATTTTTTGCACTCCATACCACAACTGTACTTTTCGGTCCCCACTCCTCTCTATATGAAATAGATGATAGAAAGGGGCGAGAGAGTCCTAAACAATGCAAAAAATGTATAGAAATCTATGAACGGCTGGACTCTTCCTATGTGGTATGTTTCTATATGCAGCAATACAGATGCAAATTACAACAATATATCGGACATAAATAAATAAATAAAATCAACCTAAAAGGTGCTGTGAATACGAATATTAAAGTAGTAGCATCGAACCTATCCTTCAAAACTATTATAGAATCAAAGTATCGCCATACAATTATTTTTTTCTTCTACAAAGCGGTTTCCTATATTTTCATCTTTTTAAGGTATTTATTTTGTAAAGCTCTCTCATCGCGACATTTATCGTCATAGCAATTGTTAAATTAATTTTCTAATTTAATCCAAGCCTCTATATTTTTTATTTGTTGAGATTCGATTCTGTTTTTTTATTCTCGATTTGTGAGCATATTTCTCTTTAATTTAATTCACCAAACACTCTCCGTTACTTGAGATAATATTAGGTTTTTTTTGTCCCAATTCAAAAGACCGGTGATAAATTCAAAATAAATAAAATTGCGAACATTAATAACCCCCGCTGTATGCAAAATTTTACACTAGTTTCTCATCACTCTGCTGTTCCCCTTAAGTAGTGAAAGCTATGCTTTGTTTGTTCGCTTGGTTCTTTAACTCTTTCACTTTTACTCGCGTACCAGTTATTATTGGAAGCGTATAGCGAAACACCGAAGACATTGTCATTGTGATCATCCTCATTACCCAATAGACACCCACAATTTGAATCGATATCCGGCATTAGTTACGCAAATTAAGACGACCGGGTCAATAAATTATGTCGCATATTCCTGTTTCACTGAAGAGAGTTTCTGGTTTCTCCGACGAAAGTAGTAAAGGGCGACGAGGGTGGGCACTGGCCCTGAACGAAAGAAATAAAAAATTAAATTGCAGAACGTAAGTATATAAATATATAAATAAATGTATAAATATATAAATAAATAAATAAATAACTAAATAAATAATTAAATAAGTAAAACCAGCTGGAGGTAGTTTTTAAATTACTAAATATTAAAAAATTAGAAAAAGAAAATAATGGTCCCTAAATTGCATCGCCATAAAGCAAGGCAAAATTAGCATTTAACACAAAATATGTATCTGTCTCTTGCATCGTGAATAATTTACATTGTGAAAAAAAAATTGATGGGTATACCCTAAATGTGGTCAAACATATATTTTTTATGATTTGTTTGTGAGGTTTACTGACAACTTTCTTCATGATATGGAAAGGTGATAAATTTAAATTGATTTAATATTTATATCCTTTGACGCATACAAATTCCAGTCACAACGAAGCATATTATTGACGAGGTTGATTACGATAAATTCTATTTTCCTTAAACGCATTTAGATGTTTTTACGTATATACTTACCTCATATTTATATATAAGTTATGTTCTCTCCTAAGGGTTTGCAGAATAATTATCAAAATTAAATAATGTCTCAACACTTTTAGTAGATAAACATTAATAACTGATGAAAATATAAGATGCCGCATGCTTTGACGATGCGGCATTTTTTCATTCTCACATATGTCTGTTACAGACAATTCTTGGGGATAAATTATTGAAAATTTATTTCGCACGAGTGCGGGGAATCGAACCACCACACACTGCTGCTCGAGTCGTTCCAGGTGTTCGAGCTGAGAGATAGCACACTAAACCGCTCGGTCACCGTCCCCGTATAATGATATGATTAGTGAATTTTTGTCATTCGTAATAAAAAGTTCAATTTTGGCATAATATTTATAAAGGAATGATGTGAAGTTTTCTTACTGCATATCCCACGAGCTTAAATTAATAACGGGGAAAAAAAATGGAAATAAATGAATCACTAGGGATATAATAGGTGAAAATAATTGTGCCACTAGAGGAAAGGATTACACGCTGGCAGTGCCAAAAGTTGAAGTGTAGAGTTTTTGAAGTGTGAAGAAGAATAAAAAATTTTACTATGACGAACAAACAAAAGCTTATTGTTATTCCTATTTTAATTAGTTCATGCGATACGACGATGTTAAAGTTCGACATATTTGTTCGCTTAAGTATATAATTTTTGTTTATTTTATATTCCTATTATTATTAATTCACGACAATATCTGAGATCAGACTGCTATTTCAAAATTACTGTCTCTAACAGTTTATTGTCATAATACGAATTGTGTTTTCGGTTGGCCTGGATTATCTGTCAGATACTTTTCCGGAAAACAAATTTTAGACCATATTTTTCTATTGTTCTAAATCTTATGTGTGTCAGTTGATGACAATATTTTGCGCAAGAGTTAAAATTGCCAAATCACATGTCGAATATTTAAATCTATGTTAATTTATTAATGTTAATTTGCCGTAGTATATAAGTATTTTAAAAAGTGGTATATATTTTTGAGTAATACGCAATTTCGCATTTAGAACGAGGAAAATGACGTATGGTTTTAAATTTTTCATTAAATATCGCTGATTATGGAGGCAACATTAGTTTCAGCAACTTTTTGTTTTTATAGAATTATAAATGTCTTCAGAATAATAATTATTTTTAGCTTTGTTATCAGGAAATCAGTTCGAATTTGATAAAAATTGTAGTAAAAGTATTTCAAAAATGGTGATAAATGCACCGAAACTAAATATTGTTGAAAAATGCTGACAGGCGGTAAATGCGGCATTTCCCAGATCGTAATGGGATCTCATAATGACCATCCCATCATTATAAATATGTATCTTAGAGATACACATATACACTGCTGGCCAATAGGTTGGAATAATTCAAATTTTTAGGGTAAGTTTCGATACATATATCTTCTGAACGATATGGAATATCAAAATACGGATTACAGGACGTTTTTGGAAATTTCATCGACAAAAACTGGTCTGAATATCAATTTTCCATTATGCTCAAAAAAGGAATATACGGGGGTGTAAACTAAACCCCTAAAAAAATCAAAATTTCATTCTTACCGAGAATTTAGGAAAACCAAAATCGAGTTAAATTTTTTATACCGGGGTAATCTATGGACCAATTCGAAAAAACAAATTTGGCCGATTTTTGATATCTCGCTTATTTTTGAATATACGGCGTTTTTATTGAAATTAGGACAATTTTTTGGAAATGTATCTCTTACTTTTTAAAAACAAAGTAAGTAATGGATTTTTTTCTTATTTTCAAGTAAGCTTACATGCCTCTAGCTGCCTCAGTAGCTAGAATTGACATTTCTTATACAGGGTGCCTGCGAAAACATTTAATAAGCATGTGTCACGAAAAATCTGTATATTTAAATAAACTGTGTGCAGAACCCTGTATGATTAAAATGAACGATAATTTTAAAATTTTAAAACTGTGAAGGGAAACCTTAGAAAAATATCTCGAAACGGTTTTTTATTTTTCTTGATCGGATGAGTATTATCATAATCACCAGCTAATCGTTACTACCGCAAGTTTTTTAAATGTTTTATATAGGGATTTACCGTGTAATTACAACGAAACTGTAAATTATGATAATACTCATCCGATCAAGAAAAATAAAAAACCGTTTCGAGATATTTTTCTAAGGTTTCCCTTCACAGTTTTAAAATTTTAAAATTATCGTTCATTTTAATCATACAGGGTTCTGCACACAGTTTATTTAAATATACAGATTTTTCGTGACACATGCTTATTAAATGTTTTCGCAGGCACCCTGTATAAGAAATGTCAATTCTAGCTACTGAGGCAGCTAGAGGCATGTAAGCTTACTTGAAAATAAGAAAAAAATCCATTACTTACTTTGTTTTTAAAAAGTAAGAGATACATTTCCAAAAAATTGTCCTAATTTCAATAAAAACGCCGTATATTCAAAAATAAGCGAGATATCAAAAATCGGCCAAATTTGTTTTTTCGAATTGGTCCATAGATTACCCCGGTATAAAAAATTTAACTCGATTTTGGTTTTCCTAAATTCTCGGTAAGAATGAAATTTTGATTTTTTTAGGGGTTTAGTTTACACCCCCGTATATTCCTTTTTTGAGCATAATGGAAAATTGATATTCAGACCAGTTTTTGTCGATGAAATTTCCAAAAACGTCCTGTAATCCGTATTTTGATATTCCATATCGTTCAGAAGATATATGTATCGAAACTTACCCTAAAAATTTGAATTATTCCAACCTATTGGCCAGCAGTGTAGATAAACACTAGGTACGACGAAAACAAATACTTAACTCCGATTGGTCCAGTAGTTTTCGTGGTATGAGCAATCAAATGGAGGGGATTTTAACAAGTCTTGCGTTGGCGAGTATAATCCCCAAATGGTTAAACGTTATAATTTATTTTTTTCTATTTATGCTACTATGATTGCTACTGCTACTATGCTACTCATGATTAATAACAAAAAAGGGTAAAATACGTAGAAGAACTGTGATGGCATAAGACGTTGACGACGAAAGCGACTGACTATTATCTAAAATTTAAAATAAGGGCAGTGATAACGAAAACATGCCACCTTTGTTTTCGTGCTTGGAAAATAAGGTTAGGTATTACAATAATAATTATTGAATTACATACTTACGTCCTAGTTCATCGAAAAATCTCATCTTTGGTGGTGGATAGTATAATTTGCCATTATTATGTACCTTTTCAGGCCCCTCTTGCGAGTCTGAAAATTATAATAGTACGAGTATATAACTAAATACTAACAATGGAAAGCAATATTATTTTAAGGTGATAGAATATGAAATAGTGCGATGAGAAAGATCGGAATAAAATCAACTATTACGCGAGTTCACAGTGCGAGGTCAATATTCGTAAGGTCATAATATGACCTCACGAAAAATCGCTAAAACTTGTCAACCTGGCTATACGTGCATTGCTTTGGCTTGAAGTTATTTGCTGAGAAGGGGAAAAATTAGAAAACATATAGTGAAGTGGATCTGAATTTCGAAAACGGACAACTCAAATTAAAAAAATAGTCGCTCAATCTATTAAGTCATATTCCCCCATCAAAATCAAAGCGTTTCATTTCCTCCGTTACATTTGGTCTACTGCAGATCGCCATAACATTTTTAGTTTAAACGGAACATTTTATATTTCTTACGCCAAATTACGTATAATTAAATTCGCCTTTGTTTATTACTAGGATTCTATTGGATGTGGTTATAACTTTTTGAAACATTTGCAATTTTGCTAGATTTTTATCTCCAATAAAACTGCTGTCTAAACTTTTTTATTTCTATCTCTATATATCTCGTCGGCGCCAGCTGTGGCGGCTGTCAAAGTTGTAAAATTTCTTCAAATCAAGTCAGTCTAATGTTATAACTCTTTGGTTTCCCACCACGCCAATTACCCACGCCCATACATGTCACGTGCCGCGGATGCCTTATATAATTTGTGAATTGTTGTTCTTTACATTTTGACTGCGACGTGTGTTTATAGTTTTTTTTAAGCAATATATTTGTATATTTTATGACTTGCCAAAATTTTTTTGTAATCTTGGTCAAATAAACTATTGCACAAAAATTATGTAGGATCTGTATATGTAAATATATAATAAATAATTCTTGCACGTGATAGAGAGATATAAGCTGCGGGTAGTACTGAATGCGAGTGAGAGCAACATTGGTTATAGATCATTGGTTATAGTTCTCATTGGTTATAGATCACGTGATCTTGCACAGCTGTACCGACTAAATTTTTTGGTTGATATTTTTCAGTGTAAATTGGTAAAAATAAATAGATTTTTTTTGCATAAATATTTGTAAACTTTTAATAATCTGGCGCCGGTGATGAATAATTATTGTTACATTTTATTATAAAATTTTTTAATGTTTTAAAACAGTTTGGGCACTTATTTTTTTACACCTTTCTTATATGCGTATATGCGTAGGTCGGTCAAACACTCTTTAACATACACATCTTACCTATTGATACTATTGTGCGAAATTTCTACCTGAATCAAACACTTCATGAAACAGGGGTCATCAGCTCTTGGACTACTATAGATATTTCTAACATCATGGGGCGTTATTTCTCATTTAATGTATCTCAGACTAGTCTGGTTATTTCAAAATAACAGACTAGTATGACATTAAGTAAATAAATGTTTTCAGTTTCTATTAAATACGAAAAAGTAAAAGTGCCGGTAAAGTTTTACAGAAAGCTCCATGTACCTGCTCACTCTCTAGAAAAGTGTAATAAGCCGTAATAGTTTTCAAATTATATATAACAATCGTCATTGTTTGTGACTAACACGCTAGTACGCTAATGTGAGCATTTAGTTGTCATTTTAATTAGAGATATTAACGTTTCAATTAATCGAATATTTAAAAGCTGATTTTATTATATGATCATTAATGAGCTTCTAACTGAATATATTTATGTTAGCACAGATCAGTTCAGATTAGTTAACGTAAAATGCGACGGTAGGAGATAATTTACTATTAAAATGTGTGAAAATTGACGGAAAAATGATTGACTGGTCATTTATAATTTACTGGTCATTTGTAATTTACCGAACATTATGACCGGTCGCTTCCCATGTTTGTTGCTTAAGAATAAAAATTATACCAAGCACATTCCTACAAAGAGCAAATTTAAGAAGAAAATAACGAAAATACTTTTTCCTTAAAAGTATTAATGATACTGAAAATATAGAATAAAAAAAAATTAAGTTCAAGATATAATACCCAAGAAAAATATGATTGTAAAATGTTAATATAAATTGGGGCGCTGCATTTTCAAATAGTTTTTTTTTCGTATGACTAATAGAAAAGAAAAGCATAAATTTAGTGTTTGGGCAGTTATTTTTAGAAAATTTAAATGGGAACGTATCTGGATCGGGAAAGAAATATGGGTCGCAAATAAGAAATATGGGTCGAAAATAGACAACTCAAATTTAAAAATTGTTTTTCCCAATCTGAAAGCGGGTCCTCCCATCATTTTGGCGGAACGGTCAATTAAATGGCGAAAAAAATCTTTTTTTCGCGCGCTAGGCGTTAGATTGCAACAAAAAAAATCGCTAATGACATCGTAAAGAGTATGATGAAACCATGAAAACGCCGTTTGACATTTTAGGATCGATCAATATTCAGAGAAGTTATGGGTATTTTAAACAATTTCGTTTTTTCCCTCTCCCTCCTCTCCTAATTATCCCATCACTCCCAGTCTGTGGCCTCATAATTCCTTCAACATAGCTCTTCCACGAAAAAAATTTAAGCCTCCAACTCCACTCCGCGGCGATGAAAAATCAATATGATTTTTCTTATTTTCGCAACTACGATTCGCGATATTCCGCGAACTAATTGTCCGATTTCGCTCAGCTTTAAATGAGCATGTGTGTTTTGTCGTAATTTTCATTTTTTATATCATTTTTCAAAGTCAAAAGCCGCCGAGATATGCGGTGAAAACCATTTTTCCATGAATATTGTTGGCTGTTCCCCCCTCTCGCTCCCCTTATCCCGTCTGCACAAACCATGCAAAAATGATGGGGTAACACGACTTGATAGATTGGGCAAAATAAATTTTTAATTTGAGTGTCTATATTCGAAACCTAGATCCACTATACTAGTACTAATTCGGTGCGAAAATCTACCAATTAGGCATAAGCGGGGTTAACTTCAGAGACCTACGTTTTCGTCTATGTATTCGTCGTTAAATGATGACATTCATATTTTATAAATACAGAATACAGAATTCAAAACTACAATGGTAGTATTACCAAGAACCAAATAAGACTATCTACTCAAATCGTATAATTTGTTAAGTATAGTGCGCACCTAATGGATAAATAATGTGATGCTTCTTAAAATTACATTTACTTTCCCTTTATGCCACATTTAGAGATACATGAACATCTTAAATAATCTATAACAACATAATGAATCAAAAATCATTTATGAAAGCTAACAACATAAAATTAAGACATTCTCTCATTCTCTTATACCGTAAAAGCAGAACGGTTGGATGCCTTAATTTTTGACGCCCCTTATGATTATTAAAACGAAAGACAATCCAACCATAAAATTCAACGATGCAACCACTCATACATTAGTACCTTTAATTTCATTTTCAGAACACTCCATAAGCACCACAAAAACAAAACACACCACTAATTGTTTACAACAATTTAATTCCATTTTCATACAGCAAGTAGAGCGTGGTATATTTTCACTTTATTGTTTCAGTGAAACACTAATACTCCTCACTAAACGCGCCAACATATGTGCAATTTTCCTTGATAAAAATTGAATAAATCGAGATCAGAAAATCGGCATCTTTGATTACTGCTCTACCGATACACTATCGAAGCGGTGCTTATGACAATCACGGATACTACTAAGGTATAAAATCGAGAGTCCAGCTCACATTGGAGAAATTATAATCTTAAATTTTTAGACTGCAGCTATCTCAGAACACTTTTGTCGTTTTTCTACCATTTCTCTTTTGTGGGCAGTCAAACTGGACCTTAAGTTTCTCCCGCATAGAGAGCACCAGAGTACTTACTTCATAGGCGAAGCAGATGGTGTGTGAAATTACTTTCTACTAAACAGGGTTAGGCAGACTATGATAATCGCGTAAGAAATGAAAAGTATTAACAGATTTAGATCTTTAACTGTTACACAATAAGTGCGATGTCATTTCATTAACGCGTACCTACTTATGGTTTCAGTTAATCATTATTAAATGCACCAAATTAATTAGCAATGTTTGTTGTTATAAAAGATTTTTGTGTTTAGTTGAGTTAGTGCCAGGTTGCCGCTTCAACGATTATGTAGGTTGTACTACATCGCATTTTTCTTTATTTTTTGTTTTAACCCCCACCCTCCTTTAATCTTTCTTATTTTCAACATCTGGAAGTTCCCCAACCTTCAACCCCCCAACTTTTCCTCACTTATTTTCGGGCAAGTTGAAAATTAAGAACACATTTAAAAAATATAGACTTTTATAACTAATGGAAATTTTTGACAAAAGAAAAGAAATACTAATAAATATTATCTGAGCTGAACACATCTGAGCGATAAGTTTAAATTATTCGTCTCCGCTTAACTGCAGCTGAGGGCCCGGGTTTATCTATGTCACTTTGACCACTACTATCAGATCCGTCATCTGCTACTTCGTGGATTTCATACGAGACTTAAACAAAGGAGCATTTGTCAGCCAAGCTGAAAATTAACTTCTTGCGCGAAAATTATATAATTTGTTTCAAAGTCCCGTTTTTAAAGTAGATTGATTGATCTATTGTAGGAATAAAGACAGAAAATAAAGTTTAGAAACGACTAACGTGACAATTCTCCCGTGTTTCGGTCTCTAGAAAAGCTGGACCATCAGATTTACGCGATTTCTCGAAAATAATCTCATCAGCTTGATCGACATTTTCAAAAAACAGTTCGAGTTCCACTGCTTGTGGATTCTCTTCAACAAAATCCTCAACCGTATCTTCAGGGCTATTATCGCATGAATTGCATGTTGCACTCGAGGTGCATTATTGAACATTTCAACTAACTTTTCTTGCATCCTACACGCGCCAAGGTAGCCTTTATACACCTGCAGGAGTTAAGCTTTAGAGGTTTTGGTAGAGCGGGGGGCGGAAGGTAGTGACAGGAGCTAGTCCTCTAGTTTCTTCCCAGTCCCATTTTTGTGATTTCATGACATTTCCTTGCGAGAGTTGGACTTGGTGGTACGTCCTGAATGAGTGTTGCTCAGCAGCATAATCGAGGACCACGCCAAGAAGTTCTACGTCATCCAGAGGACTACGGGAAGCCGCTTAGCCGGCTGGCCACGGACCGCGATCCAGAGGAAGCTGGACCTCACAAGCGGCCGAAGACCCAGATTCTGGACAACGGGTAAGTATAATATAATCACGATGCGAGAAGAAGCAGACGACACCGAAGAAAAGAATAGAATCAAAGGAAATGGATCGAGAAGACACTAAAACAGCCCAATCCAATGGACTGCGAGGTTTGCGTCTGCACAAACCATGTATGGAGGGGGGGGGGGGGCACGACTCTCTAGATTTGGGAAAAAAAATTTGAATTTCAGTTTTCTTTCTCCGAAACCCAGATCCACTCCACTATGAGTAGAAGTGCGTGAGGTAGCTGTAAATGGAATAACCATTCGAAGGTGATTAAGAGAATATGGCTTGCGTTCTAGAAACGCAAGTGGCAATTGAATAGGAACCATAGAATACGTCTTCAATTTGCTATGGAGTATCAAATTTGATGCTTCCATGGATGGAGAAGCTTGTACAGAATTAGTATTTTTTATTGAGGGTGGAGCTATGACAGGTGACTGATATATTCGTGTGGTGTTAGATTCGCACGTAATTTGCCCCATTAGTAGGAAATCTTTTTTTGCATGCATGACAACGCTCCTCCTCGCGTTGCGAGGATTGTTTCTCAATATCTGGATGATGAATTGGCCGGCATGTAGCCCCGACCTGAATCCTATATAGCACGTCTGGGACGTGATAGCCTACGGGGTATCAAAATGAATATCAAAATGAATAGAAAAGCAACGTAACCTGTTGCACCCTAGTTGTGACTTTTTCTGCAAATTTCAAATCATATGTTTTAAAGCGGCTAATTTTATATACAACATACAAAAAAATAGCTGCGTTCAGACTAAGTATAAGAGAGTTGTCGCACTTTAAAATTATGTCAAAATTTTAAACGGATTGAATTTTAATTCGGGGTCTATTTCGGGGTTTAAATATGTATGTTCTTCACTGGTACGATTTTAATAAGGAATGCCTCTAAATGATGAGCCTACACTGATTAAATCTAGAAAATAATTTTATGATAAAATAATAAATGCCTTGGAAAGTTTATACTGTTGTTGTTTTCCAATTAAAATTAAGAATAGTAGGTTAATCTTAATAAAAAAGCAAATAAGGTTTATCTAATTTATTTTTTACTCTATTTGTTAATACATCGACACTTTTACATTTCCAATAATCCAACGTTCAAGAGATAGTGGAGCGACTTGAAATTTTAGAATATGTGAATTAAATTTAGGCGGAATTACCTTTCCTTGTTAGAGAACGAAGATTACAACTTGGGGAAATCTAGTTTCAAAATAATGGAGATATGATTTGCAACCCTCACCAGGTAGTGATCAAACTTTCATTTTCGTTTACAACAACCTTTAACGAGTACGCCGTAATGATGCAATTTATAGCACCATTTTAAGTAACATGTTAATAAATAGTAGTCATACATATTAAATAAGTGAAATGACATCTAAACGTTACACCAAACATTAGAATGTCAAAACAATGTATTTACCAAAAAATATAGTGAAAGTTATATTTGCTTATCATTATTTGCTTTAGGTTTTAGCGCAAAGGATGAAGTGAAATGGTGAATATTTTCAAATGGTCCAAATAAGGAATCAGTCGCTACGCCAAATACTTCATCCTTTTAAGAAGTCCGAAATGTGTTATCCGATTTTAATAAAAAAACATCCGGAAAAACCATCGTGCAAGATTACAGGCGGGGGTGTTTCCCTATAAAAAATATGGGTATAGAAAAATTAAATGAAAATTTTTTAAACTTTAGCGCTATACCAGTGGCGATAGTAATTTTAGAACTTTGATCGTAATGACATCGTTGTTCGTAGTTATAGAAAAATTTTGCGATTTTGTGGTTTTTCTCCTACCAAATATGGTAGAGGGTTTTTGTAAGTCCGCATATTTAATAATTGCTACAATTACCAACTTCTACGTAGGTTGTTTCTTTATCTCCTAATGTAACTCATAATGTAACTAATCGAACGAAAATATTTACCAGTTGTGTATAAATAAATGTATACCACTGTGATGTTTTCGTTTGATTCCTACCAACCCAAGATTACTTACTTCTAACATGATACATATTAATAGCAAAGAACTTAAAAATATATGTGTGAATTAAATTAATAGGTAAAACTCTTTTGATAACATATTATAAAAAGAATATAACAGAAAGTTAGATTTATTTTCTGTTACGTTAAAATTTTCCATAAAGTGTACCCAGACCAAGTGACCAAAATATCTCAAAATGTCATTTTATGTAGACTTTTTCAATATGGCAGCATTATCGACAGACCATGCAAATTTAGTAGTAATTTTGTTGTTGCTTGTCTTCATTTATTTCCACCTAATCTGATCTTCAAATCATTTTTACACTGATAAAAAATGTAGAGCTCTTTTTATATAGAATTTAGTAGATAATAAATTTCTATTCCTCATTTTTTTGTCCTATTATTGATATTTTCGGAGATATTTAAAAAAACGCTAACGTTTCCTAATTGGATGGGACATTTGCAATAAATTTGTTTTTAAACATAAGAATCGAGAGAAACAAAAAAGCTTCCTTAGAAAATTTTAGCTTCCTTAAGAACAAAAAAGACCCTGACGCGTGGTCTACATAGGTATATCAACATTCGCCGGTTGTAATGTTCGTTAATAACAATTGCAATTAAAAACAATTTTGGAAAACTCTGCAATTAATTAAAAGCCAGTTATTATCTTCACAGTTATTACGATTGCGATTTTACGAACACGACCAACAATTGCAGACCACCTGAAGCAGGACATTTTATTTCGCATATATGCGAAAGCTTAAATTGCAAGGTACTATTCTTCAAAGAGGAAATAAGAATCGTTAAAGCTTGCATAGTTAATTATATGATTTTACGAAACGTGTTCTGTGTTTTAGGTAATTTTAATTACATTCATGCGAGCACATATTAAAATAACGTAAGAAAAAAATGCTCATATAGGCAGCGCGTTTCGTATTTTCGTAATTTCGTATTTAGTAAACAAGTTATATACAGTATGCAATAGTATATTATACTGAAAAGCAAGCAATAAAATATTTTTTACAAAAAAACAAAATCTACTTAAAAAAATCTATTCTAAAAAACTGCACTAAAAAGTAAAAACCCACCAACCAACAAGGTTAACTATAACATGTTCAGTTACAATTGAATACAACTACCTAAAGCCACACCACAATTACAAATAAACCTAACTTCAAATTTCTAGTCTAATGCAATTAGAAATGTATATCTACGCTACTTCGTTAGACGTTTGTAAACCTTGGCTGTCACCATGGGCGCCCGCAGGAGGGGGGCGTGCCCCTCCCCCCCCTGAGACTTTGATAGTCTTTATTTTATTATACACAATACCTTGTCACCAATACCTTAAACTACAAAAACGAGCATACAGAAAACGAAAATTGAATTATGAATTATGAAATTATTAAATGAAAACATAACAATTGAAGATCTTATTGCACACTGTAAATTTTTTCCTGCTATCAAAGACAGCTGCGTACTTCTACTTACTTTGCCGTGTACTACTTGCACTATAGAGCGCAGTTTTAGCACTTTACGCAGGATTATAACATCGATTAGAAGTACAATGGGGCAAGACAGACTTGTCGAGTTAGCATTGTTGAGTATTCATCGAAATTGTGCAGAAAATATTTCTGATTTTTCTATTAGAATACTAGACCAATTTTGCCAAAGTAACAGGAGACTGGTTTTTAGTTCACAGTAAAACATACTATTATTATTTATTATTTTTTATTATCTACCGTTACAAGTATTAAATATTTCCGTTATTATTTTGTAATACTTTATACCTTCGTTATTTTTTTTCTTATTTATTTTTTAATATTTCACTTGTGTTCTTGTGTTTGTAAATGCCATTTCATAGAGAAAAATATTTATTTGATTTTATTTGTTGTTAAATGAGTTTACTGTTATATTTTGTTATTTTTTTATAAAAATAAACGTATGTATAAAACCAAAAGTTACCTACTTTGCCCCCCCTGAGAAAAAATCCTGCGGGCGCCCATGGCTGTCACCGACTACAAAAATAACAATAATTGTATATTATTGATCTAATAAATTGATTGTAAGTATTCTAAGTAAGAATGAATAACGGAATTATTTTTTCTTGTTAGTGCAGTTTTTTAGAATAGATTTTTTAGTGTAGTTTTGTTTTTTCGCTAAAAATATGTTATATACCTAATTTCATACCAATTTTTCTCTTTATTTAAGTGAGATTGCGTTTAGTGTTTAGTCTAGCGTTTTAGGTTATTTGAATAATACGGTTTTTTTTTGCATCTGTGTGTTTTTAAAATGTAATAGGTAAGATTCTAATTTTTGCTTGCTTTATGATGTCCATGAAACGTACTGTGATTTTTGTTTTTTTATTAAAGTTTAATAATTGGAAAATTTTCGTATACTTTATGTTTACCACATAGTAGGTATGTGAAACACAGTATGTGAAACATACTCTGTTTTTTTGTTAAATAAGTGTTTCTAAGTTTAAATAAAAAAAATATTGATTTGAGATATATTGTTTAGTTTTTGTGTGATAAAATATATCGTAAGAAGGAGATTGAGAAAAATATGTGATGAGAACAGCGTTATTTCCTTCGCGCTTTTGTCAATGGATCAGGACCCCATCAATAATCAATCAATACGATTGTAGTTGATCGTCCATATGGAATTCAAACTGCAATTATTGATCCACATGCAGCTTCGAAGGTATTCTAAGAGAAGCGATTGTCGGATACTGTCTGTAATAGGAAAAATGTATACCCTATAAATAAAATGGATTTCTGGGTTTACAACTACTTGCACGAATACAATACAAGATACATGCACGTAGGTAAGTAAATTATGAGCGAAATTTAGTTTAAACTATAAAAATGCCATATTTTCATGTTCATACTTATCATAAAACTGCATTCGGCAGATCACACATTTGAAATGAGGGTTTTTGAAATATTTTACGATAATGCGATCCATTATTTTTACGTGGAAAACGAAATCATAGGTATCTTGGAGAGAATGCTGAGGAGGTTGCGTCACCGGAGAGTAAATACTTCCGGTGCAATTGGTACAATGTAAACTATACTTATGCTTACTTATTGGTACCATGTAAGCTTTCTCTCGACATTCCTATCAGTGACTTAGACCTTTCTTCTAGAAAGTATGTCATTGCTCTAACCTTAACCTATAGACAGGTGTACTGGACCATTTACCAATCTGTTTCCAATGGGTACTATAACGAATTCCTTCATGAGATTATTTTATTATATCCTCATTGGCCTTCAATTAAGTGCTTTTGGTACAGATTGCCTGCCTGGAAGTGAAAGTGCGCGATATTTTGATTGTTTTACTCATTTGTTTAGAGAAATTATTGTTGTGTACGATATCAGTGGCGTACCAGAAGTTCGGAAGGTTAACATTGTACAATTGATGGAATAACTAGGCAAAAACTCAAACTGTGCCAAATTCCCAGAAGGTAACTCGTGGAAATCTTGTCACAAATCTTGCGAAATCCCGAGAAATCGAGCAAACTTGAAATGTTAGTTAGTTAACTTCAAAGGGACTAACTCCCAGAGCTACAAATATTGAGTATTTAAATTGTTGCTGTTGCAATTAACTTTTTTTTGTACTATAGTTTTTATTCTATTACATACCTGCAGACACGTTAGGTTCCGAAATGTGTGCGTCTCTGCCCTTCTTTCATGCTGTTTCCGGTTGTGATACCACATCCACTTTCTATGGAAAGGGAAAGAAAATAGCCTACGCCACCTGGAAGGTTTTCCTCATCGTTTCTTCCAGATTTAATGTTTCATCACAGCAACCATATTCAGTTGATCAGGAGCAATTTGCAGATATTGAGAGGTTCATTATACACTCCCCGGCACAAAATTCCGTCACCCTAAAATTTTGCCCAATTTTGATGTTTTATAACTTTTTTATTTTTCATCTGATTTTCATAAATTTTTTACCAGTCTGTAGATCAGTTCATTGTGTGTCTTTTTAATTATTGTAATAAGTCATATTTTTCGTCCAGGCAATATTATACAGGGGTAAATCAAAGTGTTGCTTTTTGTCGTAAACTCAAAACACCCTGTGGAAAAATTGAGGCGAATAATTTTGTTTACAAACTGTTTGCTGCCATCTGAGACGTATTGTAAACATTTTGTTTTTTGATTCATCCCATTATCTCATTTCTTCTGCGAGCAGCAAAATTTTAAATGAAACGCTGTTAATTTTATCATTTTTAATTAAAAAACATCGACGTTGGCTAAATACGCGGTTATTGTGACAGAATATTTGACAGTACAGTTAATTTAGTGTGTTGTCATCATGGTAACTACAGCAGACGTAGGTAGAATTGTTGCCTTAATAGAGGATGGCCGCAATAAGAGTTATGTCTCCCGTACTCTGGGAATTGCGCGGTCTACAGTTTGTGATGTTTGGTATGAATAGGTATCTACAGACGGGAAACTTTATTAGGCGGCAAGGCTCTGGCAGAAGGAGAATGACCACTCAAGCTGATGATCACTTTGTCATTATGAGTTCTTTAAGGGATCGAAGAGCTACTGCTGTGTATCTAAAAAATGACTTGCAAATGGTACGTCGAGTAAGTGTAAGTGAAAGAACGATACGTAGAAGATTGTTAGAAGCAGGATTGCATTCACGAAGGCCAGCAGTATGCTTCCAAAATTGCTTCCTCGGCATCGACAACACCGACTGAGATTTGCAAGAGCGCATGCTGACTGGACTGTAGAACAGTGGGGAAACGTACTATTCACAGATGAATCCAGGGTTTGTTTAAGGTCGCCGGATGGTCGTGAACGGGTATACAGACGTAGAAATGAAAGATATGCAGACTGCATCATATCTGAGCGACTGCAATATTACGGTGGTTCAGTCATGGTTTGGGCGGGTATTTCTACCGATGCACGTACTGACCTTGTATTTGTTGAAAATGGAGCACTAACCGCCCACCGTTACATTGAGGAAATCCTCCAAGAAATTGTTGTTCCATTTGCTCCTTTCATTGGGAACCAATTTACATTAATGCATGATAATGCTAGACCTCACGTTGCACGGGTAGTGAGCGAATATCTGGATGAGGTTGGACTTCCAAGATTGGACTGGCCCGCATGTAGCCCGGATCTCAACCCAATCGAACATCTTTGGGATGTTCTTAAAAGAGCACTCCGTCGCCGTCCTGTGCAACCACTAACCTTGCAAGACTTACGGCTGGCGCTGACAGAAGAATATCAGGCTATTCCCCAAGACAGAATAAGTAATCTTATTAATTCGATGCCACGAAGAATGCAAGCTGTCATTGCTGCGAGAGGAGGACATACACGTTATTAAAATTTGTCTTTGTTAATTAATTTTGTGATATACCTAGTGGATGTTTTTGTTAATAAAAATAAGCTTGAAATCAGCGTTTCATTTAAAATTTTGCTGCTCGCAGAAGAAATGAGATAATGGGATGAATCAAAAAACAAAATGTTTACAATACGTCTAAGATGGCAGCAAACAGTTTGTAAACAAAATTATTCGCCTCAATTTTTCCACAGGGTGTTTTGAGTTTACGACAAAAAACAACACTTTGATTTACCCCTGTATAATATTGCCTGGACGAAAAATATGACTTATTACAATAATTAAAAAGACACACAATGAACTGATCTACAGACTGGTAAAAAATTTATGAAAATCAGATGAAAAATAAAAAAGTTATAAAACATCAAAATTGGGCAAAATTTTAGGGTGACGGAATTTTGTGCCGGGGAGTGTATTAATGTAGGTATAGCCGTACCTCTCAATTGCATGAAGTAAACCGAGCCCGGCTAACCTTGTTCACTAATGATAACAAAACTATTGGGAACATTCCGCCTACACAAGACGCTCTCCAACATGTAAAACGTTCTGCATTTCAAACAGGGCACATAAGGGGCCAAACATTAATGGCAATGCAAGAACTGCCAAATTTGAATGTCTGGAGATGGAAAGAAATTGATGGGGTCATGTCACCGCATTGGACAATGATTACAGAGGTATCGAAGTTTTGCCAAGAACTTTTATGCTATGGGTGCAAAATATTATGCCGAGGTCCATGTAAATGTTCTAAAGCAAGTCCACCATGCGCCCAACTTTGTTTTTGTAAAGTACTCTTAAACTAATCTTATCTCTAAAGTGGCAGCAAGTCTTCCAGTACAGCGCGGCGGGTCTCTCCAGCAAATCTTCGTATATACTTGATGGATTTCAACTCGATGCGGTGGAGGCAAGTCCAACGATAGTTTGAGGTGGCGTTACAGATGAAGTTACCAGGTTACAAGGTGCCAAGGTTACAAGGTGGAGTGACCTACACTCGACGTGTCAAGCCCTCCAAGCATCACATCTTATACCTTTGCGTTTTTTACAGGTTAAAAAAAGTAAGGTTATGTGAATATATCTGCTTGTAACACTTACTGAGTCGATGGAAGCGGCTTCGAAAGGTTGCCCAATGATGTGTCCCTCAATCAAATTAACACAGAGTCTAGTGAACACAAAAGAAACGAAATAGAAAATGGCATCGTAGCAACGAACAAAAAAAGACAAGCTGACCTATTTCAAGTCGTTGAATCCGATATAACGTCGAATATGTTAGGGTTAACAAACCACAATGATTTTCTTATTAAATCCCACCCTATCATGGAAATAACGTATTTGTTCTTATAAGAAAACACTTTTTAAACTCGAACTATAAGTAACGCCAGCTGCAATAGTGCACCACGAACAAAAGGGAAAAAGGGAGTCGATTCGTCCAACACGAGGAGGACGATAGCCTTGCCTTGAGAATAGGCCACGTGCCATTGAACTGTAGACAGCCTGAACGCGCTAAAACTATAGGAACTAAAGAATATGGGCATAGTGGCTAACTATATGCACTTACATCAATCAATAATGTTCTATGAAAAAGATGAAAATTCTATAACATAAATGTGGCCCCACAAAACTCTTAACATACATGCCTTGAGACTTAATAACGAATGTCAAAGGAAGAGAGCTGTCGATTTCCCTAATAGATTCATTCAGAATTATGCACCTACAACAAACTTCTGATATCTAAATCGTCAATTGACAAAATGAACATCTGTACCAACTTTCAGAATTCTATCACAATGTGAACGATTTTTCAGCTTAACAGCTGTACTAATAGGTCCCCCACGGATTTAATTCGGGGACTTTTGTTCTGTCCAGATACCAACAGTGCATATATTTGGCCTATATTTTATGGTAACGTGATTTGCAATCATTGTTGAAAATCCAGTATAAGGAATTTATACATTTCTTTTAAGGTTGGGATTTTGTAGAGTGACAGGCAAATAGATGCGTTTATTTTGGTTAAGTATAAATAATTAAAAAACTACATAATATCTGATTACCAAATTAGGTGCATTCACTACCTATTATCATAGTGATAATTATAATATAAGTTTTTTGTCCCAAAATATTCTTATAAGCCTGTTGTGTGAGCTAGAAATAAATATTTGCATTTTTATTGTTAAAATCACATTATTTACATTGCCAGCGCACATAACAGATTTATAAGAAAATATTGGGACAAAAAACTTATATTATAATTATCAATGATGATAGCTAGTGAATGCACCTAATTTGATAATCAAATATTATGTAGTTTTTTAATTATTTATACTTAACCAAAACAGATGCATATATTTGCCTCTCACTCTACAAAATCCCAGCCTTAAGGTATTTAATTACCAGGACCGTAACTCATTTTATCTCAAGTTTATTATAAAAAATAAATAGCTAGGTACATAATAAATATTATTTAAAGTAATAAAATAATCACAAAAGAGAATTATCAATACTTATAAATATAAATCACAATAAACATAAACAATAATAAATAAATAATTTTTCAAATTCGTGCGTATAATAGTGAACATACATATACATTTAAAATTGGGTTTCTCGAGAATGAAATACAGTATACATTCCCATTTATTAGCTAATAATGGAAATATATACTATGTATGCTGGAAAAAACATTACCCTACGATTTCGATTGGTCATAAGTGCATGGCTTTATGCAATTTAATACAATTTTCAATATAGTAGATATACCTAGATAGTAGATAGGTAGTTTAGTCAAGTAGAAGTAATATAATAGATGAAAAACGTAAACTAACGGCTAGTTCTGATTTTTTAATATGTTGTCAGGACCACTACCAGTAGTGTATATCCGAGTTTGCAGCTTCGAAAGACCTATGCTAACTTCGTAGCACTCGAAAGACCGCGCCGTTTTCGCCCTTTTTGAGTTTTTTCACTATATCTTCTAAACTATACGTTTGTCCATAAAGTATTTTATTACTTATTTTAAAGTAGATAAAATTTTCTACAATTTGAGACTAGAACCAGCTCTATAGGTACAATATTTACCAAGATACAGCCTTCTAATAATTGTATTTTTTTTTCCAAAAACGGGAAATTTTAAGATTTGGTCATCCTTGGACATACAGTGGCGGTTCGCGGGTATTTTCAGAGGGTGGGCACCTACAAATAAATTAGAAATCCAGAATCAACTAACTCCGCGCAGATATGCAATAATGTAAATTTGAAGTGCCTGAAGAAAGTAAAAGCTAATTACATTCTTCCGATCAACATCTTCCGATAAAAAAGTTGATATAAAAACTGAAGTGTACGACAAAACATCAAACATGTACGCTCATTCAAAGTTGAGCGAAATCGGATAATTAGTTCGCGAGATATCGCGAAATGTATTTGCGAAAATAAGAAAAATCAAAATCCACTTTCCCTTGATTTTTCATCAAGGGAAAGTGGAGTTGCAGGTTCATTTTTTTTTGTGGATGATCTATTATTAAGGAATTATGTGGCCGCAGGCTAGGGGTGATCGGATAATTAGGAGAGGGGGAAAACACTTTCTTTAAAATGCTTAACCTCTGAATATTGACCGATCTTAAAAAATCAAACTGCTTTTCTTCGTTTCTTCATACATTATACGACGGCATAAGAGAATTTTTTTGTTGCAAACAAACGCCTAATACGTAAAAAAACGATTTGCCTATTTTATTAAACGGTGTTTCCGGTGTGAGGGATGAGGATAGAGGAAATAATATTTTTACCAATCGACAGGTTTTCTTTTTCGACCTGAAATCATAACCCAACCACAGAGTAACCTACTACACAGAGACGACAGAAAGCGTTCCCGCCAAAACCTAAATTCAATGTGCATGCGTGCTCGGCAGCCATTGCGTAAATGGTATTTCAATCAACCTCATTTATTTGACATTTGTTTGTGTTCGTATATCGTGGCGTCCTTTGTATTTGAGTGGCGATTTTTTTGAAATATCCTCTTTGAACTTTATATTTTTATATATTGTGCAATTATGGTACGTAAAGGTCGAACTGTGCTTACTCATTCTATATAACGTGTCACAATTTTTCTTAGTGTAGAAGATACTGGAATTGAATCAACTACATTAAACATTCTTGTTATCTCAGTGTACACGTAAATGTTACATCTCTCATTGCGTTCAGTCCAAGGTCATTCTAAACTAACCCCTCAATCCCCATACACTGCGCCAATACTGTCGCCTCTGTGCAGCTGGGTTTACTCTGTGACCCAGCTAGATCAAAATCGGATGATTAGGAGGGGAGCAAGGGTACTTGAAAGTTTTTACTATGCAGCAGGAGAACGGTGAGGAGTCGGGGCTCAGGACGGGCTCAAAATCAAGGGAAAACATTTTTCTTGTTCTCTAAATATAGGGATCTGAAAGTTGACCAAATCTTAAAATTTCACTTTTTTGGAAAAATTGCCAATATTTGGAGGGATGTATCTTGGCAACGGTTATACCTACTTAGCTGTCAGATTGCAGAAAATTAAATCTATTTTAATAACGTAATAACATGTTTTATGGACAAACGAATAGTTTAGAATATATAGTGAAAATACCGAAAAAAGTGCGAAAATAAGTGCCAAGTTTATGTTATCCTCGTGAATACTACTACCAATTATGTTGAAAAGGTAATGCTTAGTTTTTAAAAATCAGCTCTAAATTGAAAAGAAACCATTAGTTTCTTCTCAGCCTCGACCTTTAATACCCCTGAATTAAAGAAATATACTCTTCTTTACCCAAATACAAAGGATTAAACTTTTGTGTTAGAGTATTATAATATTTACAAGAATTTACAGAAATATTACAAGAATTGGTAATGTGTAAGCTCAGAGTATTCAAAATTGCGTCCATATTCTATTACTAAGCAAATAAAAGTAGCAAAAAGATAGTATTCATAAAAAAATAACAGATATTATTATCAAATTAACACTATATGTGTATATATTAAATTGTAGTGAGACCTTGGGGTTTTACTTCAACACGAATATGAATATACTTTCTTAGAGATCTCTGGAACACTGAAATCTGGAACCACAAAAATCACTGTCTACACTTGATTTATGACAGACTTCATCCACTCAGTGGTGACTGGTACTTTATGGTAGATTCCTGGTTGATGAGGCTCCCCGCATCCAAAACCCGCGCTTGTGATGCCAGCTAGGGTCCATCTTCCCTTTTCAAGGATAATGAGCGGTCCTCCGGAATCTCCTAAGCATGCGTCATGCTTACCATTTTTATGCCCTGCGCATAGCATTTCATCGTGCAGGTCCACAGTGATCTGCTTTATGTTGTGCCATGTCATGCATTCTCTAATATCTGAAAATATGTTACTTTTTAGTTATTTTTTTTTTAATAATGGGCGCATTCAGCTGATGTAACTGTTGTGGAACAATTTAAAAATCATCACTTGAATACACTGTTCCGTTTGCGCTAGGTTGGAAACGTGTTCCAGAATGGTCGCCATTTTTAGTAGTAAAATATGTAAAGTACATGCCAATGTCAAATTTTTCATAAAAAACGTAACTACCTCAAAAACGAATTTAGATATAGGGAGCGCCACAGAGATCGACACTAAAATTACCGACCAAACTTAAAAATACAAAAATAAAAAGGGTGTTTCATTTAAAAAATCTATCCTCTTTTAAATTTGGCCACATTGTCATGTCTAACACGAAAACCCTATATGATAAATCGCAATTCTGAAAATGCTACAGAGCGCAATTAAGTCATGAATGAAGGCATGCCAAAGGATTTTCTATAATATTTTAAAATAAAGGAAATATATGGGTAAAAAAGGGGTAATTTTAGATATCGAGAATGGTACATAGAATGACACTAGAATCTTATGGCAACCTCAAAAATGCAAGAAAATATAGGGTGCTCTATTTAAGAAAAGTAAATTGGGTGATCTGCAAACTTAACGGAACACCCTGTAGAGTAGCAAGTAATTTCAGGTAGTACATCGTATGAAGCCAAGGAACTTTTGGATGTCACATTATTTAATGTATTTGACGGTTTATGATACATCAAGGAAGGCGGAATAAATGGAACACCCTGTATAATGGTGTTTTAATTGCAGCACATATAGCGATGTATGTATTATAGAAGCACACATATAGCGGTGTTTTTTCATAATAACATCAACATTACAACATTACTATTCGCAGTAACATTCATAGTAGGCCGGCAACAAAGGACAAATAGCATAGATGTAGATGCCAATTTCTGCACAGCTATAAGGGAAGGCGTCCTTAACAGCACACTAAATGTACTGATGGGTGAGAGTGGTGTTAAGAGGAGGTGGTGCATAAACATTAAGAGCTAAATGTTTATGCAAAGTTTATTCAATTATTTTTGGGATGCTGATTACGAAAATGACAATGACAATGAAATTAACAAAAATAGGTGCCGTTCTCAATCAAGGACGTATGTATGTTTAAATAAGATATGCAAAATATGACGCCTTAATTCCCAATAAAAAATTTGTTATAAATTATTAAAGTATCACCCGCGACCGAACCGTTTCAAACAGGTTCAAAATCGTAAAGCCGCAGCCTACAATTTACAAACGACGAGGAGACCGATTCGGTCGGCTACGGGAGATCCCAGCACTCGACCGCTTGATTTCATAGAATCTTGTTTTTTTTGTGAAGTACACGTTTTATTACAACGTTAAGCTATGTTATTTTAGTATTATTTTTATTTTTAAAATTTTAGGCATGTTCCTTATTCTGCTTTACTTTTTGGAAGTTCAAGATCTCTCACAAGATCATTTAATTCTGCTTGGGTTATTTTATGTGGTTGACGATAGGTTGTGCTAGGTGTGAAATCATTTGATGCTGATGGAACAAAATATTCATCTTGACAAATCACAGTATCTTCATCATCTGATTCATAAGTGTATTCTGTAAGAGTAAGAGGTTCTGGAACTGGCAGTCAATCACCATGTCGCACCACAGGTCGCATGGCAGATGATATATTTGCATAGTTGGCAACAGACTTTTTCTATTTAGATATACCTGTGCCAGCCATTTACATGATTTGTCGGTTTTCTCCATACCCTTGAGACAGCGAAGAGGAATGAGAACTTATTTCTCAAGAGGTTATTCGTTACTTGATTCTAGGCATTCTATGGAGAATGCATGTATTAATTGGACACATGGGCGCAATATTCCCTATAAAAAATGCGCCTCCCCAATTGTTCAAGTCTGATAAATTATTTTACGTCGTTTTTCCACAACACCAATTTGCGTTCCGTCCTCTAAAATATCACAAAATGTTAAAATTTTAAGTTTGTTTAAAAAAACTTCTGTTTTTCGTGCTGTTAGCTAACAATTATTTTATGTTTTAAATTATTATGATATAATTTGCAATAAAATTTAAATAAAAGGCGCAAAACTTTAAAATTTCAAGTTGAAACTTAAAGAAAATTTAGATTTACCCTGGTCTTACCTAAAATAGGAACTGTTGCGCTTCTTAATAGATTAGTACCCATGAGTTCATTGGAAGGCTGTATCTTACCCCATCCTGCTACAACCGCGCTGCGCCCTGTAAGCCTTAAATTTTCATCCGGTAAACAAATGGGAGTTATGTGGAGAGCATATCCGGCATCTGTTACCAATTCCAGTAGAGCTAAATCGAATCTGTCAGGTTGTGTCGCTCGGAACTGGAATTTTGGATGAATTATCCTCCTGCTAATCTATTAGAGAAAAAATATATTCAATACAGCAGCAAGGATTTATATTGCAGGGGAAGTAACTGAAAGTTCCGAACTTTCGAGTTGATTTATAAAGTTTGCCGTGAACTAGCAACAACTGAAACTTTTAAAATCTTGGTGTATATATGTTATTATGGCAAAATCTCTCTCTAAGTTTCATTTCAACATTTGAAAAGTATTGTAGTAAAATTCTCAAATAAGGGTCTAAGTTTTAAATTGCATGCGCATATAAAATTAGCTCAAGCAAATGCATTCTCATGAGGTAAATTTATACAAACTATAATCAACGTAATAATTGTAGTCACATATTTTATTAATAATATGTACATGGGATTCCAAATAACTGATGCATATTCTAAACGTGATCGTAGTAAAGTTATGTGGGGTAAACGAAGCGTATACAAATGATTAAACCCTTACAATTTCGTATCCTAAACTTTTAACTCCACTAGAGGTGCAATTTTCAATATGTTTAACAAAACTTAGTTTAAGGTCGAAAGCTACATCGTGATCTTTTGATAATCAGGTTTATTTAGTTTAATGTCATGGAGAGAGCAATCTTGCATTATTTCGTGTATTTTTCTTGAGAAGTTCATCGCGTTACATTTAGGGGAAAGTCATTCATATTACACTATTTATCAATACAGTCTAGATCATTCTGATATCGATTACAGTCTGATAACGACGTTACATTGCAAAATATCTTGAGACCGCCAACATAACAATAAAGAGCGAATATCTAAATCCGAGACATTATCATTGATAAAGATCACGATAACAGCTGCCCTAAAATCGATCCTTGTGGTACATCTGATACCTGATGAAATTTGTTATATGCGTGATAATTAAAATATGAAAATAAAAATTTACGCTTTTCTGACTTAACCATAATATGAGGTGGCAGAAAAACTGTATATCTGAGGGTCAAGTATTGACTTAATAGCTATGTTTATGTTCAATAAATTCGGAGTGAGTTTCCACTGATGAGGTCAGAAATATGATTATACATCAAATGTCAATACATATTATAATATACATGTATTTTTAATGTAGAACTTATTTCTAATACATATACCCTCATTAAATGGATAATGTTAAATAATATGTATTGTAGATTATTTGCAATTTTTATCTTATTTTTAGATTTTAGGCTCATTTTTTACAGATTTTGCTTCTCAAAATAACAATTCTTGCTCCAAATCCAAATTAATCTGTCAAAATAAATTTAAAAAATCATTAAATCCCAGTCCATAATGCCTATTAAAGACAACAATGTTCAAAAAATAAATTCTATAAAATAAATAATGTTTTTTATTAAAAATACTTTAATAATTAAGTTGCTTCACCTCATTTGTTTTTGTACTAGTTCTATTTGCTAATGTGGAAAAAAATACTAATTATATTGTGTGTGGAAATATACACTAAATTATGTTTAGATTATTAAACAAGTTAAGAATATTTTTTCTTCAAAAGTTATGATATGAAACGAATAGCTACTAATAGAGTATCTAATGTTCGTATTCTCAAAATAGGCAACTAATATTTTCGTACTAATGTATATAATGTTGTGTATTGCGTCGTTGATCTTGATCAAAAATTGACTGCCCATTAGTGGAATTTATCACATTTAATACAATGTGGTGTATTAACGGTTGCATACGTTAAAATATGGAACTCCTTTTTGTTGCGGAGGTTTTAAAAATATTTGAGATCTCTGACCAACATAAATTAGCTGAAGTTTCTAAGATGTAAATTTAGTGGGGTTTTCTTAGCTGGCGGATTTCATATTCACTTTTTCACTTTTCTTAGTGTATATGATTACTTATTTGATAGTGAATGCTAGATATAATGGGAAACAACTTGGATGATATTTACATCAGGTTGACATGGGTTATATTGGTTTTAGTGTTATTAGTGTTAAAGCTTTTTTTATTGATCATAGATACGCATTCGGTTCTTGCGCATCAATCCTATAATATAACCTTGTGCAATTTTTATAAATCATAAGTGCATATATTTATTGCAACGGGATGCAGTAAATTTATACATGAAACAACTTGCTGATTTGTCATTATTCATAACTTTAACTTAAATATTATTTCGTCTAATAAACCCAGTAGTTTTCATAAAAACAAACCGACAAGGGAATTATGTTTCCGTTGTCCGTATTTTTTAACTTTATACGAACAATGTATATGCATACTCTGTGTAATTCAGCTGGGGCCAATTCTGTAACTTTTCCAGTGTCCTGGGTATCAAGCTCTCCCAAGTAAACCAGAATATCTATTAATTTAGCCGTTATTATGCAGTGGGCAGCAGTAGCAACAAACTTTCGAGAAACTGAAACAAAATATATGCACACATTAACATCTGACTGTGAAATATTAGTGTAGTAAAATAATCCAATGTAATATATTATTTTATTATTTTATAGTGCTTTTATTGAATGTTATGGAGTTTTATAATATAGCTAATTAGTCACATTTGAACGTTAACACATTTAGGCAGTAGCAAATAAGTTAATAGTATACTAAACAATAAAGTCCATTTTTTTTTAGTGTAGTCTTAGGCGTAGTCTACTAGCCCGGCTTCATTATTGTGTTTCAATATTTATAACATGACATTCCCCAACAACAATTCGACTAGTAATAATAAATGATATTGTTATAGAGCCGTATATACATTTTATTATCTCTTTATATGCAACATTGATACACACTTTCTATAATATACATTTTTTAATTTATTTTTTCTATACATTCATGCAAAAAACCAAATTTCATTTAACTATATTTAGTACAAAAACTGGTTCTTTATTGCACTAATATAATAATTTTTTTCTCGCATTCATCTGTCATTCTATTACAGTGTTTTGTGACAAACATAAACATCATGACAAACAAAAACATAAAACTTGGCATTTACTAATGTCACATAAATAAATTTTTTTTTGAATTTTGCATGAACTCGTAGCAACTCGTACAAAAAGTGTTTTTTTAACTTCATGTAAAAAATAAAACTATTGAGCTATATTTAATGCAAAAACTTGTTCTTTATTGCACTCACCTGTCATTTCTACTACAGTGTTTTGACATGTCACATCATGACATGTCACCTAATATCATGACATTAATGCCAACTAAATTATTATTTTTTTGGATTTTCGAAAAGTGTTTACTGCACTCGGCGTCTTGCCCTACTCGACAATTTCACGTCGCGTGCACTTAGTTTTTGCACTTGTTGCATAAACAACTATTTTTCGCTCTCTTTTCCGAAGTTTCCGAGTTTTTGTAATTTCCGAGTTTTTTGTATTTTTGACCTGAGCCGGTACTGCTACGATGCTTCAGATTCAAAATCCATATACTCATATACCCACATACCAAAACCCATATAATTCCTTTGAAAACCCACCTACCGGACTCATGTTACCATTTTATCAGGCTATTAACAGATATCAAATATAGGTAGATTAATATTTTCTTTGTAAATATTTTGAAACAGAAGATCTCTGCTGTTATTATGCAATTAAACATAATACGCTTAATTGTTTCCTCCTCTTCACATGTGAATAGAGTAAAAAAAATTATAATTTGAGAATATTATTTATAAGTACTGTTAAAATCCTTACATTCAAAATAATTAATAATATAAACTAGGTAAAAATAAAAATAGTATAGAATTAAATAAAGATGTTCTCTCTTCTTTTTCTTATATTTAATTTATACTAACCATAATTTACCTAACCTGCATTATCTACAGTGATAACATTGGTAATAGCGTTACGGGATTACATATTTAAGGTTTAAGTGTATCAGAGGTGAGTGAAGCCAATGAATTTCCAATAATTGCAACAAGTTCAATTTAAACTTTTTTTCTTTTTCACGTAATATTTAGTCCTCTAATTTTGGAAAAGTATGATCGGGTTCTTAAAAATGTTAATCAAATATTTAGGCAATTCTATTAAATCTTAAGAATTGTAGGTACAGATCATAGGTCGTTACAGTTACATAGGTCGTTAAAACATACTGCCGAAAGCTACATTTTTCATTTAATCTATTATGATCTTAATTAAGTTAGTTGCTTTCAATTGTAGTCCATCATAACACACATCACTGAGATTTGAAATTTAACATGTCGCTAATGGCATAAATCATCTTCTCATAAAAACCGAGAAAAAAACAGATTTTCAGTTACATTGTTATTCATATTTTTATTGTAGTAAGAAATATTCACTACTATTAATTCGCAGCGACTACATTGGAATTGGGAGGATTGTAAATTATATTCCTAGACAACAATATTTACCTAGCACTCCACCACATTGGTACGTGGCAATTTTGATGTAAGCTTGCCAAGGATATTGACCAAATGCAGCCTCTCTTCCACCAATGATCCTCTTTGAGAACATTCTCTCAGAAGACAAACCACAGATATTTTCTTCTCCGAAATCGTCATTTCTTTTCTGCAATACTGGCATTGAACCTTCACGAACTCTAAAACAACAACGAATTCTTAACCTTAATTAGCAACTAGCAGTCTTTAATAAGAAAAGTGTCTGCTCTCTTTAAAATCTAGAGATAATTTGTATACCCGTTCTTCTTTTATAACCCCACAGGAAGAAATCCAGGCTATTTAAATCTGGCGACCGTGCGGGCCAAGGAACTGGACCTCCACGACCTATCCACGTGTTTGGATAGATTTGAATTAAGTGTCTCTAATGTGAAAACGTAAATAATAGCAAACATATAATCGAATAAAATAATCAAATTACCATCAAACTGGAATGTGGAGGGGAACCATCATGCTGAAACCACTGCTGAACTAAATCATTAGGGGGCACATGTCTCTGAAGATTGAGAAATTAATTTTTCAAGAAATGTAAGTATATATTTGTATTTAAGTTGCCTTAAAAAAAGTATGGTCCAATAATATGCTCTTCACGTATTCCGGCCCACACGTTCACTTTGAAACGATGCTGATGATCTACCACTCGCAATAACCTGGGATTACTGTCACTTCTCAGCGTAGTGATGAAAATTACGACGATTGGGCAAACAAGTATTTGAAAATGTGGATTTATCAGTGAACAAAACATTCAGGAAAGAGTTTGGATGGTCTTGAACTTTTTGCAGCGCCCAACGGCAAACGGTTTTGGAAATCTTGATGCGTCAATGATTGGTGGTATACGCAATGATAGGGACGAAACTTAAATCTTTTCCATATTTTATTTGTTAAACTTTTGGAAACTCTGATGTCACTACTAATTTTCCTGACACTAATATTTGGATTTTCAATAACAGACGCTACAATATTGCATTGATTTTCCTCGTTGCTACTTTCATATCCCCTGGTAGTATTCTCATAATTTGCATTTTCTGTTCTTTCAAATCTTTCTTTCAAACTTACAAAGCAGTCAGTACGAGGGAATCGTTGTAAATCTGGATGATTTGCCTTGACAACTAGCTTCTCCTAGAGGGTACACCATATTTACCAACTCTTTCGTTGAATAATTCATTATTTTTATGTTACTGTAGTTTTGTACGTGAATGTTTCTTGTATCAGAAATGACATGTAAATTTACTGTGGCAGACTGAACAGATTATTGTGAATATGTAAAACTATTATGACAGTCAGTAACAGACAGGCGATTACTACGTTTATTCCGATAAATAACCATGTTTCGAAAGAGCTATCCTCCCTCTACAGTACACCAAAGAAAAATTGTCTCTAGTTGCTCACACAACCAAAATGTTCCATGCACAAAAAGTGACTACTTGTAAGAAAAAAAATTTCAAGTCAGATATCTCGAAAACTATCAATATTTTGATAGGGGTGCATTAGACAAACTGTCCGTATTCTATCACGTAGAATTCGATAAAATAATAAAAAACATAGGTTGCTATTTAAAATAACAAAGTTACTGCCTGTACAAAAAACTGAGCACCCTGTACATCCGAGTTTATTTTTATTTTGTGGAGCTCGATAAATCAGGTAACGCTGTAGAAAAAAAATATCTCCTTTGCTAACCAAGATATTGGACTTCCGCCCAGGTGGACACTCTGGATATTATTCAACAACACTTAGTATTTTTGCAGGTTATCAACTGCTAGCTTATATTATAAAATTATTTCGGCTAAAAATATTTAAATTTATAAAACGCATGTGACTTACTCCAGTTTTTGCTGTAATATGTCATCTGCGAAATCTATATTATCCGAGGAACTATAGGATTTTCTGGCGGTAACACAGCAAGCTACTATCCAGGGACTAGCACCACAGCCTGACTGACTAGATCCTCCGACCAACCAACAGGCAAAAGATAATGTACAAGAGTGAGATGCTCCCTTGCTCTCACATTTCGACGGGTACCCAAACATTGTCACAAACACCCTGCCTAAAATCAAAAACAATTATTATAACTATAGATATTAATGTATAATAAAACAGAGATAATAACCACAATTTATTTTAGTAGCTGATATTTGAATTGATATTGGGAATTAATATTTGAATTTGATCTGTTGCAGCACTGATATGTGTACACCTAGTTTCGTTACACGTAGTTCGTTATTAATAGCCTAAGAGCCAGTGACATTTTTCAGGGATGATTTAGTTAAGGCCTATTTTTTGATAGAGTGTTGGTGGGGGACATGTATAAGTGTCATCCGTGAGGATTAATCCTGATATGTAAAAAAAATTGCACAAAGTTATTATTTAGTTAAGGCTGCAATGTTTTCCAGGATTTCATCGTCCACAATCATCAATATAATATTTGCAGATCGATTGGCCGATCTTTAAAAATAGACACAATATCATTTAAATGAAACATTATTACTTAACTCTAATATGCAACGAAACTTATATACAAAGCGAAAAACGTAGCTATCCTAGTCAGACAATACTGAGAAGAACCGAAAGCGAGGACGATTCACTTGCTTGACAAAATGCATCTACCAGTTATAGACGATGGGACACGTGGGTGACTGTTACCATCGCAACCACATAATTTGGTGTATTGTATAGTACCAGTTTCCTCACTTCCATTCACACTCTGGCGTCACTTCCATGACACACCAATCAATCCTGAGACGCCGATTTTGAGTCGTCTCTGACCTTTCGGACCACAAAGATAATATTCATACACCATTTTGAAAATTCATCAGTACTGTGTAGCAACTTTATAGGCGAAACCCGCATCGCAATACGAAACGTCTCAAAATGTATTATGAAAAACAAAAAATTAAGTGAATAATTAAAATAATGCAATAAATGTCAAACAGAAGAAAAAAATTGCGTATTGGCAGGGCTAGAATCCGGGCCCTTCGGCTCACGGTCTACTTATTTCCGCGGCGCTAAATTGAGTAATATAATGATTAATGAATGATTTGAAGGTATCAAACACTTGGAAATAGAGCTTTCAATAGTCGTACAGCAGCCATTTATTAATTGATTTTTATGAAATTTTAGTGTGTTATGCTGCGTGACTATCTTAATGCAGTAGAAAAGTGTACGATATGTTATTATTGATATAGATTTTTATATATTTTTTGGGATGCCACTGTTGTGGCATTAGTTATTCGATTTTGTTAAATAACAACAGGGTTCTTCATTTCCCGAAAATGATTTACGTGCCAAACCTTATGTTGTGCGAACATTTCGTTCTTGAGATAGCGTGTTAATAATACCAAATGCAATATACTCTCCGACTGTAGCGAAGAGTGTAATAAAAGCAAGATGCAAGTGAAATACATACCTGTAACACTAACACCCTTTCTATATCCAGTGAGATTGTCGATGCTACTTTGCTTTTCTTTCGCATAGGCATCCGAAGAAGTTTTGGTGAACCCAAAAAAACCCTGCACGTGGACATTGTATACAAACAACAACAATAAGATGCGCATCTCTCACTCATTTTTAAATTACTGTCAACTCGCGCCACTATTATGGTGTTATAAAATTTTTAATACAAATGTCCCAATTCCCGGCATATTTGTATAAATATTATACGATAAACGCACTCCATGCGACGATTTTTTGTAATTGAATAGATGGAATGCAGCTGAAGACTGCTGGTGATGCGCGTGTAACAGTATAATAATGATGGTAACGGCACTAGCCCGAAACTGGCCTACATTCTCTACCCAAAGAAAGAACGAAATTGTTTTATGCTCGGTTGGTGTGGTGCTAGCTGAATAGAGACAACTGCTGGCGAACGGTGTTCTTCTGCTGGTTAAACCAGGTTTGTATTATTGTCTGTGAATCGCTCTAATGTTTATGTAATCAACATAGTAATGGCCTTGCAAGAGTAGGTGGTCTAATTTCAAGGTTTTTATATATAGATAGTGACTAACTGATTAAGCGTGCTATGTGGCATATCTTATGGTATTATATGGCCGATTGTACCCACGATTTTAAGGGACCCTTAAAGCTAAGCAACCCATAAAATCAAGAATTTGCTTGCACCAACATTAGGAATGCTTATAATACCCTTAAGCTTTCTAATCCAGTCGGATTAGGCGTTATTGGCGTTAATTAAAAAAATTGCGTTCAGTGCAGTTTTTTTTCCGTGGAAGTTGTTTAAGAGGACATAATAATCAAGCACAGAAAACTACACCCTGCTACACTACGTGCGTCCCCTATTTTTAGGGGACGAAAATTTGAAATATTACTTAGGTGCCAATATTTTTTTCCCTATTGCCCGAAGGACTCTTTACCAAGTTACACTTTTTGAAGATTCATCTCTCCTCTACATAATATATATCACACCTTTGTCGTACAGCAAACGGTTTTAGCTGTATGAGTCCGGAAAAGTAGCGCGGTTCGAATTTGGGGGTGTTCTATGCAGGACAAACGGCTTTACTTCCAATCTAAAATATGACGCATACTAATTGCCTATTGGACTAAATTTTAAAACCCTCTTTTTTTTTTAAAAGGGAAATTACTTTTTTTCGCTAATTTTTTTATGTATGCACGACCCTAATATAAGGAAATCTACGTTGATTTCATTTTCATACATTAATTGGTTTAGGAGCTGGACAGATAAATATGCCAAAAATGGCTATTTTGGTATCGTTACATTAAAAAACCCAAAGCCAGTTTCTGGTAAATGTTTTTGCTTATCCAAAGAGACCAATTCATTGCCCATAAAAAACATGTTTTGGCATTTAAATTGGATCAACACTTATTGTGTAATAACGATTTATATCATGTGTCCTCCAGTAGGGGGGTTAGGGGGGTGAGAATCCCCTATTCCATCAGAGCCCCTTCATTTTTCATCAGCAAAGTCATAGTCAGCAGTCAGTATTTATTAGTTGATCGATGAAAAGTACAATTTGAAGCATTTCTTGCAAACAAGTGTGTTTATCTCGAAAGCGGTACGTACTATCGCATTATAACAAGAGACCCTTTTTACGTTCTATTGTGTTCCCTGTTCACGTTTATATTGCTCTCTGCCCTAATGAACCATAAGACCGTAAAATTTTTTAAAAGGATACTGGAGAACACATGACATAAATCGTTATAAACACCGCTATGTTTTTAACTCAAAATAAGAAATCAATATCTGGAATTATTGGAAATAAGATCTAAGTAAATTGTTGACTCTATGTGCACTTAAGAGCTTATTGACTTACCACTAACATTTGTAGGAGTTAACTTACCAATTTCTTTATACATTCCTCTCTTCTAGTAGCAAATGTTTTGAAGGGGTTCATTGAACGGGAAATCACTAATATAGCGGTCAAAGTTTCAATAGCAATTAATTAATCATGTGTCCGTCATATTAATACTTAGACATTTATTTAAACATTAACACAGTTATAATACTTGCTGTAATTTATTATTTTTTTGTTTATCTACTTCACTACTACATTTTAACCTTGGTCTTATTGGTTTCATTTTGAGTAACGTTAGGATTTCACATTAGCTACGGTTTTGATATTACCATTAATGATAAATGTAGAAATATAATATTGCAATTATGCGCAATAAAATCAGGTTTCTGGTACACTTCTTAGGTTTTTTCTGGTTATCTGCTGCAAAGGACGAATTATTTAGGTTTTCTAGATAGATCTCGTTTGATTATCTACCTACATACTTTTACCCAAGATATTATTATTTAATTGCTTCGTTCAAATTTTCGGTAGCGCATTTATTATTCTGTTGTGAGAAAACCAATCTAGGTACTTGATATAAAATTTTTCACAATATATCCGAGCGTACTTCAACATATAAAGTACCTTTAACAATATTTCCTGCAGCAACAATTCATTACATTTTTTAGCGGAATAAAAACGATTATTACATTGACATTTTTAAGGAAAAACTAAGTTTTTGTAATAAGTTATCAGCTAGAGCGTAACAGTCTACATAATTACAAGTCTTGCTTTTTAATTATTATAGCAAAATGGATATAATATCTTGCTTTAGAATACTTTATAGAGAAAAATTCACAGATCTTACATCTTTCGCAAGTATCTAAAGCACATTGAATATATCAGATGCAACTATGAATGCTCTTGGAATCCAATTTTATTTCACAAATTTTGTGTTTACAACTTTTTAAAACAATATTACTGGTGACACGTATTTTTTTGCATTTCTGCCATGTCAGTCATCGGACTTTTAATCGGACTTATTAAGAGAGATAGATATAGGGTGATAAGTAAAAATTAAAAAAAATTAAAAAATTCAATAAAATTTGAGATTTTTCAGAAACTGGCTATTTTGACCAGTTTTGCAATTGCGAATTGCCTGGCGAACTTCAAATTCGTATCCGCCAGGTCCATTTAGGTACCTATTTCTTGTTATCCGACTAAACGTATATATTATAAGTACTCCGTGACCTCTATAACAAATATGTCGAGGTCACATACGTTTTTCATGAGACGGGTCCCTCTTTACGCGCCCGGTAGTATTTTTAATACCAAAAGCTCGTGTCTTGTGTGACACTTTCCATCAGACAATTAAATGCTTTCCAATTTTCTAAGAGATCTACTCATTGTTTGGAGCAAATCAGATTAAAATTTTAGTGAAGAATTTGATTTGCCTTGTAAAAAAAAGTTTGAAACGTAAAGAAAAAACAAATAATAGCAATAAACTATATATAAAAAATAAAAAACAAATAAAGTAGCGTTCATAATGTACTGTGTAGTACCACAGAATATACTTTTTCTACAATCGCCTCAATAGTAGGCTTTTGCGCTTTCAATTCTCAACGCAAAGTACTCCATTTCCGATGATGACATAATTGTCCATTTCCGCTTTAAAGCGGCAATAGTGTCAATTCCCGTTCGCTTCTTTATTATAAAGTCCTTAGCAGGCGCTTGTCAGTCAAAAATGACACATGAGAAATGTAGCTAACAAAAAAACTTATAAAAATCGGTTCATATATAAACATATGTCAAATACATACAAGAATACACTATATTAAGCGATTGTAGAAAAAATGTTGTATGTATTACGAGCACAAACTGCCATTGCCGCTTTTGAAAGATAGAATAGATAAATTTCTTTCGCAAGCGGCAATGCAGTACTTTTCGCTGTTAACACACAAATAACTATTGTATTTATTCTTTTGACAGTACATAAAATATATGCGTTTCATTGAGATATACTAAATTGATGGGTGTGTCTAAATTGATGGGATTTTTAAAGGTGAATTTTCAGCAAAAATTAAGAGGTCTCTCATATTTTTTTTTCCAAAATCATGTCCCCCCTACCAAGAAATAAAAAAGTTGAGTCAATTAAAGTCATAATTGCACATAATATTTTTTAAATGAAGTGTCTGAAGAAAAATATTATACGGCTTGGTTATTTTAAGGTGATTTTATTTTGGGAAGGCAATATACCCAATTTCGCATGACCGAATTTATGACAGTGTCACAAACAAATGCAGTTACTTGGCAATTATTTTAATTAATATGTTATTTGGTAGATTAATCAGGTTTGTAGAGCATTCATGTCGAAATAATGAAGAGGTAACAGACCGTTCCTTTAATGTCGCTTATAATTAATAGCAATTATTAATGAACAAAGACACAAAGACTGACAAAATGTGTAATATACTACAGATATAATTTTTAAAAAACAACAGTAATTTATTTCCTAATGAACCTTGTGCTGTGGAAATACTGCATCCTCCTGAATATTCTGAATTGTTTATTGGTTTTTAGAAATTACAGACTGTCAAGAACAATATCTTATAGACATGCTAATGTTTCATGTTCTGTTGTCAATATTACTCAATTCTTGCCAAACGTAAACTCATTAGGACTTTACGAGAGGGACTAATGATGTACTTAAAAAGAGTAAGATAGCCAGACGACGTCACTCATCCCGCTGTACACCGCAAAACACTCTCCTACAATCATATAATTGAGATACCTTGATCCATATAAACTTTTCGTTGAGCTGGATTCAGGTTTTTGTCTGAGACGTCAGAAACGAAGACTTTTTCGGCGATCTACAAATTTATATTTTTTATGCTTAGTTTCAATTAAATTTGGTCTAAAGGGTCACCGTTGGATAATTTTGGTAATCTGTATTATTCTTAAATGCATATCGTCGCTTATATCACTAGGTGACATAACTCACTTTTCCTGGTTTGTCAAGAAAACAGTTTTAAGATTTATAAATTCGTTGAGGGTTTTGAAAAAAATACTGTAGTTGGCGTTTTTCTTTTTTACTTAGTAAGTATAAGTAATTATACTTTACAATTGCAATTACCGTTAAGAAAGCACAAAATTAAGTTTTTTAATGCTTGAAATTTAGAAAAAAAGTAAGTTTTAAGTAAGTCCAAAGTAAGTATAATTTTATAGATCTGTTGAAGAAATGACTTACGCCACAATTAATAAGAAATAAAAATACATACATTCAGGTAAATAAGTATTTTTTTATTATTTAAGTTAAAAAAACATATCAATACAAGACAGCAATATAAATAATGCTATAAATAATGGACGTGTCTAGTCAAGAAATCGTGATGCTATGACTTATTTTTCAAGGATTTTGCTCACGAGTTTTTTCTAAAGTATTAACTAAAGGAATATCTTCTGAACTGTGTCGCTTACAATAATTTTTGAAACTAGTAGGTACCTACGTCTTCTTTTATATTATTTGCACGTTCTTTTTATCTCAGCTAAAGGCATAATATCTTTTGAAATATCACTTTCAGGAATCTTTGTTTCTATTACTTGTCCCTTATACCACTTGTTTTTAAACAACATTTTAACATTACTTCAGATTTTTATTCGTTCCTTACAGACAAATTTGTTAGAACACATAACATTTTTTGGCCTTTGGGCCAAAATTTTGGGGTCTTCCCACTTCACCAACACATCCATTTTTATGCCACTATTACTTTAAAATAGCCAAATTTACTAACAAAACACGAAGACCTTACTTTGCTGTCGTCTAGGCTTGTGTGTTTACGCCACGAAGTCCGTAGAATAACTAATGCTGTCTGTTTTGCCAAGATTTACTAAGCACATTAAATTACTGGACCGGTCTTGACAGGAAAATGTCAACATACGTCGCCTAGTTTTATGGAAGCAAATATTAAGGCATATTGACGACGTGGCGTAACTTGAGATACGTCGCATGTGTTCTGAAAGGAAATATTATAAGCAATTTCACGAAATAACCTAACTTGAATTACGTCAGTACGTGAATCGGACCCTCTAATAATAGAGAGTTATGAATATGAGTTCTCTCAAATTTTCATTTTTTTTGGAGTTATGTCATTTCGTGATATATGCGACGATGCATTGAGCATTTTTTTGGCCCTCGTCCATATAATAGACGAGGGCTAAAAAAAGACCAGTTTAACGGGGATATACAAACCTGTATTGTTTGATAGGGATGAAACACCTGTTTTTCTTGACAAAATACAGGAATGGGTAGGGTAGTCTTCATCACTAGGTTCTTACTAAGGTCAAGTATTAAATGGAGAAAAATTAACATTTCTTTAAAGGAAACATTTATGTTGTCATAGAGGTGCTGGGTTAGTAAATCAATTGAAGTAAGTAGCTTCGAAAAAAACTACACTAAACAATTCGTGTAAACAAATTCTTTATTTTATAAAAATATAATAATTAGAAATAAACATATTTCAATATATACACAAAAAAAACAAAAGCGCATCTGCAGTTTGGAGATTTCAATAATGCACAATAAATATAAGATTTTTGAACAGTAAGTTATGAGACATATATATCACAAAGTAATTACAGTAATAATAAAATTACACTCGAAACATAATGATATTAAACCAGACGCGAAAATCGTCTTATAAACAAGGTTTATCGATATTTTACCATCATATTCTTCCTCTTTAAATCAACTGATTCTTAACAATTTGATGTTACAAATCATGCAAATCTGCCAGAACAAACCTAATAAGCTCACTAAAATAAAGGTCGGTCGAAAGCAATAATTATTAGGTGAACTAAGACTACAAGAGTTGTGGAAGGACAAATCTTGAAATCTATCATTAAACAGGAAATAGTCGCTACTGATTCCTGAACAAGCTAATAATTGAAGACGTAAGTGGATAAATGTGATGTGTAAATAATTTTTTTTTAAGTTTTGAGTAAATTAATCTAAACGTGTTTTGAAACTATTTTAATTTGTTTTTGATTCAAATGATTACAAAAATTAGATAATTTTATATTATTCTCTTTAGTGTACCTACCTACTCTCATATTAAACAAAATACCAAGCTATAAAAGCAGACTTTTTGTGTACACCTTTGTCAACAAAATATAATAAACTCATACTAATAATGATATGCTTCATCGTGAATAAAGGAGTCATTTGGATATTAAAAAAAAATCTTTTAATTTGTAGTAGTCTGTAATTCTAACATCTATAGAAAAAATGAACACCCACCAAATGAAGGATAGTCTAGTAACATACCTTTTTTATTTTTGTTAAAAAATCATAAACAGATGACAAACATAACCGAAAAGTATCTACATGTGCCAAAGCAATAATTAACTAATATGTATTTTTATGTTTATTTTTAATTTTGTCTTCAGTTGCTCTCTTCAGGGGGGGATTTTGTAGAAAAGTGAAATGGCGAAAATTTTTTCGCCATTGCGAATCCATGGGCCCCGGCAGCGTATTGGTATTCTATACTATTATTCAGAGCAGCTGTATGCCGACTCGTGGTATGCTATGGCTTTTTGTTACGCGTCATATAATATTACAATATATACTGCGATTGAGAGCACGACTATGTTATAGCGGTGTATAAAGCGTTTTCGCTTTATACAATGAATTTAAAGGATTTGAATTTCCGCTCTCTAAGAGATTATTATTTTAAGTTGGTTGGGTTTTAACAGGCAATTTGGCCACATTTTTTGTGGCCAAAAGATGGAAAATTTGCCACCTTTTGAAGAAGCTAGATTATTAATAAATACGTTTTTTTATATTTCTAAATTTCGATTGCATTTATTTCGGTTTTTTGTTGTGCGACCTAATATTTTTTCTATGCTACGGTATTCAATGGGGAGCTCTTTCAAACTAAAGATCAAAAAATTGGGGTAGCTATTTAAAAAATATATAAATATTTTGCCAGCTCAGCTTTACGTCACTGAACAAATTACCTAGCTTTCAAAAATTGGCAAATTAAAAATAAAATTCGACCTGTCTGAGCATTTTCACAAAATTATACTATTTCGGGAGATATTTCATGTGTTCCAGAGTTTTTGTCCACACCGTATAATTTGAGTAGCTACAATTTTTCTAGTTTTAACTGTATTAAAACTGCTATGTCGGCATTTAAAATTTTTCTTGTCTGCATATCATTTTGCCGAGGGATATATGTAACGTATAATAATCCAGTTAGTGTTTGTTTTATTACTAAACTCGGCTAGCTACTCAATACACCTAGTACTTCATCATCATCATCAGTCTTTTTATATCGAACTTGCTGCTTTAAAAACATTATCTATTATCACGAAATAGTCGATTATCAAATAGGATCCCCTGTTGCACAATTCAATTTTATTCAGTTAATTTTTATTGAATTTCAGAACCTTGATCCCAGGCAGCAGAGTGACGTCATTTTCCCGTGATATTTACGTGACCCATTACGTCGAAATCACCAATGTAATAACGTTGTAACGATCTAAAAACAACGACAATATGTCTCATCGAAATGAGGTCATCTAAAGACGTCATTTTCACGTCAATCTAGATTATGTGTAGATAACTTCTTTTTTATAGAACTTTTTTTTTATGTGTAGATAACGTTTTCATTATTCTTTTCGTCGGATAATTCGTAATTGGGAGCATGGATGAAAGTCAGGCCTAATAAATAAACAGATTCTATAAACTTCCAAATGTATAAACAAATTTTCGAAACCAATGATTTACATCTTTCAGTTTCTATTCAAAAAAATTAATCCACAATACATATTATGCAATGATAGTGTACTTTTTGCATTATATGAAAGTTCTATATGCCACTTTTCCGTTTTTTTTTCCATAATAGCCGCATATATGACGTACATTAGACGTTTCCTGGATGATGTCGCTAATAAGTGTGAAAGAAGACGTTTAAAACACATTTCTTTTTGGGGGACAATTGACAAATGACGGGTGACACTACAAATCAACGTGACTGCTGCCTGGTATCCCAGGCAGTAGAGTGGCGTCATTTTCCCGTGATATTTACGTGACCCATTTACCTCGAAATCACTAATATAATAACGTTGTAACGACGTAAAAATGACGAAAATATGTCTCATCGTCATCTGAGGACGTCATCTAAAAACGTCATCTAAAGACGTCATTTTCATCTAAAGACGTCAATCTTGATAATGTGTAGATGATTTGTTTTTATTATTCTTTTCGCCGTATAATTCGTAATTGGGAGCATGGATGAAAGCTAGGTTTTGAGTTAATAAATAAACAGATTCTATAAACTTCCAAATGTTTAAACAAATTTTCCAAACCAATGATTTACACCTTTCAGTTCCTATCCAAAAAAATTAATCTACAATACATATTATGCAATGATAATGTATTTTTTGATATTATATGAAAGCGCATATAAGACGTCATCTTGGAAACGTCTAATCGTTTCCAAGATGACGTCGCTAATAAGTGTAAAAGAAGCCGTTCAAAACACGTCTCTTTTTGGGGGACAATTAGCGAATGACGGGTTACACTACAAAGCAATGTGAATGAGACGTCAAGTGACGAAACTCTGCTGCCTGGGATGACCTACATGCAAGCAATTAATACACACTTATTTTGTACACGTTTGCGACAATGAAACAATAACTAAAACCTGAAGACATAACCAAATTTATTGGATATTCAGTAAATTTTGACATAATCACGTTTTTTCTGCCACGCGATTTGTTGCATTTTGTTCTAATTCTGAAACGCAGTATATTTTAGCCGGGACAAACTGCAAACTTGGATATACACTACTGGTAGTGGTCCTAACAACATATTAAAAAATCAGAATTAGCCGTTAGTTTGCAATTTTAGCGATTTCTACTGTGCTATTTGACCGGCCTATTCACACATTTCATCAGAATGGGCTTAAGTCTAGTAGGTCTTAGATATAACAAGCAACAAACATGAAAAAGGGACCCACGCCTTTAACCCCCTGCCCCGCCACCGGCTCACTCCTCACCCTCTGGAACACTTAGTATGTTTATCGGGACACCTCAATGAATAACTATTTAAATTTTCAAGACTACACGAATTATTTCGGCTGATTTCATTAATTCTCCTAGGCTATTTGATTTATTTCAAGAGTAACACTACATTATATTTTGCAATACGTCATTTAATAGATGACTTGTAAGGAAAAGTAACGTAAGTAAAAAATACTTGAGGCAATTATTAGCTGAATTGACAAATCATTTCCATAAAATCCGTAAAAACGAAACAGAAAAATTGCCTAAAAAGCTGCCTATTTACAAAATGTACAACAGTCTATATTCTATTATAAATATAGCACGCTGGCTAAATAAATAACATCAAAATTTTAATAACAAATAAATAACTAAGTAGTACCAATTGATCTGGTAATCCAATCTACTGTATGGGCCACTCTGTGGTAAATACCAGGCTGCCCCGGCTGTGCGCACGAATATCCCGCCGATACAATGCCAATCAGGAACCATCTACCTGTCTTTTGCAACATCAGCGGCCCCCCAGAGTCGCCCTGGCAACTGTCCCGGCCCCCGGTTTTATACCCAGCACACATCATCTCGTCATATATAGTGACGGTGATGCCCTTTGACCTGTGCCAACGCTCGCACTGTCTGTTGTCTATTACAGGCACCTGCACTGCCTGCAGCGTCTGCGGACGCAGCCTGGAGCCTGGACTGAGGGCTCCCCATCCGGCCGCAAATCCCACTTCGCCCAGGAAATTCTCGCCCCGTGGTGGCAGGCAGATGGGAGTTATATGCGGCAGATTATTTGCGGTTCTATCGAGACGCAAGACTGCCACGTCAAATCTGTCAGCTTGGGGGGTGAACTTGAAGAAGGGGTGCACCTGTAACGAGAACGAGTTTGTAGAACTATAAAAGGCAGCTTTAACAGGATGAAAATCACACGGTTATTATTTAAAATGAGTTTAGTTATAGCTTATGTTCAGGAGGTTTTCTACCTGGGTAGAAAATTAAATACGACTATAGTTCGTATATAATGGATCAGTATCGCTTTCCTCGTACAGATGGCGTGGATATTCAATGCTTATAAGATGCGCTAGCAAGTTTTTATATTTTTTTTCGAAATCAGCATACTTAGGTCCAAGACCACATATCTTTAAAACAGACACTCCTATTAAAAAATTCATCTAATAAAAGTTGTAAAGAATAAAATTTTACGTTTCATAGACACCTCAATATTCAAATTCATTTTGAAAGATTAAATCTGCCATCAATTCAAAATTGTTTTTTTCTGTCCTATTGCACATTTCCCATTTAACATTTCAACAGGTCCATTCTTTGAAGCTCCGATAATTTTTCATAGAATTGTTTCATAATGCTCATCAGCGCTGGTTGGTACAGGCGTTATGAAAAAGTTGTAGCTCCTACATCATTCAGCATATCCAATATTGCCTGATTCTCGTCGTCAGTGATGGTCATTGTTGACAATACAGTTCCTGTCACTGGCAGGTGAACTAAAATAGGACCCCTGAGAGCTCTTGAATATGCGTGCCCCGTCAGCATCTTTTTTGTAGAATTACTTGCGTAAATTAGTCTCGTTTTGCAAATTGCAAATTTAGCGTACTTTAATAACGTATATGATGACTTTTGCCGCAAATGAGCCAGTCCTCAGTGGTCAACATTGACGAAAACATTGAGAAAAACTAAAATTTCTTTTTATTTTGGAAATTTTGGAAACTATATTTGGGCTAGTGCTATATATGTGTACATAGCGACTTTGCTGAACACAGGTAAGAATTGACAAAAACTGAAAAATATCCTTAAATTTAATGGTTTTTAAAGTTTTTAGCAATGAATCGGAGGGCTTTCGAGGTGGAAAACTTGGATTTGTCAAACCCGGAACTAACTCATCTGAGGGTCGGTCAAGTTGGTCTCTCCAACTGCAGTAACCAAACCGAAATTTACGTCATAATTGTGCACACATTTTGCAGAATTTTGCACACCTTGCCCTAGGAAGTGGAGAGGGAAAGCGTATGGGGGGGGGGCAATGTTACAGCTGTTATAATCTTGGAATTTGAATTTTGCACAATTTTATTTTGCACAGCTTCCGTTTAGCCGCCACAGCCTCTTGAAAAAATACCTTCAGCTCCCCCTCCCCTATATTCAAGATGACAACCATTTTCAAGCCATTATAATCTATATTTTGCACAATTTTGCACACCCATTTCCAAATTTTACACAGCCTCATCTTACCCTAGAAAATGGTTTTTACCTGGGGCGTGGGAGGGGCTGAAAGAAATTTTTCAAGAGGCTGTGGCGGCTATGCTGAGGCTCTGCAAAATTTGGGTGTGCAAAATTGTTCAAAAAGATTATAACAGACAGCGGGAAACTTATATACATTCGCGCAAAATGGGAAGCTACCGTCAATTTGATCGGCCCCATATGTTTTCTCTCTCCAGTTCCTAGGGCAAGATGTGCAAAATTCAGGATAGCGTGTATAAAATTGTGCAAACTGTGTTGAAAATTATGACGTACATTTCGGTTCGGTTACTGCAGTCGAGGGGACGGGGAGGCAACTTGACCGACCCGTATATATATATATATATATATATATATATATATATATATATATATATATATATATATATATATATATATATATATATATATATATATTCGGGGTTCGAATGGTTGGGATGCGTCTCAATTAGCCTCTACCAACTGATCTTCCAACACGCATTCCTCCTCGTGGTGAACCCCGGTTAACTTGACCCGTAGAGGGTCGAGGCTGATGCGCTGGAAGGCGGAGGGTTGAACGCTAGCCCTCTGTTCACCCGTAAAGATGGCCCAGCCCTCAACGACCTCGCAAGCGTAGCGGGATATGTAGGCTGAGGTTTATCACCGGGGTGCTTGCCTTCACTGGCTGGCACGCGAGGAGTAAACCTCTATAACAAATCCCCCGAGTATGGTGGTGACCGGCGGGGTGACTTTCATCAGGGTGGATTCTTTCTGCCCTCTTGAGAGACTAGTCTCTACCTAAGCGACGGTACCAAGCGACCCCGTCGTCGAAAATTTAGCTTTCCCCCGGAGAAAAGGCCCTCACCCGGGGGTGACCGTTTATTGGAGCCTACTCGTGGGAACATGATGGAAAAACCAAAAACAAATCCCACGATTAGACGGCAGGAGGAAGGCCACATTTCCTCACCCCCCACCCCATCCATAAGTGAAGGCTCCAAAGAGGTGCCTCACTTATCCCAACCTGTGAAGGGCTCTTCGGTGCCCTTCACAGTCCCCTCTACCTCGAAAGGCTCCACCTCGGTGCCTTTCTCTCCCATCATACCTGAGGGCTCCACTTCGGTGCCCTCTACTCCCGATGGCTCTGTCTTAACCCAGTCCTCCCTTTCCACTGCAGCCATGGCTGCCTCAGTAGACGACCTGACCAAATCTCTGGACAGGGCCAAACTGAGGAAGCCAAACGTCTGCGGCGCGGAAAGGAAGAGAAGGAAGAAGGCAAAGGCTGCAGCAGCTGCAGCCCTCGCCAGAACGGAACCCAGCGGCTCTGCAGAGAGCAGTGCTGCGGGTACGACAACCTCGGGCTCCCAAGCTGGTGCCCCAGGCAAAGCGACAGGCACCAAAGGCTCTGATACGGGAGCCAAAAGTGCAAAAAGACCGCGCGTCCCCGGGCCCACACCTGAAGGCCAGGGCAGAGCCCACAAAAGACTCAGAACCGCACAAGGTTCTGAGTCTGTGGGATCTTATGCCCAGGCTGCAGGTGACTGGACACTGAGGATTGCGGTCTCACGGGAGAATGATCCGCATACTGGTTTCACGGAGGACCAGATAGCGGAATTCTCCGACGCAGTAATAGAGGCGATTCTTCAGGCTCCGGCCGGTAGCAATTCGCCTCTACCACAATTCCTCTCGACGAGGCTATGGCAGCAGCATCTTCTGATTACTGCTGCCAATGCATTGTCACGAGATTGGCTTCTGCGGGAGCTAGCCAACATCCAGCCCTGGGCCGGTGTCAGACTCATCGCAGTTGACACAACTGCCCTAAGGCTGGAAAGGGCAACACTATGGGTGCCTGGTCGGCACCGATCAAACCAGGATGTTCTGCGGATCCTAGAGCTGCAGAACCCTGGGCTTTCGTGTGCCAACTGGCGCATCAGAGCGCGCAAGGAGGAGGCCAAAGGCCTCCTACTTGTTACGGGGATGGACAGACCGTCCGTCAACGTGATAAAGAACAGAGGCCTCCACTTGTTCTATGGAACAACCCGAGCCTCTGTGCAATTCAAAGGCCATGGAGGGAACGCCACAAGCGGGCGGCCCTCCATGGAAGCAACGAATCAACCGCCTCCTCCTGAGCCAGTGACTCCCTCTACTGTGGCTCTACATGGTGCTGCTGTAAGGGAGTCTGTGAAGGTGGTCACGGAGGAGCACAAAGCTGCCTCCGTGGACACCTTCGGACAGGAAAGGGAGGTGGAGAATGCGCTGCTAATGGAGGACTCCGAAGAAGATGATACTCTCACCGGAGAACTCCATAAAGCAGAGGAGCCCTTGGGGACGTCAGATGATGACAGCCCCAATGCACTCTGACAGCCTTAAGCTTATGAACTCTGAGAACGTAATCAGATTTATACAGGTGAACCTTCAGCATAGCAAGGCCGCCTCTGCTGTTCTATGTGAACAGTTCAGGCGCCTTAAATGCCAGGTAGCCTTAATTCAAGAACCCTGGCTATATCAGGGTAACATTAGAGGATTATCTGCTTCTGGAGGAGCAATACACTACTGCTCCTCTGCAGAGAATCCTCGTGCAGGCATCATAACCTGTGGTATTGATTGCTTTCCCCTATCGGATCTATGCACACGCGATCTGATGGCAGTAAAAATCAGGGTGCAAGCTGGACAGAGCGATCACTATATCGTGATCTGCTCGTCCTACTTCCCCATTGAAGTAACCGCTCCCCCAACTGAAGTGGTAGCACTTACCAGATACTGTGAGGACAGGGGTCTCCCTCTAGTATTAGGGTGCGACTCCAACTGTCATCACATATTATGGGGCTGCAGAAGGGATAACCCCAGAGGCCGCAGTTTTGTTGAGTTTATAGGTTCAAGCGACCTAGAAATCGTCAACAAAGGCTGCGTCCCTACGTTCAGCTGCAATCGAGGTCAATCAGTAATTGACCTCACCATTTGCACGCCGAACCTAGCCAATAGGATCCAGAAATGGTCAGTGTCTGACGAAGTGTCCATGTCTGACCATAGACATATCCTATTCAACGTAGA